>CM033748.1:6949676-7503185 GCA_019671005.1 Hibiscus mutabilis | reverse complement strand
AAACAATGACACGTTATTCATAAATTTTAAAACTAAATTTGTTTAAATTCATTTATGATAATGCATATAATCTTATTCACCGATGATACATAAAATTGTACTACATAAATATTCAATATTACCTATGGGTATAGATGTATTTCTTTCAAAGCAGCTGCTTCTTTTTAGCAAATGGAGTTATAATATTCCTCCTATTATTTATCATTTTCAAAGGGGCTGCTTTTTTTTTCACAAATGGAGTTTGAATATAATTATTTATCATTTTCAAAGCAGCTGCTTCGTTTTTTCACAAAAGGAGTTTTAATACTATTATTTACGATTTTCAAAGCAGCTGCTTCTTTTTTTCACAAATGGAGTTTTAATACTATTATGTATCACTTTCGGAGCAGCTGCTTCTTTTTTCCACAGGTTTCTTACATCATGCAAATGAACAAACCAATGAACCGTTGTTTAAACATATAATATAACAAAGGGAAATAGAGGTCAACTGCAAACAGTATGCAGATTGCTTCAGAACAAAATAGTTAAATCCAAAATTGTATACATAATACATCCGTAGTGGTTGATGGAAAGCAACCGGGATGGATGTAAAACATAAAAAAAAGACGAAAATCTGAACCCCACCACTCCACTTACCTCTTAAAATAAGTCAAGTAGTGCAAAACTGGTGGCTGGAGTGGTTAAATTTTGCTGAGAGAAGCACCTCTTCTTGTCTTCTGGTTTAACTATTCATTTAAAAAAAATAATCGTTGATATTGATAAGCATAAAAAATGGTTTTGGAGCAGACATGTCGTCTTTTAGCATTGCCGTTGGCAAGGGGTAACTTAACCACCAATTGTTGCAGAGGCGGAAATACCGATGATTACATATACCTTTTTCTTGGTGTCGTATGGAGACTTCAAGCATCCATTCGGAGCTTCTAAAAGACTATTAAAGATTTAATGGTACTTAATTCGAAAGAGATAGTCTTTTAAAAAAAACATCTTAATACAGAAAAATTGTTTAGATTAAAATAATGTACTAAATTTATCATATGAAAAAAATACAAGGTCTTTATTGAAGAAAGAAGATTTTTTAAAAAAAAAATAGATGTTTGATGACTTGTGTGTGAAATAAATTGCGTTTTTAAAATAAAAATAAATCTCACAAAACTTGAACTCATGAAATACTACAACTTTTTGTTGTCCATGTATGTTTTATTACTAGTTCAAAATCAATCATTTAATTTTCTCGAACATGCATTTATCTTAATCCATTCCAAAAAATGTATATTATATACCATCATGTTAGGTTATGTTTGTCTATAATCGTCGCCGTTATGAAGAAACTTTCTGAATGCCAAACATTTACAAACTTCTATAAAATACTTTTTTTCTTTTTAAGAAAAAAAATAAATTATACTCGAATGATACATGTATATGTAAAAAGAATTGGAATGATTGTTATGCACGTGCTGAATGAGAATATTAATTTTTCTAAACCCTAAACGATAATTTTATGACTGTATTATTATTATTATTATTATTATTATTATCATCATCATCATCAAGTACCTGTATAATTCAAAAGTTAGGCAGTATTATGGACTTTAATTTTTTTAAGGTGCACGTAGGGACCGTTTTAAGCTGGCCATGCGCATCCCCATTCCTAACTCCCAACACCATTAAGCGTTTGATCGAGTCGAGTAAAATTTTTTTGAGTTATTCGAGTTGACGCGTCATATTTTACAACTCAAATTTTATTTAAATTTTTTTTCAATTCAAGTCGAGTCGAGTTTTCGAATTCCTATACAAATTTAATTGTAATTATTTATCATATTATAGTATAGTTTGATTCTAATTTAAACGGCTTTCTCTAATCATAAAAGATGTGTATTTATATTTTATCATATTTTTTCATATGCGGCATATATTTCTTCATTTTTTTTATATTGGTATATACATATCAGGAAATATTGAGGAACTTGACTCGATCTTAAAAATCAATCTACTAATTACTAAAAAATTTGAGTTATTTGAGTTATTCGAATTTTCATTTTACAACTCAAACTTTATTTGAAATTATTTCGAGTTGAGTTTATGCAATTTTGAGTCGAGTCAGAACGAGTCGTGTTTTTTCGCCTCGAGTCGAGTCGAAAATTTTGGTTTATTCGAGTCGAGTCGAGTTTTGCTCACCCCTAATCAGCACCTTCTTCGAAAGACAAACTATCTCTTGTACGCCGTCCGATCAAAATCAACTATCCATATGAAACCACGTAAACAGAAAGAGTACGTGGTGATAAAGATATTGAGCTTGATATATCTTGTTTAAATACATTCATGTTGATTCAAGTTTTTGAGAGGCCAGGTCAAGCACACAAACTGATGAGCTCTTGGACAGGCAACGTTAGATTTTGTGTGAAGGCTGGAACCAAAATATTTTATTTATAAACGAAGTTGCTTCCTTGTGATGTAAGGATTAGTTGTATGTATAATTTATTATTATTATTTGAATTAAAAGTATTTGTTTTGTAAAATAAGATATATAATATGAGATACATATATAGTATAACTATTATATATAAATTCCTTTTGATGGAATTAAATTTTAATTTTAAATAATTTGCCAAATAATTTTTTTCAAACATGAGTCTTTTTTCCTTTATGCAATTCTTAGTCTTACCCATCCTTTTAATATCGAATTCTACCATCTAGAATCATCTTTCTCAAATTAATGTATTTTTTGTTTTTCTTCCGATTTTTAGGGTTTCGTCCTAACTAACTCAAACTAACCCACGTCACACATCTAGTTTTGGTGGGTGGATCTCTCAACGGAAACTTTTTGCATATGCAATCAAAATTGAGACTTGCTTAAGCAATACCAAACTGCTTACCATTTGGACCAATCTCCGTTGATATTCTTAAACTAATGTCTTGATGTGTCTTTTAACTCAATTTTTTTTATCATAATTATGAAAATTATTTTTAATTAACTTAGTGTGCAAAGATATGATAAAAAAATTAAAATGCAAATTGCTTAAAGTAATAGTGCCCACATCTAATTTTAATATAATATTGGCTGATATGTGATGCATACACGATCCAGTCCAGAGAATCGCCCATAGAGCAATGAATTGGGCACGGCATTGGAAAAAAAAAAAACGTAGACGATCCACTCCAGAGCATTTCTGGAATGTTTTGCTTAAAACTATGGGCTCAGCCTGCTAAGCCCAACTTTGATAAGATATAAAGGAGGAGGCAAAACTCAACTTGAAAAAAATTGAATTATTCGACTCGAAGCGAAAAATTGACTCGTTTTGACTCGAATCGTAATTTCATAAACTCGACTCAAAAAATTTTTAAATAAAGTTTGAGTTATGAAATGAAAATTCGAATAACTCGAAATTTTTAGTAATTACTTGATCAATTTATATTCGAGTCGAGTTTGTCAATTCTGCATGATATATTATGTATGTCAAATGTGAAAATATGAAGAAATATATATGTATATCGTATATGCATATAGAAAGCCGTTAAAATTAGAATCAATATCTACACAACCTAGTCCTAAGTATATGCATATAGAAATATATATAAAGAAATATATATGTACAATTAAATTTGTACAGAAACTCGTAAACTCGACTCGATTCGAAAAAAATTCAAATAAAGTTTGAGTCGTAAAATAGAACTTACAAACTCGAATAACTCAAAAGTTTTTAACTCGACTCGATTCGATCGAACGTCCAGCCCTAATTATAGTGGAAGCAGGACAAAAGACTACTCTTTCCTTAGCACGCAAAAATGGCAGTTTGATTTAGACTAATTGTCCCAGGGTCGTGACTTGTAAGGCTGGAGAGTTTATACAATCACAATTAGCCAGCCTTAGCACGTTAACTTGCCCCATCGATTATTATGTTTAATATTTAAATGTATAATCATAAATAAATATTTCCGATTAAAAATGAATACATGATTTTATGTTAGGAATACAAATTTTTATATTTAACTTTAAAATTTTATAAAATACGATATTAGTTGATCATTAAAAAAATATCTAAATTATATAAAATTTTGAAATGTTCATGGGTACGCTCGCCCCCCAAACTCCCTCGGTATATTCATGTTTCTGACCGTTATCCCGTCACACATATAAATACTAATAATTCCATCAAAATAAGAATTATAGAATCATGTAAACTATGCTAAAACTCTCCTTAGGACACAGCTTAATTCAGAATATAAAAGGTGGTGCTAAAAATATAGTAATATTTCAGTACTTGTTTCTTGAAATATGCTTCGTTTGATTACAATCAACAGTATATATGTATGCAATCTGATGATGGCTGGAATCTATTATTGAACTTATTGCCACAACTTCTATAATCAAAGAATTTCACATTAATACGAAATAGAATCTTATTAAGTACTCAAACTAGGATGAGGTCTTTGTCAGAACATTTTGCAGGGCACGTAGAACGATGAGTTTTTTGTCTGTTACAATTATGGGAGAAGCGTGGCTTAGGAAACCCTCTCTATATAAACCACAAACCATCTTATGATTTAGCATCCCTCACAACTCCCATTCCTAGCATTTACTGATACTTGTCTCCAACAATGGCTTCGCCAACTCCCATTCTTATGTTTTGGGAATTTGGGCTTCCCAGGCCTCGTCCCGTTCTGTTCCCGAGGTATCCATGTCTGAAAGGTTTGAACAATGGTCGTCTAGCTATAGTCGAGTTTATCAGGACGTGACAGAGAAGGAGAAACGTTTCCAAATATTCAAGGAGAATGTGGAGTACATCAAATCCCACAATGCTGATAGCAGCAAAAAGTATAAGTTAGGTGTTAATGAATTTACAGACTTGACCAATGAAGAGTTTAAAGCCATGAGAAACGGTTATAAAATGCGATCTTCCAACAATATTCCGGCTTCGAAAACATCTTCCTTCAGGTATGAAAATGTTACTGCGGTTCCATCCAGCATGGATTGGAGAAAGAAAGGAGCCGTGACCAGAATCAAGGACCAAGGCCAATGTGGTAAGCAAAGGAATTTGTAAAGAAATTGAAATTATCATATGATTCCACGATGCTAATTGTTTATTTTGGTTCGGGTCATATAGGATATTGCTGGGCGTTCTCGGCTGTGGCAGCCATGGAAAGGATTACCAAGCTCAAATCTGGTAAATTGATCTCACTATCAGAGCAAGAGTTGGTTGATTGTGATGTCAATGGCGAAGACCAAGGCTGCAACGGTGGTCTCATGGACGATGCGTTCGAATTCATTATTTCAAACAAAGGACTTACAACTGAAACCAATTACCCCTATGAAGGAGTTGACGGAAGCTGCAACAAGAAAGAATCAGCCAACCATGCAGCTAAAATCACCGGTTACGAAGACGTACCTTCAAACAGTGAGACGGCATTGTTAAAAGCTGTGGCCAATCAACCAATTTCAGTTTCCATCGATGCCAGTGGGGCTGACTTCCAACACTACAAGAGTGGTGTCTTCACCGGCGAATGCACCACCTTCCTAGACCATGGGGTTACAGCAGTTGGGTATGGAGAAGATGATGATGGGACCAAGTATTGGTTGGTGAAGAATTCATGGGGCACTAGCTGGGGTGAGGATG
Organism: Hibiscus mutabilis; assembly: GCA_019671005.1. Lineage (NCBI taxonomy): Eukaryota > Viridiplantae > Streptophyta > Magnoliopsida > Malvales > Malvaceae > Hibiscus > Hibiscus mutabilis. Next base: position 7,497,573 of record CM033748.1, on the reverse strand, counting down.
GATACATCAAAATGGAAAGAGATATTAGTGCCAAAGAAGGTCTTTGCGGTATTGCAATGGAAGCCTCTTATCCAACTGCTTGAAGACCAACATATAGCATACTATGATATGATGCAAAAAAATGTATGTGCTCATCAGCTTATTCGTACGAAACTATATGAAACAGCAATACATATGTATAGCTCCAATGTTATTGTTCTGTACTTAGTGTAAACGCCTTGAAAGTTGAAACAAAATGAAGAACCTTCACTTACCTTCAATAATGATCCACCTATGTTCTTTAGCCTTTAGGGGATTTTTTTGTTAATAGGTCAAGAAATCTCTTTGCACTCAGCAGTTTCCGACACAGGGAATGTCTCTGTTCTGGCGCCATGCTATATGTTACGTATATTGCCAAACAATTACGCAAACTATACAAATATACAAACGTAGTGAGATTTTATATAATTATCAAGTTAATCGAATTCCAAATTTGTTAAGAAAGTTTAAATCTATAATTTTTTAAATAAAACAATTAAAAAACACAAATCAAATTATTGTTTTTATGAAATGTATACATAAATTATTTATTACTTCATTTATGACTATTATTATTGTGACCAAATTTTGTAGTTTAAATAATTTAAATATATGATTAATAAAGACTTGTTTTGATAAATTAAAGTAGCATCGCCCACACCCGCCGGGCAATGAATTGGGCAAGGCATTGTAAAAAAAAAAACATACACGGTCCAGTGCCAAGTTCAACTTTGAAGAGACACGGAGGCTAAATTATAAATGAAAATTGAGATATAGTTTTGTGATTAATTTATTGATTAAGTTTTGGGCTTTTTTTTTGTTGAGGTGGAAACCATGGTTTGGGGTAAACCAAGGTTTTGCAAAAGCTAGAAAAACAATCTTTTGGCAAATCAAAGTTTGAGAAACTAGTTTGGAGGCCAAATTAAGGTTTTGACACTCAAAAGTTGCATGTTTTTGTTGCTTCTGAATTTTTTTGGGTGAAAAAACTAGTTTGACCATCCAAACGCAACAAAAAACAGGACCTTAGTACATGATAATCAAGAAAAAAACAAATTAATCCCTTTTTTTTTAGATGATACAAATTTTATTTTATTTTACACAAATGTGAAACCGGAAGTTTTCGCTTGGGCTGATATAAAACTTAAAAATATCAAAGGATTAAAGTTAAAATTATTTGTATTAACACGTCTTAAATTATAAATTCTTATGAGGGACTAAAATGTACTATTTTATTTAATTTAGAGACAAATAAAGATTAAATTGGAGTATTAAAATTTTTATTAGGTAGATAAGTATTTACATTCCATGACAAATGTCAAGATTCAAACTCATACAATACAAGACAATATGAGCATTATTATCACTTTACTAATCTGTGGTAAATAAGTTCTTTGGATTCACCCCTGACTTTATGCTAATAGATCGAACATGATTGCAGTTCGGGTAAAGACAATTTCAAACATAGATCTGACGTTTGTTCGATCTGATTATATGTTTCATTATTTATATATTAATAAATAATAATAATAATAATAATAATAATAATAATAATATGATATAATTTATATTAATATAAATGTTTATAGACTCTTATAATTTAAATAATTTGAATTTGATGAAGCTGAAATTTTTTGTGATATAAAATTCTTTATCTAAATCCGAGTTAAGCCTATCAAGTTGGAGGGATTACTTAGTCTATGGACAGGTTTAATTAACGTGAATGTGAATCCATAACTAGGGGAACTCATAAAACCGAGTGATTAGCGAGAACTGATTAATTGCAAGAGTTGAATCAATGGCTTCGCACTGCATAAGTCTTGAAATATGAAGGTGCTTCATGGCTCAAGGAAGTATTCGGTATTCCCCTCGGCGCTATTGTAGAGGAAGCGGAACACAATACTATTCTTTGCGTAGCAAGCGAAAATGGCAGTTTGATTAAGACTTGTCCAGTCCCAGGGCCGTAGCTTGTAAGGTTGGAGAGTTTATATAATCACAACCACCCAGCCTTAGCACGCTAACTTCCGCCATGAGTTCTTCTGTTTAATGTCTGAAAATAAATATTTTGGACCCTTATTTTGTCACATGCGTAAATTCAAATAATTCAATCAAACTACGAATTATGTAAATTAATTATATTAAAGGAAAACTCTGCTGAAAAAACACAGGTTTACTAGGAATAAATTTCTACACTCTAGAATGTAAAAAGGTGCCAAAAGAGTATATCTATATTCTTGGGTGATTCCTATTTCCTAGTTTGACTAATATCAACGGTAAATATCCATGCAATATGAAGATGTCTGGAATCTATTGTTGAACTTATTGCCACCACTTTTATAATCAAAGAGTTCCACATTGATACGAAATTGAATCTTATCAAGTAATCAAATTAGCATGGAGTCCCTGTCGGAACATTTTGCAGGGCACGTAGAACGATGAGTTTTTTGTCTGTTACAACTATTGGAGAAGCGTGGCTCGGGAAACCCTCTCTATATAACCACAAATCATCTTATGATTTAGCATCCCTCACAACTCACATTCCTTCACTGTAGCATTTCTTGATACTTGTCTCTAACAATGGCTTCCACAACTCAATGTTTGGTCTTACTCTTTGTTTTGGGAATTTGGGCTTCTCAAGTCTCTTCTCGTTCTGTTCCTGAGGTATCCATGTCTGACAGGTTTGAACAATGGGCGTCTAGCTATAACCGACTTTATCAGGATGCAGCAGAGAAGGAGAAACGTTTTCAAATATTCAAGGAAAATGTGGAGTATATCGAATCCCACAATGCTCATACCAGTAAAAAGTACAAGCTAGGTGTTAATGAATTCACAGACATGACGAATGAAGAGTTTAAAACCATGAGAAATGGTTATAAAATGCGACCTTCCAACACTGTTCTAGCTTCCGAAACATCTTCTTTCAGGTATGAAAATGTTACTGCAGTTCCATCTAGCATGGATTGGAGAAAGAAAGGAGCCGTGACCGGCATCAAGGATCAAGGCCAATGTGGTAAGCAAAAGAATTTGAAAAGAAATTGAAATTATCATGATTCAACAACGCTAACTGTTTCTTTCGGTTTGGATGATATAGGATGTTGTTGGGCGTTCTCAGCTGTGGCAGCCATGGAAGGGATTACCAAGCTCAAAACTGGTACATTGATCTCACTATCAGAGCAAGAGTTGGTTGACTGTGATGTCAATGGCGAAGACCAAGGCTGCAACGGTGGTCTCATGGACGATGCATTTGAATTTATTATTTCAAACAAAGGACTTACAACCGAAACCAATTACCCCTATGAAGGAGTTGATGGAAGCTGCAACAAGAAAGAATCTGCCAACCATGCTGCTAAGATCACCGGTTACGAAGACGTACCTTCAAACAGTGAGTCGGCATTGTTAAAAGCTGTGGCCAATCAGCCAGTTTCAGTTGCCATTGATGCCGGTGGGGCTGACTTCCAACACTACAAAAGTGGTGTCTTCACTGGCGAATGCACCACCTTCCTAGACCATGGGGTTACAGCAGTTGGCTATGGACAAGCTGATGATGGAACCAAGTATTGGTTGGTGAAGAATTCATGGGGCACTAGCTGGGGTGAGGATGGATACATCAGAATGGAAAGAGATATTAGTGCCAAAGAAGGCCTTTGCGGTATTGCAATGGAAGCCTCTTATCCAACTGCTTGAAGATAAAATACGATACTGTCTATGCAGTATATATAATCCTCTTTCAGTATTTCAGATGACTAATTAGCCACCCTAGGGGGAAAAACACCTATGTTCTTATCAGCTTATTTCATACAAAATTATATGAAACAACGTTGCATATGTATAGCTCCAATACAATTGTTCTGTGCTTATTATAAACAGTTTGAAAATTGAAACTAAAGAAAAAACTTCGCTTTCCTTAGATTTCTACTCGTATCTATATTACCATCATTCTGAACGAGAAAGAGAAACAGTCACAGTTGCTTTCCTAGTGGGAAAAGAGTTCAATAGACATATAGCTTCATCAATGGTATCAGCAAAGTAGGCCATTCTTAATGTACTAAAACAACAACTGCGTGATCATTTCTTATTCGTTCTTCATGATATATCTTGAAAGACAGATTTCTTCAATAATGATCCTCCTATGTTCTTTAGCCTTTAGGGTATTTTTTGTTAATCAGTCAAGGAATTCCTTAGCAGTCAGCTGTTTCCAAAACAGGGAATGTCTCTGTTTTGGTGCTATGCTATATGTTACATACTGGGATTTTATGCTATGAACTTCTAATTAGGGTTTGCTCCAGCTCAGTGTGCCTTAAAATATGTTCAGACTTGAACCCCAAATCAGAATGAAATACTCCGTTCAACTAGTCATAATTTATGACATTTAATCAAAGCTTAAAACCACGCTATTAATATACCTCATAGCAGGTAAAAGAAGTGAGGTTAAATAAACGATTAAACACTAGAATTAGAGTGCTTACTCAGCATTACATTAGGTCGATGACATCGAACGAGATGGGATCAAGCATCTGAAGGCCCAAACTGCTGTCCGCAAACACAAAATCATGTTTAACAAGCAACATATAGCAAAACAAGACAGCTGTTAGCTCGCTTTCATTATTTTGTCTGACAAGGAATATGCAGACATAAGATTATGACAACTTAACCAGAACTATTTGGATCTTAATCGTGATTTATGGCGGAGGTACCTTGACAGGGGTGATAAGAGCGATCGCACATGGCCCCCCGAGAGAGAGGAGTCCAAAAATAGAGAGCTTAAGTTAAATGGTTGTAAAAAAATTATAAATTTGTATATATAATTATGTGTATATATATAACAATTATCTAAAAATTTAAACATGCAAGAAGAATGACACCTTTTAAGAGAAAATATTTGATTTTTAGATGTTTATAAGTCAATTTTTTGTTGTTCAATGGATAATATAATAATATTTTTTTTATTAAGGTAATTTTTTGGAAGAAAAAAATTTATCTCTTAACTACTATAAATTAAGGATCGCATTTTAAAAATTGCACAACCCCAAAAAATCTTTGAACCGCCTTGTACCTTGATCAACTTGAACGTAATCATTTAGATAAAACCTTGTAACCTTAAGAAATTAGGTTATATGGGAGTTTGATCAGAGGACTCATCAGAAGTTATAATGAATGTAACAGTAACAGTACTTGATCAGTTGAATAACAAAAGTTAATTGGTCCATAGAAAGCCTCCAGAATTTGAGCCAAAATCACTGAGCTTATCCATCAATCATTATAACGGGTTGACGCTTACCACTTGAAATCAAAATCATTCAGATTCCATCACAGTGTCAGTAAGATTCCGTTCATTTTATTCAGCATTCTCTGCAGAAAACCAAGTGAAGCCGTGCAAGTCAGATCCCCTTTTTTTGTGAATCTTATCCTTTCTCATAACAGAAATGTATGAATCATCGTCAATCTGGGAAAGCAAATTTTATTACGTTAAGTAGGCTGCAACCCAAAATGCTGGAGCGCTTCCATTAATCCATTCCCGTAGCTTTTAGCTATTTGTTTGGATTTTAGCCTGCATCTTTCCAAGGAACAAATTGGCAACTTTTCAATGAATTTAATTAATTGGAATGTGATTCCAACATTTGGCATATGAAAGTTTGTTTACTTGTAATGCAACATTTTCTTACAAAGGGTCGTTTGAGATGATGAAAAGTTCTCACTTTCCAAGGAATTTAATTAGGACAAATTACCTCATTAGTCACCAAACTACTACCACTTTCTGAGGAAGTTGATATTAAATTATCCAAGTCCTATTAAAATTTGCCTGTTAAAACTGAAGTGAATATGCAACCAGTTCAAGGAGTGAGGGACATTATTAAGGACAAAGGATAAGTGACAGTAACATGATAATCAAAGGACAAAGGATTTCATCACTGTTCTTGTTAAAATTGGATTTGGAGTAACCGTTGAATAATGAACTCACTTTGTTTTATTTATATGTATATATAGAGAGTTGCCTGGTTGGATATTGGCACGAGAAATGCACCACTCCATATTAAAACAATTGCATAAAAGTAAAAACACAAAGCAACATAAAAAAACCATAGCAGCTGCAGGGCAGGATAAGTGCAATCTGGTGGCTTCCAAAGAAGAAGACGGTGTGCATGTTACTGCCCGGCAGCAAATGCGTCAATGGGGAAGGTCTTTGTTACACCAGCGACGCTCTTGAAGTGAATTTTTCCGGTGGGTGGATCATCCACTATAATCTCATTCACCGGAGGCCATAACACGAACTCTTTAGCCTTAACTCCCTTGAGCTTCTTGATCCGCTTCTTGTTAACATAACCAGTGATTTCAGTGTCATAGCTCACCAGTTTGCTGATCATCTTGAAATTGTGTTCGACCTTCTTTTTCTGCAAAATCCACATGTAACCCGTATTACTTACGAAACCAATTTCGATAACATCTGCAAGAGGGAGAAGTCCCATTGGGAGCCCAAATTCTTCCAGAAGACTAATAGCCATTTTCATTCCCTCTTCATGGCCTTTCTTCACAATTCCTCCTTCCTTCTCTGCCATTGTAAATGGATTTCAGAACTTTGTTCTTCTTTTTTTGCAATTGCTTGCAGATGTGACCTTTAAGCATGGAGCAAGGAGATTATTTGTACCGCTTGCAAGCACACTAATGACAAAATATTGAAGGGAAAATCGAGGTTGATTGCATTGTGTGTGCCACCACACGGATTTTTCACATAAAACTAGTCTTTAATGTTTAAATCCATTAATACTTAGTATTCTCTTCGCCTGTCATCGCTGTTACTATTCTGTTGAACACTTTGCAAGTTTTAATCGCATAAATTCTTACCACTGTCAACTGATGTTTGATACGTATGCTGAAAAATAGCTAAAAAATGGCAGGGGAATGTTGGGGTCGAAAATGGATAAAGGATTTGTAATTACTATTTGGTATGGTCCCAGTAGTACCTGTCGCATGAGCACATCTTTTTGCAGTTATTGCCCTTGTTCTCTTGTTTTAGCCATCTCACAAGGAAAAACTGTATGGCCTGCATCCATAAACCTGGAAATATCTTGTCGTCCTGCAAAAAGATGGGCTTGGCAACTGATATATTGGTTGTTTTATGGGCTGATCTTCGGCAAATAATCTGGGCCTAATTTATTCCTCAGGATGAAGTTGCCATTACATCATATTTTTCATTGCATGTGTAGCTGTTAAGTTAGTATTTTTTTCATAAATTTAATAGAAGAATTTTAACTATCTTAACAGGAGCGTAACTAATCAGAGATTAGTAGGACCATAGCCACGTAATTTAAAAAAAAAGTTATGTAAAATTGGCCTACAACTCTCAAAAGATAAACATTTCATTATTGATCTTCTAAATTTAGAATTTTTTGAATGATCTCAGTAAATAATGTTGAATTCTATTATTGGATGTTAACGATTATATTTGAATTTTCGAATGAAAAAAGAGAAATAAAATCCCTACAAGTAAAAGAGGAAAATTAAATTTCAAATATAAAAAATATAAGAAATTGAAACACTTTTTTTCATCAAGATGAATAAATGTTACAAGACTAACAACAGTATATAGAAAGCTTAACGAATATGAAGTCGACATTGAGTAATTATGGGCATGTGCAATATGAGAGATCGGATTGTATCCTATAAAAATAGGGTCTCAAGATGAGTTAAATTAAATATTTACAAGAAAAATAACAAAAGATTAGTTAAAAAGGTAAAACACATGAGAAAAACAAAATATTTTGTATTTCATAGATTTTAAGTTTTAATCCTGTTATGCTTATTTTTTTTTAAAAAAAATTAACATACAATGCATACAGCGAATCAACACTTAAAACTTATCACAAATATACTCATTATTAAGTTAGGCCTTATGCGTCGTAATCAGTTTGTTTATTAATATATGTATGGATATGCATTTGTTCTTATAAATAATAGATTTCTGGTGAAGTTTTCCAGTATTGAAAGTGATTTTCATGCACTTGTTCTTATAAAGAATAAATTCTTGGTGATGTTTTCCGGTATTGAAAGTGATTTTCTTTTTCCCGTCGCAATGGATGTTAGTTAATTGGTCGGAAGGTCGCATTCTGATCACGTAACTTTCTCTTTCTTTAAAGGGGAACTACATATTATTATTATTATTGTCGTACTCGAATTTTGACCGAGCTAATGTAAATAAATAATGATAAATAAATAATAAATAAATAAATAATTCAAAATCAGTTCAATTACCAAAAAATGTTCATATTACAAATAACCCAAACCTCTTTACAAAACTAAAAGCCCAAACCGAAAGTCCAAATTCCATTACATCAAATTTTCCGCTCATTTTATAGCCCAACAAGCACAAATATGAAAAAAAATCATTTTTCTTGACCAAAAGATGCCCCGTGGCAATCACCAATTGGCCAAAACCATTTGCCACGGATTGTGGTCTTTCTCATCACCAGCTGGCATCTCAGTGATGTCATCCTTTGACCCCTATAAATACAGATAGAGAAAAGTCAGAGTAATCATTAGCAATTAATAAACTATAATTAATAATAATAATAATAAAGGAGAGAGAAAGCTTACCTCTTTAGTCGAACCGACGGGCCAGGAGCTGAACCGTCGTCGTAAAGACGAACGGACGGTTATCAAAAACACGAACGGGCGCTGAGAAAAATGTCGGAACTACCACGGCTGCCATCGAAGAGATAACCTCTTCTGTTGATTTAAATTCCTGCAAATCAAAAATGTTAGATTCACGTGTATATATATATATATATATATATATATAACAAAAGTGAAATAGAAATAATGAGAGTAGTCGAAATCCGATCATGGTGGCCAGAGAAGATCTGAACGGCGGAGTTGAAGAGGGTTAGGATTTCGGGTAGCCTAGACCGGGGAAGAAGGATAGATCCTGTTGAATATTGGTAGATCTAGGTATTTTTGGTGAAAAAATGAGTTTTTTAGGTTCGAAACACGACGGTCGATGGTGGTCGAATATCGCCTTACGGCGGCTGGAAATTGCCTTGCGCCGACCGGAGTTCAGGGGTGGTTGCCAGAGAACGGGTTACGGTGACTTGAGCATGGACGCGGAAGATTAGACGGCGGCGTTGGCAGTGGTTTGTGGTCGGAACACTTGGTGTTCTTCAAGTTCATAATGAACCATGAAGAACACCAAGCAAAACCGTGGTGTAGAGAGAGAGCGGGTTGAGTATTATGGTCGATTTAACTTGGTCGAAGGCTTTTTATAGCCAAGTCAAAACAGTGCCGTTTTGGCACCGGGTTATGGTTGAATCCGCGTGGTTCTTGGTTCGGGCAGAGAAGATATGCGCCTTTCTTTTCAAGTTTCATGGTTTGGGTTTTAAACTTTACTTTCCTATCAATTTAGTCACTATTTCCCTTAAAATTGACCATGTACTTTGTAATTTCCTCATTTTAATCCCTCGTTCCCCTTAATTGTACCCTTTAGGCTTCTATAGTTTCAATCGGGTCACTAAATATTTTGTAATTGGACACTTAGATTTGTATTTGTTTCAATCTAGTCCCATGTTAATAAAATTACTTTTAATGTTCAATTTCTTTTAATCTAGTCATTTATTTTAATTGTTTAATTTAATTAAATGCAAATTAATTTATATGTGTGATGCATGTTTTAAATTAGGCATATAGAATTAAATGTTAGATAATTAAATACATATAGTTTAATTAATTTGCTAGAGCCTTTAACCTAGGTTTCTCTCATTAGGATTCAATAATTGAATTAGGTAAGATAATTGTAGTAATTTAAAATATATTAAATATGAATTTTAAAATCCTAATTTGGATGGTGTTCCATTGTTTACAATCGGCTGTTATCTCAACATGAAATTTAATGAATATATTTAATATATTACACCTAAAATTGAATATTAATTTAGTCTTTAATTAAAACTAAATAATTAATTAAATACATTGTAGATAAATTAAATGTATATCGAATAGAATCTTTGAGGTTCAAATCTGGATGATGTTCCATTGTTTACAATGGGGTGTTATCTCAGCATTGGTCATAAAGGTGTATATTCGATATACATTTCCACTTACAAAATTGATTAAATAAATTGTTAGAGCCTTAATTAAGACTATAACTTTAACTAATTAGAAGAGTTAATTAATTAGGAATGTGATTAATTTAAGGGCTTTAGATATATGGAAGGTGTTCATGAAAATGACATTTTATCATAAAAGCAGTTAAATTAATTAACATTTATAGATTTAAATAATCAATTAAATAGAGCCTTTTAGGAGTAGTACTTAAAATTGACAAGACAATAATATATCATTCATTAAAAACCTTTTGTGTTAGAAATTCATTTTTAAATATGAATAGGGGTGCCACTTAACGGGTGCCTTTAATCTCGTATTTAAACTAAATGGATTTCCTTAAAAAAGGATATTTGCATTCAGAATTTAAATTCAATTAATAATTATGGTATAAATTAAATTCAAATAATTATTCAAAATGCCACGTAAAATTAGAGGTACCGATAACGAGCGTTTGTAGTGGTGCTAATCATTCCCTACATGTAACCGACTCCCGAACTCAATTTTTAAGATATAATCTCTGGTTTGTTTTTCGGTGTCCGGTCTACCTAGAAGTGATCGGTGGCGACTCTAAAGTGTTTTTAAAGATAAATAAAAGAAAATCAGATTTAATACGAAAAACCCTAATTTTCAATATTAAATTAAAAATGACCAAAAATCCTAATTTTCTAAAGATCAATCATCAAGCTATTTTTACACATACTCAATTTTACAAAACATGGTCGCGACAATTATGATTATGTATGGATATGCACTTACGCAGGGTATAAAGAAGCACATTTCTGCTGATGTTTTCAGAACTGAAACCTGGAAGTGATATTTCCCGTGGGAATGGGTTTTAGCTAATTGGTGAGAATACGTAAATTTCACTTTCTTTAATGGTAACCATTTTAAGAATCTCGTCGCCTCTTTCCTTAAAGTCAGCTTTCGATTGTGCTTTACCATTACTGCATTTGTTAAAATTTAATATATATTCTATATTATTATCAAATTAACTCAAACATAATGAAACAGTAACATTATTTTTCCTTATTGAAGCGTTAGTTTAAAGTTAGTTTCCTTTTTTACCATGTCATAAAAAAATTAAAGAATAAATTGAAAATAGCATAAAGAAAATGTGATATCAACACTATAAGCGGTCTCCGTGAGAAAATAGATGATATTCATCTTAGGAGATCTGGATTCAAATTATTTCATTTGCAAGGCGTATGTATTGTCAAATAGTTAAAAATATCTATGAATAGATACTACCTTGTATTTTAAAGGTAAAAAAAAAACACAACAAAAATTTAAAGACTAAAATAATTAATCTAAGAAAAAGTCATTATGCCTAAATTTATAAGATTAAACAGGCCAAGCTTCACTTTAGAAAACAAAAGTTAGATCAAATATGTGATGAGTCAACTTATTCAACATAAAGAAAATCTATAAAGTATTTGAACCTTAAATTTAGAGATTAATGTCTAATTTGACTTACATTTAAACTTGAGAAGGCACTCCAAAGTCCGTTTGGTACCGCTCCCTCCATTACTATGAAATACAATCTTAATAATCATCCATCAAATTTTATAAGTATAATTTTACATAATTCACATACATGCTGTGATAATTAATATAATAAAAAATAACAGAATATAATTAAAAAAAGAGAATAATACTAGACTCAATTTTAACTTAAAATGAGTGTATTCATGTCAAATAGATATATTTAAATATATTAACCAATCTGCTTTGATTATAGACATAAAAGTGTCAATAACTCGAATTAATTTAATTCGAATCTAAATTAATAAAAATGCAAACAGATTCAAATTTAAAACCAACCATATTTAAACCGACAACCCGAAAGGATATGGAACTCTACAAATGGTCACGTGTCACTTTTCTTTTAGCAACAGTTTAACCCCAAAAGTTTTCAGTTACCCTTTTTCACACCATGCCTAGTACCTGGGAGAGATGATGTTATTGATGTTGACCGTACCTGCTCCAAATAAATTACAGGAACTTACTTGGAATTTGCATGTATTAATAATCTAAGCGGCCGCTGACACTGTCGTTGTCATGTAAATTACTCTGCACTTCTGACATTGCCTACTTTTATCCGACAAAACTAATCTTGTCCCACACGTATAACAATGATTAATTTAACAAAATTTGTGAGCAAACGTATAACATAATTAAGCTACAATTTGCAATATCTTGAACTTTAAGTAACTGATTTACTCGATTCAGGAGAGTCACGAAAGGATTGCAACTTCAATTACTGTATTTCCCGACAAAACCAGACATTTCTTAACTCGGTATTTTTACTTGTTAGATTAAAAATCACAAGGCAACAACGGAGAATTTTCCCGATACTGTGTTTGGCTAATGTTTATGAAGCCGGTTGGCTATATAACTATTTATTAAATATAAATTAAATTACGTACGTGTACTGTTAGGTTTGCGAAATACTTAGCTCCTTACTTAATTTCGAAGCAGCTGCCAAGCTTTTTCCCTTGAATCTTTATTTATAAAGCTTTGTCCCCAAGAAGCAACTTGACCTTCCCTATATATAAATAAGACTGGCTCTCAAATTTTTATTCTAAAGACAAAGCTTATAGATACTCAAAATGACGGTTAGTTCAGTTTCTTTTGTTTTCGAATACTGTAACATATTGCCAAAGAAACCAAACTATTGCCTAACTACTTACACGATTGTACTTTTTGCTCTTCTTTGTCTGCAGATGATAGAGATGAGAGTACATATGGATTGCGAGGGCTGCGCCACCAAGATAAAGAAGGAGCTTGGAAAACTCAAGGGTATGTAGTGTCCAACTTTCATGGGCGGGGGGCGGAGGCGGCTTCTTTCTCCATCATCTTCATGCATAATTTGATGGATATTAATGACTGAATTTGGGTGTTTTAATTTCTTTCTTTCAGGAGTGGACTGTGTAGACGTAGATATGGGCATGCAGAAGGTAACGGTCATGGGTTGGGCAGCGGCAGACCAGAAGAAGATATTGAGAAAAGTGAGAAAAACTGGAAAGAGAGCTGAGCTGTGGCCGTATCCTTACAAACCTGAGAACCAATTTTACTACGAATATTATCAAAGACAGCCCGTAATTACTTACCATGCAACTGGACGTTCATCATCCTACAACTACTACAAGCACGGGTACGATGGACATGATCATGGTTACTATCAGCCACCGCCGTATTCAACTCTTGTTGATGAACAAGCCAGCTCTATCTTCAGCGATGAAAATCCCCATGCTTGCTCTATAATGTGATATGTGTATAAATATACGTACATATATGTTTTTGTGTTTAGATATAAACTTGTTTATGTATGCGTTGAATTTCCCTTGTAAGAACTATTTAAATTCTGGGTGTTGAAGATGAAGAACTTCCATGTTCATTCGGCTAGATGTTGTTTAGATTAGGTTGATTGGCGCTTCAATATATATCTCTTGACCACACTTTGTAGAAACATAACAATGATATTCGACCTATAGACTAATCTGCATAAATATTATAGGAATTTATTATATAAATGATCATTTTAACTCAATTTGTTACATTCACACTATCAAAATTCAAAATTTAAATATTATTTAAAAATCGAATGCCTCATTGTGTATAGGCGTTGATTAAAAACATATAAATATATAAAAAGTGCATATATATATACGGTGATATAAAAGTAGATAAACTGAGATTTTTTTTTTAATTTATGATTTTTTAATAAAATAAAATGGAATGTAACCAATTTGCAGATTAACCCACACAGGACATGTCGTCATTTCGACATAGTTTCGGGAAATGATTTGATCCCATTCATCTTTATGTTTTTCATGGAAATTACATCTACTTATCTGTTGTATGATATAATTCAATCTAATTTTACCTAAAATTAAAAATAGATTATGGAACGTCCAAGGATGAGTAAAACTAGAGAAATATAGTGAAAAATAAAAAATATATAAGAAATTGGTATTTTTCAGTAATTATTTAATGAAATGAAGTTGTTCGTGCAGTTGACTTTGGTTTAAAATCTTGTTACCTAAATCAATAAATAAATAATTTATATTTGATTTTTTTTCTCGGCAAATATTAATTAATCATATAACCTAAACAGAGTTTCATCGAAAAATCAAAGCATAATAAGCGCACTAAACAGTTTACTAACAGAGCCACTTTCTTCGCCACCTAAACTGGAACAAAGAACGACAAATTGAAATAGGCATTAAGCATCCAACCATCTCACTCTACCATATTACGGCCAAGCTTTGAACATTTCATGTCTTCTTAGCAAGATAATCCGCCATGGCATCCCGTTCCCTAGAGACATAAACGAACTGCACCCTTACGATCATACTCACCAGCCGATCAATTAGCAGTTTAGGTAACTAGAACAGTATTACCCGGAAGTTCTTGATTTCTATAGCAAAACTTGAGCTTTTTTTAGTCTACTGTGGTCAACGGGTCAATTAAGATAGTTAGTTTTCCATTTCCAGCATTGGATTCTTATTGGTGGGAATTCTTTAGTACGTTTGGCATCGTCAGAAAATCCAGCCATTCCGATGGCACACCAACCAACCGGGGATTATGGCTTACCCTTCAAGTCTTGGACTATTACTGTCAATAAGCAATCAAATTCTGGGATGGAACATTGTTTAATATTCATGTATAGTACAACCCAAAACGTTGCAGCATTAACGGTTTAGACCTCTCAGAAATGATTGAATACAGTAGTGAGAATGTGTGCAAATTTGCCTGTAAGTTTAGTATTGAAAAGTCCCTGCAATAATGTATTGCTTATTTTTATTTTATTACAGAGCGTTGATTCGCTTAATGAGGCCTCAAAGCAAACAGGCCAGCAGCTCAATGGGTCAGCCTGCAAACCATGGGTCCAACTTTGATTAGTTTAGATGCTAGTCTACAGTGGCATTCAACTGCAAGTCAATCTATGTTTTTGTAGTTGTTTCATATATTCTTTCTCTGCTTTGTACAAAACATGGAAACCTTGCGGGCACATGGCAATACATTCGTCACTCGAATCTAAAATTCTCAACACATTTTAGGGTGATTCAGCCATGCACTGGGCAGGAATCTTGTCGCGATGGAACTTTATTTGACAGAACAGATTTAAATGAAAACAAGTGTGTAGGAATCTTTCTGCTCAGTCAATGCACGTGTTTAAGCTTAAAGACACAAGAACAATTTTTCACTAATCTGAGTGATAAGATGCCCAATCCCAGAACCTCAAGGCATCTGTTTTCCCTACCCTAACATCTATACATAGCATATATTATTGATTTTAGTTTATTTTTTATATCAAAATCCCGGATGAATATGATTTGATAAGATTAAAGTTGTAATGGGCCTTGCCCCGAAATCTAAATGTTATCCATTTGCACAAGCTCAAGTGTTTGAAGCAATCAGCCCTTTGTCCGAAGAATCCACGTCTACCGGCCTCATCTTATCCGTCAAAATTTAGCATGTGCTCAATCACCGATGCCGATGCCGATGATGGTTTCCGTTTTAGTTTCGCATGGGTTGATAGCAGATTTGGATTAATGAAATTGGATGATGGACTCCTCGTTGGTGGGTTGATTGTATCCTACTGGCAGTCCACGTGAATCCCCATCATCTGCCAATACCACATTTCTCCTAATTATATTTCTATCCAAGGTTTTATTAATCATTGGTTCTCCCCATGCTAACTATCCATCTAATTTAATCTTATTGATTCTTTTGTTAACATATTTTTTAAATCTGTAGAAGACTTGGAAAAATTCTTTAAAGACCAGCCTGTATCTACATTAGTCTATAAGCATAATATAATCCATTCGATTTTCTAATCTTTGTCAAACTTCTGCACGCAAAAGATAAAAAAATAAAAATAAAAGAGAACAGATTAATAAGGTTGACCACCTGAGCAATTTATTTGCCTCCGCTTCATTGGGAAAACTTGCCGGAAACCACCATTTTCTGCCGTCATGGGCCACTCGTCCAACACCATCCTCTCCAACTCAAACCGCTGCAACGCACTGTAACCGTCATACAAGTGCCCCTCCGGAAAACCAGAAAGACCACGACCGGGTACCGGCTTGGCTTTACGGCGGCCAGCCCCCACCGGAACGTTCCGAAGAGCACCGCCTGCCGTCCAGTACCTCTGGCAACCTTTACAGAAATGTCTAGGCTGATTCACGTTGTAGTTATTGAAGTAACAAAATTTGGTCTCCATGCTCTTGCATCTAGGGAAAGGTATGATCTTGTCGGGCCTCTTGTCGACCGTTGGATTGTCAGCTTGGTTGTGTTCTTCTTTAACCTGTCTATCATGCAACGTAATCGTTGCCCCAAATAGCTTGATCCCTTGCCCTTGTTGGCTAGCCATCACCATTCACAGAAAGAGAGACAAAGACAGAGACAGGAATACGGGACGACGACAAAAGAACTGAGAGTGTCTTTGGTTGGGGGGGGCAAAAGGGTGTTTGAGAATATGGTTATATACTAGGACTAGGACAAGGAGCTGGAGAGGAAAGGGAAAGGGAAAGGGAAAGTGGGTGGAATTGAAAGGAAAAAGCATGTAAAGGAAGTAGCCGCCAACGCCATAGAATTACCAAGTGGCGTGGAAAGGACGATGATGAGTTTTTTGTCCAAATCATCACCCCCTACGTATAATTATCACAATTTGTTTTCTCAAATGCCTTAAATATGATGTTTTAAGTTTTAGAATAATTAAATGAATTTTTAACTAGTTCCTACTTACATTCATGATTCGTAAATCTTATAGAAAATATCCAAGTAGTTTTGCGTACAAAGGATCGAAGTGATGGAGAATCGGAGCATAAATAAAGGAGATAAAGTTTTGGTTCTGATGGAAATGGCCAATGGGGTGCTTATTCTCTAATTTTATAATATTTTAGATAATTATTTGGTACAATTATATATATTTTTTTATTTTTAAAACATGTTAAAAATTGTTGTGCGCCTTTAATTATATTTTTTTAAAAATAATAATTGAATCCATTGGATGGTCCAATAAAAAAAGAGCGTTGTTATTCTTAGGAGATCTGAGTTCGAGCATCTTGTTTGCACAGTACGTGTTTCTAAAGGATTAAGAGTAAATAATACTACTATGTAATCATACCAGAACATTAAAAAACAACAACTAAATACGACACAAAATAATTTATTAATCCTATTTGTACAATTAAAGATTCATTGTATACCATATAATAAAAATATTTTTTTATTTTAAAGAAAGGAACAAGGAGAGAGGTATAAAAAGAAAAGAAAACCTTCCTAAATTGGGTTTGAAAACCTACAATTTCTTTTGATTAATCTTTCTCAAGGTTTATAATAATATCATCCAAGAAAAAGAGACTATATACCCTGCATGCTAAAGAAAATAGAGAATTTCACTGCTAGTTGCATGAAATGATGGATGCATTGCTCATCAATTTGACAACAAATGCACTATTGTTTTTTTTAATAAAGCAAAAGAACTTGGTTCTCCTAGACAATATGATCTACCATGGGGTCGGCTGAAATTCGAATACCAAATTAATGGAAATTAAAAAAAAAACACGTTCCAAAAGCCATGTATTGTGATTGATAATAAATGGAAGATACTTTTAGGTGCTTTAAAGTAATTAGGCCAATCAAATTCCACCAATGAGCTAACTTGCTTCCCATCATGCCATGCATCATCACTTTACATTTAAACCGGCTTTATAAAAGGATAAAAGGAATGAGTCAGAATTTCCAATCATGTTTGGGCAAATTTATAGAAATGTTGCTCTTGGAACAAATAAATAATGAAATACAGTTGTAAAAAAAGTTTATTTTGAGATCTACTATTGATTCTACAATATCTGATAAGATTTGAGAAATCGTCATACTTTTCGGACGACTTTTATGATTTTTTTTTCTTTTTTCTTAAAATCACACTAAAGTTGTCAAGAAATCATGACGACATTGATTTTGGGACTAAATGAAAGAAAATCAGACTTGGGAGGTTGGAGTGAGAAACTAGAGAAGTTGATGGATTGAATTGTTAATTTTGGGACAAAAATGAAAGGAAGGCAAACTTGGGAGGCTAGAATGAGAAATTGGAGAAGTTGAGAGGATTGAATTTAAATAAAAAAGATTTTTTTAGGGAGAGTTTGTATGAATTTTTTATTTAAATACAGTCCATCAACTTCTTCAGTTTCTCACTCCAACCTCTCAAGTAAAATAGACAAAATTAAACCACGTCAAATCTCGTCTCTTACATGTATATTATTCTGTGTTGATCTTGTATTATTTTTTCACTTATAAATTTCTAACTGTCATAATATTTTAATTATCGAAATTGTTAATATATTTTAATGATATTCAACCATTTGAATGATTTACTTTCTTAATTACATGAGCCAAGTATAAATTATTTATTTAATTAAAAAAATCAAACATCTAAAATCATATCAATCTAATTTAGTATAACAGCTCTTACTAATAAGCCTTAGGGGCACTATCTCTATTTTATAATTTTCATATTCAATTTTTTGATCGGTAAGTATGATTTCATTAGCAAAGGAACCATGCAAACAAATACCATTAGGTGCCTCATTAAAAATTCTCTAAACCTAATCGGAGAAAAAGAGTACACATAATAATATGAAAACACAAAAGCGAAACAAAACACGAGGCGAAGGCCAAATAAAGACAAGGACAAAACAGCCCTGACATCATGCACAAGCTTGAAACCACACAACCCGAGTGACACCATTCTTCGCTAGAGCATCTGCAACATTATTAGCTTCAAGATAGATATGACGAAACTCCACACCACTCAAGGAAGCACATAAATCATCAATTTTCCGAAACCAAGACCATAAACGCTAAGGCCGACGTTCTCAATGTAAGACCCAAGAGATCGCAACCATGGAGTCCGATTCCACCACAATTAAGAAGCCATGATTCCATTTGGAGTGCGAAAAAAGAGCAATGCATGAGCTATGGCACACACTTCAGCCTCGGCAATTTCCATGTTTCCCAAAGAGCCCGAAAAGACTGCAAGAATCATTCCCAAATGGTCGCGCAAAACATCCACAACCGGCTCGTCGCGTCTTGCCTTTTACCGAGCCATCCACATTTAACTTTAGAGTACCCTGCGGTGGCACTTCTCATTGAACCCCATGCCTAGGCTTAGTCTAGGTCGACACACCCACAAACTCCCACGGACAAGACCACCAACTTGGCTTCAACATAGCAGCCATTCAACTGTAGCCGTAAGCCAATGAAAGGACCGTGAGCGTATAAGAAAAAATAGCTCTTTCACTGAGAAATTTTTGCCATTGAATACCTTATTGTTCCTCGCAATCCACAACGTCCATAAGGCTGCAGAACAGCCCGCTAACCACAGGTGTTGAACCACCCCAAGAAAAAAAAATTATGAAGGCACTGGTGTAAAAAATCTTCAAAGGTCGCAGGCAAGGCTATCTCTAAACACCACCATTGAAGAAACAAGAACCAAATCCTCCGTATTAAAGGACGAGAGTAAAGAATATGATCTAACTCATCGAAACCCTCTGAACACCACATATAACGTGCTGCCGCTTCATCAATTTGGATACCCTTTGCTTGTAAAAAACGAAGTGTAGGTAGTCGACGCCTCATAACAAACTATAGGAAACATTGCACTTTT
This sequence comes from Hibiscus mutabilis, assembly GCA_019671005.1. Taxonomy (NCBI): domain Eukaryota; kingdom Viridiplantae; phylum Streptophyta; class Magnoliopsida; order Malvales; family Malvaceae; genus Hibiscus; species Hibiscus mutabilis. The sequence goes on along the minus strand of CM033748.1, from coordinate 7,477,790 downwards.
GTTGACACCGCAATCTTCCAAATGAAAAATGTAACAATGCAGTCAGAACTAATGCCAAAAAAAGTCATGAGTGACATCAAACGTTTTATATTAAAGGAACCGATATCCTCTTGCTGCCATACCAAACGATCCATCACTCGAATAGACAAGTGAAATGGCGACACCATAGGGCGAAGCTCCTGCACTTGGCTTAATTCAAAGGACCTTAACTCCCTTGTAAAAAACTCACACCACCTACTGTGACTAAAACCAAGCCAAACACTGTAATCCTTTAGCACAGCCAGTTTGTTTGATGCAAGGCCAAAAAGACGCGGAAAGATCCCACAATCCAACGCCCATTCACCCTCATGATATCAATATTGTTACGAATTGCTCGGAATTTAGCCACACGGAAAGAAATTCGTGTTTTCATATTAAATTAATTAATTAATTAATTCAGATTCAATTATTGTAAAAAATTATTATAAAAATATTTTTTAATTCATATAAGTTTATTCACAATGTCAAAATTTAAAACTTAAATATTGTTTAAGAGATTATTGGTGGTTAGCAAAACACAGAGGCGAATCGAACGGGGACAAGCACGACTTTACCCTCTTGATTCAAATGAACAAAATACCACTATGATCCTTCTAAATGTTTTATATTTTAATTTTAATCTTTAATGAAAATTTGTGCTTTTACCTCAACAATTTTAATTTTATTTTAGACCCTAAAACGAAATTATGGCTTGGCTCTATCAAAACCTTGTATATATATGCATCACCAAGTTAAATTTGTGTGTTGTAAACTCTATATTTCATCACATCTATTCCCTTGAATAAAGTTAGCGTAAAGTTTCCAAGAGAGAGTGCCCTACTCAAGTTCTGTAAGATATTTTTGTTTTAGAATGAGGCCATGAGAAATTAAAGATTGTTTAAAATATTGCCATTTTCTTCATGCTGTTGTGGTTCTTGAATCTTGATGATGAATGTCAAGTCGCTTTAGTAAAACTAATTAAGAAAGTTTCTCCCTATTACTTTAAAGCTTCTTTTCCATTTACCAACTCAGCTGGGCAAACTTAAAGTTATTCATGTACTATAAATAATTACAACCATGCCAACGGGTCGAAGAAAAGGCTTTAGGCTCGTAGCATGGAACCAAAGCAAGATTGAAACCCGAAAAGCTTTTTCGAGAGCCCCAAAAACTTTTGTTGTGGATAACTTTGAAACCGAATTTAAACACTAGGAGATGGACAAATCTTTTTTCTTTTTCTTTGACCATCACTAACACTCAAACAGCTAAAACCTTTTAAAAGAAACTATTCTCTCTCTCTCTCTCTCATATTTCTTCAAAAGCCCGTGTTCATTTCTTTAATTTACGCTGCAATGGCGCATATAATAATGCTAATGAACTTTTTTTTAGGGGGGAAATGTTAAAAGCGTTGGAGGGCACTCGATAAACTTTATAACTCACGATATTATTAATAAGAACAAAATACGAGTACAACACAAACACTAGTTTCGGCTAGTTTTACAAACACGTCTTTCTTACAAAGCTTTGCTAAGCTTTAACTCTCTCGTTTTTTTAGCTCACACTTTTTTCTCTCTCAATTTTCACTCTTCACTCGTACATCTAATTTTTTTTCACAATACACTCTAACATCCTATCTCCTATTTATAGGATACTTAAACCGACATTAAAGAGTTTTCTACACATTAATTAAATATAATAATAATTCCTAGAATTCTCTAGTAATTGACGTGTCCATTGCTTCAAGAGTCTTCTAGTTGGTGCTACACATTTCTTGGTTGTCAAAGGTTCTTGAAATTTCCAGCAGCTGCCACATGTTTGCTGCCTTATCTTCTTGAATTTTCCACATTGCCACATGCTTCATGAAGTATCTAGTGTTGCCTCCATGTTTGACTTCAAGTTCCTTAATTAATAAGGATCTTTTTAATGTTGCCACATATTGTCTTCAAGTTAGATGTGAATTCTAACAGGAAAGATTCTTTTTATGGTGGGAAAAGTTATTGAAGTACTCTTTTTAATTAATAGAGATTTATTACATTTTCATACCAAGATTCAAACTCATACAATATGACAATATGAGTATCCTTAACTATTAGGTCAAAACTCATTAAAGTATATATTATATCTATACCTTAATATCACTAATTAGTACTTATTACTCTTATTAATCAAAATAATCAACTTCCTTCATTCTTTTGCATTATTAGAATAAGTCATCATAAATTAGCATTTGGACATGAATAAAATTAAGATATAATTTCAATCCGGCACTTTCTCTTTTATTTCAAAAAAAAAACTAATGAAGTTAGGCTCTTTGCTCTTAAGTTTCTTTCTTCTGTCAAATTTGCAGCTGGATTCAGTCTCAGTTGGTGATATCGTGTGTGGCTCATGCTATCCGTATGTAAATATTAAAATGAAGGAGGAATATTGTGCAACTGTGAAGTTGATCCTAATCTCATATGTTAAATTTATGATTCAATTAAACTCCCTTTGATATAAATTCGCCGACAAAAACAAATAAGGAAAACCTTTCTGGATCTAAAAGAGAAAGGTACAAATTAAGCATGTCTTTGCAACCTTTTTTGATTTTATGGGACGGAATGCCATGTTTTATCTCTGAATTCTAGGGATAAGTTTGAGTCAATTAATTTTCTATTATGCTCCTGCTGCTGCATGCAAATAAAATGTGGGTACAACATTAACTCACCGAGAAATCTGACGGGTTGAAACCTAATCTGGCTAAAATTAGTCTAAACGTAAACGTAAACGTAAGAAGACTGGCTGGCATCAATTTTGTCAACTCTTCCCAGTTTATTTTTTCTGTTAATTTATTTGATGGTGGGCTGGCTGTTCTTATCCCTTGATTCTTGGCAGAAAAGAAAGCAAATTAAATTGACTATTCAAAACATACATTGCCACATTAAACAAAATCAGAAAACTCAATATTTTAATCGAACCACAAGATTACATTAAGCAAAATAAATTTAGTATGCAAAGCACAAGGAAACAACGTAGTGATTCAAATCCAAGTCAGTGGCTACTCTGCAAGCAATCACGCGGCAATGTTCTCCCTGTTTTTGCTTCCGCTGACGATTGAACCAAAAATCTATTTTGTCAAAATAAAATACAAATTTTCAAAATCTAAAGTTAATATAAAAAGACATGTAATTGAACCAAAATTTTGTAGGTTATTTAAAAATTTTACCGAACTGAACCATATACACTCCTAAACCAAAGTGTTAACATTTAAACGAATGTATGGCATAAATGAGTAAAACAATTCCTGAAAACGAAAATTATTGGGCAGGCTTTAACCACTCAATGGACACACTTTTGGCGGGCCAAGCCCTATGGTCCGACGATTGAAACTAGCTGAAACAGTCAATTGAGCCTACTTATTATTGGGTGAGGAAGAATATATGTAAACCCACATTTTTACAATCACACACCCAAGCTTAAAACTTGATGGTGAGAGATATTAACAGTAAATCTAGAATTTTCGTGTAACATATACTTGGGATTGCATAAACTCAAAGACAATTGGTGAAGGAGATGGACCCATTCACGTGGATCGGCTGGTCTTTCTGTTAGATAATTAAACCACTCTCCTAAAATTAAAAACAAAACAAAACAAAATGAAGTTGGAATATTTTATCACTATGTAGGTTAAGGAAATTAAAAGTTTTGTTGGGGAAATTAATAGCTGATGATGCATAATTTCACATACGATTTTATATAAAGAAAAAGATGAATTTGAATTTTTCAGCCGTGAATTTGTTGTGTCATGGATGTATTGTCCTAAATATTTCACCAGAAAAGTTGGCTTTTGCTTCTTCCTTTTCTTTTTGAAATGCCAAAGGCTGCAAAATAGATAATATCATGTCAAATGTCAATATGAATCCCTTGTTAGATGGGGTAATAAATTTCTCAAAACAGACAAGTCTCCCCTAAAAAAAAATCTTTTGGTATTACTTAAAAAAGAGTTTTTGATAAAAAAAAATGATTTTATACCTATAAGCAATGTCAAATATTTACAAATTAGAGTAAAAATCTTTAAAAAAATGATTTTTCAACCCAATCTCAAAAGCTAAGATTTCTAGTTTTAAGGTGAAAAATCAGTTTTTGAGTGAAGTTACTTTTTTACCCTTGATTATTTAACGCTAATATATTAAATATAATTATTAAAATAATATTAAGAATTTAATATTTTAAATGAAAGTAAATAATAAAAAACTTAATATTAAAAATAATATTAAATATAATAATTATTAATATATTAAATTAACATTTTGTGATATCACACTAATATAAAAATGCATAGTTTAAAGACTGATTTTTTATTTAGTCTAGAAATTTATATTAATTATTTAGAAATGCTTAAAGTTTATATTTTATATATAAAAAATTACTAATAAATTTTCATGAATTTTATATGTTTATTATAATTTAAATTGATTTATTTCATATATAATGTTAATAAATTTTATGATAATAAATTTAAACATTATTTACCGTCATTTATTTTTATTTTATAATATCATGTCTAAAATGAAAATTTTTTCTTTTTAATAATACTTTTTGACAGTAATATCAAACACTAAAATCTTATAACTAACTTTTCAAAATTATTTTTTGACAACACTTTTAAAAGTACATTTCAAAAAGAATGTCAAACTAGTCCTATATGAGTTTAGTTAAAGTGAGTTGCTGCCGGGCTTGGGTTTGGGTAAGTTTCTTTGTTTTGACCTACAAACAAAGGATTATAAATGATATTCTTACAAACCAAAACATAAAAAATAAAAACAAAACCCCAATGCAAGAACTTGTAAAAACAAAATCTAAAATTCTGACAATTTTCTAGGATTGATAACTTTTCAAGCTCCCTATTAATACCTAAATCCACCCCATGAAAAATCATTGATATATAAAAGAACATTTAATATGATTGACCATGTGTCTATAATGATTTTAAAGAATGTTTTATATTAATATATAGAAGCACAAATAGAGAATGCAGGTCGCTGGACCATTGATGCCCACTTATAGTTATATATATGCATGCCAAAAAGCAAAGATTTACACCTCCACAGACATCTGGGCTACAACTTGTGGACGGAAGCAAAATTGATGAAGGTGATTGGAGAGTAACCTCTTGTATTTTCATTCATTAACCTACCTCATATCATATCTATCTGTGGATCATCACATCATAAAAATATTGATTCATTTCCCACTCTTTACTTGTATACAGTTCTCCAGTATTTGTATTATGATAATAAAAAAAGAGAGTAGGTGGTAGGATTCCTCACGGGAGGCTAACTTATATAATTATTTATATTAAAATATAAATAATTATATTATAATAGTCAATATTTCATTTATTAATCGACCGAAAATAAGAGGTGACTAGAAGTAAATAAAAATGAAGAATGGGGAAAGTAGGGTGGGTGGTAGGATTCTTCACGGGAGGCTAACCATTCGCACATTTATTGGCTGCCACTTCAAAGTCACCTTCGAGACTTCCCTTCTTTGTAACATATGTCCCCACTGCCCATAATCATACAAAAGTAGGCGTAATTATGTTTACTGTTATCAACTTTCTCAAATTTGGAGAAAACAAAATATAATTTACTATTGATAAAACTTTGTTATTCATGAACAATCTTAGGGATATGATACATTAGAGACGATTCAAATTTTAAATTTAAGATAATAGTGTTATTAAGAAAAATAATAAGTGAAAATTTACATTCTTTTTTATAATTCAGTTGTTCTTATTTCTGCGAAAAATAGGTGTTTTGATTAGACAATGTCATTCAGTTACATTATTTGAATAATTTGTTATGGCCGATTGTAGTTAGTATTGTTCTTGTTACGGTAATTATAAAAGTATGAGTTTAAATATAATTAAGCACATTTGTTTTCAATTTAGGTGTTGAAGAATTATAACTCATAAGCAGTTTGAGTATATAAGATATTTGAATCAATATAGTAAGTATATTTGGTTGATTGACCAACCTGCTCAACTTTGTTCACTCGTATTCATTTATGTTGTGGGTTCTAAACCTACTAGGAATATCTTTTTTTCCCCTAGAGTCTTTCAACGAAAACTTTTTGCATACACAATACCTCAAACTAGAGACTTGCTTAAGCGATACTAAATTGTTGACCACTTAGACCAATCTCATTGACTTGTAATTTGTTATTTATGAGTAACATGCAAACATGAATAAATATACATGACGATTGGGCAAGGCAGTGGATCATCATCTGAGGAATTGATTGCCTTTTGGCCTTGGTATTTTTTCCTTAAACCTTAGAAAGGTGTTTGGAGGACCAGTAATCTAAGATGCACCCTGAAAACGAGTCATTGACACTGTTCTAAAAGTTTAGTTGCCATGGAAAACAGTTGCCAAAATTCTTCCAAATCTTTGCTGCAGTAAACTATGCCTTTTTTTTTTATCATTGTACTACTACTGTAGGCCTATACTGCAAATCACTTTTGTGAAAAAGAAGTGTTGGACAATATCTGAGGCAACTGACCACCTTTACACAAATTTGGGTTTTCTAGTACATATCAGTTTTCCTTTTTGTTCAAATCATCATATCTATTCTCGATTTTTATGCTACCAAAAATACCCATTTTGCTGAATTTTAAGCTTATTATATAAAAAACAAAAAATCATTGAATGAATCAGTCCGAAATGCAAACATGACATTCTAGAGGTAGTGTCTCAACTCGTAAAAGTTAAAATCCAATTAAACATCATGAATTTCCCGAAATCGAAAGGTATGATTTGATGAAATGTCTTGGGCTTAGGAAAACCAAAGATCACACAGTTTATGGCAAACAAAAGCTTTCTGTTTTGAAATTAAAAATATTAGAAACCCAACAATTAAATAATTTTATTTTTTGATAATTTAAATTGGATAATGTAAAGAATAATTATGTGGACGATTTTTCTAATTCAATAATTCTTAATTCAACGAGTTTTTAATTTGGCGCTGCTTAAAAAATAGAAATTCAAGATCATAAATTCACATTTAATTCAAATCGAAAAACTAAACAGAAACATACTTCTCAATTTAACGATTCAAATGAAAGAAATATTTAAAAAACCAATTTCAAAACCCTTTTTCCTATCTAAAAAAGCAAGCAGGAAATTCAAACAAAACCACCAGATACAAGCTATAATTTCAACTAATTCTGCTCTCATGCATTTTCAAACAGGAAACCAGTTAATCAAGTCTAAATCACAAAGTATGTGTTTATTTATTTTCGTATAAGAACTTAGCCTGTTTAAGGGTAAATTGTCAGGGAATTTGTTTATATACGGAGGGTACTTTTTAAATGTTATTTAGGACAATAAACTGCATTTAAAATAAATTTTCAACTAACCTTATTTGCCATCATTACCATCCAAATAACGAACATATCTATAAAAATTATTAAAATGAATTACGGTTTTAAGTTTGGGTCAAAAATTTATTTCGGAAGGCAACAAAAGTTAAATTTTCGGTTGGTACTTTTTAACCTAAAACTTTTTCTTTTATTGTCTCCTACGCTGCAAGGATTTTTCTATTTTTTTAATTAGACGGCAATGATATTAATTTTTTTATTGTTTGTTGACCGTCGGTGTTCATTATTTCAATTGTTTATTATAATTTATTTTTTTTAGTTTTTTTATTTTTAATAAGAATCTCTGCTCTTGTGGCATACGTTTCCTTTACTTTTGTGGCACACTTTTTATTAGTTTTTGTGATTCGTCTCATCTGTCGTTTGGTACAATTTTAGCATGCCTTACGGTCATTCGGTGCTCGTATAGAGATCCTCACGGCGCTAGTTTTTTGATTTGATTCTATTAGTGGTCATAGAAAAGATTGATCCCCACTCGTTTGATGATTTGTTAGCCAATGTAGTCAGAACTATGTATCGAAGCAATTTGCGTGATAATTTTGTTCACTCAACACTCTTTTGATGGTTTCTTTGCACATTTGTATGAGATTTATAGTAGACTAATTCTTTCTCTCTCTTTTTATGCATTATATTTGTAATATCTTTCATAATGTTTAATAAAATTTAGATGTCATTATTAAAAAAATGTAATGATAAAAAGAAACAATCACAATCATAAAAGATTAATTGTATATTTCTTTTTATTTACCCAGAATATGCATGCATATATTCACGTGGTCATAAAAACCGACAAATATGATGCGTATATTCACGTGGTCATAAAAACCGACAAAGATGTTAAAACCTTCCCGGCAGTGTTCTAAGGGAAGCCCTCATATTCCCTTGTTTACATGCTTAATTCAGTAATATTCTTGCAAAACTTAAAAAAAAAAAAAACACAGGTGAAGACAAGGACATGATATCAACTGATATCTTAAAAAACACCTAAAAGTTTATATATATACCAAGGAAACATCAGCAATACCACTAAAATGTTGATTTGTGTATGATCAGTCATGATTATTTTATTAGTGGTGATGGAATAGAATATCATAGTGGTAATAATTTTTTGTTAGGAAAGAAACCGTGTAATTTCATCATCTGATTTGATCTTCGCACTCAGTCAAACACCACCAACTTCTTTCTGGGATATATTTTTTTATTTGTGAAATTAAACTACAACTGCTCAGGTTTACTGTGGTTAAACCAAATTACAGCTTACAAATAATTAGTCTTGCACCGACTAACTAGTCATATATATATATATATATATATATTATATATATATATATATATATTAAACTATGATGATGACATTGATATTGACATTGGCATGCAATACAACAATTATAATTATACAATGTATTAAAAACTATTTACTACTAACAATCCGTTGGTATAGTAAAATGAAGTTATAGGTTTTTTTAGTAAGGTTAATGATTGAAATTCTGACGGGTTATTTTTAAAATGAATCTTTGTAAAATCGTGATTTGAATTAATCAATAAATAAATCAAAAACTGATGATAGAACAAAAAAATATACTTGTATGTCCCATAAAATTTGTCACTTTTGTGTGTTTAAATTGCCTCATTTAAATTTTTCATTAAAAACTCGACAACTTTTACTAAACACATTTTCTTTTCTACTCCCTTTTTAGTTTTTCAATAAAACAAAGGGTAAAACTTTGATACACAAATTGTGTAAAACTAATTTTATACAAGCCTGTGTATTTACACTATCAAAATCCAAATCCTAAATTCCTAAGCTAACCCTAAAAAACTAAACCCTATACATTAACCCTAAATTCTAAACACTAACCTTGAATTCTAAACCCTACAACTTAAACCCCTCAACTTTAAACCCTAAACTAAAACCCTAACCCCTAAAACTAAAAGACAAGTGTAAACTAAAGTTCACACGACCTGTATATCAAAGTTTTTCTCTAAAACAAACTTAATTCTTTAAAATGAAATTGTAATTTAAATTATTTTACGACACATCTTTTACATATATTTTTTAAAATTACGTGACACTAATAAGAGACAAATTTTGTAAAACTAAGGGGTAGTATTTGTTAAATTTTTGTCATAGAAATAAATGGAATACAAAGAATGAGAGAGAAATTAAAAGAAGGAAAAGGGGAACAAATTAAAGCACCTTCTTCATAGGGGCCCCATAACATGTCTCCTCAGTTAGACCCAAAGATGTGATTTTCATCTTTCTCTCTATTGCACTATCCCTATTCTTCCACCTCCTTTTTTTTCATTCTTTTTAATGTTCATTTCTTGCCAAAAATACCCAACAATTCCTCTGCAACCAAGATCAATTCTCCGTAATCATGTCAGGTGATATAGCCAGAGATTCTGCTGAAGGGTCCTCACGATCCTCCGGTAACCACCACAATCAACCTCAGACGACGGCTCCCCTGAGCCGGTACGAGTCACAGAAACGGCGAGACTGGAACACTTTCGGGCAGTATTTGAAGAACCAGAGGCCCCCGGTTGCACTATCACACTGCAACTGCAACCATGTCCTTGATTTCCTCAGATATCTGGATCAGTTCGGGAAGACTAAGGTCCACCTACACGGTTGCGTCTTTTTCGGACAACCTGACCCGCCCGCTCCTTGTACTTGTCCACTAAGGCAAGCCTGGGGGAGCCTTGACGCACTGATCGGACGCCTAAGAGCTGCTTATGAAGAGCACGGTGGGTCTCCGGAGACTAACCCTTTTGGAAACGGAGCAATTCGGGTTTATCTGCGTGAAGTAAGGGACTGTCAAGCCAAGGCCAGAGGGATTCCTTATAGGAAGAAAAGGAAGAAGAAGACTCAAATTAAACCCAACGTCGACGAGCCTATGCCATCTTCCAAGCAGCAGCCCTCCTCACTAGCTGCCTAGGATCTTCAGATTCTTCACATAAGTGGTATTTCTTTTTGAATTTGATACAAAATTTATATACATATACATATGCATACACATCATTAGCTTTTCATTTAAAATTTGTTTCTGTTTCTCTTTTTCCACTCAAAAATCTAGTCAACTCCATCCAGCTAGCTGCATAAAAAAAGCAACAAAATAGATTTCAGCTTAAATAAAATTTCAAGGATAAGAGAACTAGATTGCTTGAATAAGTAGAGCTAGGGTGTTCAAAACCGGCCCAATGAATATTCAAAGCCTAATAAGTCTAATATCACTACTATATTATTACTATATTTTACCATCTCTTCCACTTTTTTAATCTGTATTATGAGCTTATTGTGCCTCTAGGTATTTATTGGGCGTTTTAAACACCCCTAACGGGAGCTGGTTAGTTTATTACAAACCACTAGTACTATGGTCTACCACAGAACCGAAAACACCATAGTATTCCAAGTACGGTATCTTCTTTCGATGGTAAAAGAAACCTTAAACCCTTTTACCTTTAAAACCCTAATTCTAACACTAAGGCCTTGGTGGCCTTTGCGGTATTGCAGAAGTTGGGTATATAATTTTACCTCAAATTTTTTACCCATGGATCATTTCTTCCTATTGCGGTACCCCTTTCTTTCTCTCTCCCCGTTATCATGCACACAAAAAATAAAAAATAGAAAATAAATATAGTAGAAAAATATTTCCCAATTCTTTACTTTTTCCCCTTGTTTTTGGGTCCTTTTCGGATTCTGTTCGATTTTTTGCCCCCCATGAAATGAATGTCCATGTTGATATTATACATATGTTAGATTATCAATATCTACATGTTAGTGATTTGTCGTAGAAAACATGGTCCAAAATTAGATTTAATGTTAATATTTGTGTGGTGGAATGGAACCAATCTATTCTCACTCTAAATTTTCTCTAATCGTAGCTACGTCGTCGTATCTCTTCTTTGATTGCATCTTTATAAACTAATGATAATCGAATGCATATCAAAAGCTTGTGAGCAAGGCATTGCCATTACGTTACGCATCGACTTTTTAATTTCATGAACATGTATTTTATATGATCTAAGCCTGTCTTATACATGCTCGACCTGCGGGGATTGCACTTTTCATCAACATATATAATTCAGTGGGGGCAAAACACTAATTTTAATTATTAGAATCGATTAAACTGTTAGTAGAGTGACAGGAAATTTATTATCAATCTCTAGATAACCTCTACCTTTCCGGCTGTTTATCCTGAGGCAACCCACCACATAAACACAATAAACACCGGCAAACCCCAAGACAAGAATCAACCTAATGAAAACCACAAGTGCCGAAGATGATGACAAATCTCCCTAATTTGCCTTTAGGTTTGTGATCAGATACACTGAAATCTAGTTGTTCTACAAAGCCACTAAGAGCCTAAAGTACAAGAGAAAGATGCATCGGCTGTCAGAAAATGAGAAAAAGGGGGGATGCATGCAACATTAATCCAATATGTGGCGATTTGCATTTCCTTAATCAAAGAGGAAAGATGATTTGAATCTTAAACCTTGACACTCTTAAGGAGGAAGGTTCTTGGTCTAAATATAATAAAGTGACTTGCAATTTGAATACGTTACTAGCTAGTTAAAAACTTTAAGATTCAAGTTCTAGGCTTCTAGCTCAAACCAGGGTCTGTTCAATTAGGGAAGATTGCAGTATTAATCCAAAATATTTGTACAAATTATGATTTGGAAACCTCATAACACCTTTGGATTTCGATCCTATGTAAGTTTTGGGGTGGAAATTATTAAGCAGGAAAAGGAAAGAGATAATAGTGTTCTTGATTGGTGTAAATAAGAAACTAAATGCCCGTGAATGCCTACTTGCTTGACCTCTGGAACCAAGTTGAGTTGAGAGCGTAAGTACACACGTGTGTCTAAACCCAAGAGCTCTAAACACTAAAAAGCTAGCTACTGTCATTACTGACTCTGGGTTCGACTGAATCCAATAAGGAATATCAGAGAGAATAATACTACTACTGCTATTTTCCCCCCTGATCTTACTGTCTTTTCTTTGCTCTGATTAGTACGGAGATTAATAAGATACTTCAACTTTTTTCTCAGGAATACCAGATTTAAGAATTTTTCACACGGTTTTCCCCTCATTGTTTCCTTTGTCAAGCATAGCTGTATACACGTACATATATGTATATTATATTAATGAGCCAAAAAATAGTGTATATATATAGCGAACGAGAGTCCCGAGGAATTAGAACAGAATAAATATGATGATGAGGAACTTAACAAATACCTGGTTGGTTGGCGAGATTTTTCATGCGTCTGTATTCTTAGATTTTTGTATCATTTTAGTAGCTCATATGAAAAAAGTGTTTGTTAAGTTGGAATGTTTCAGACGGGTCATATGCAGGCTTTTTTCTTGCCCAGTCAGAATCATCGTGCAAATCAATAAGGAGTCATAACTCATAATTACATTGTCAAGCATTATACTCTGAAATACGTACAATAATTTGGTTTTCCTGATGTGTGACTCTATTAAAAGTTTTATCTGGTTTTGTTAGGAAAGTCTGTAAAAAAATCGTATCTCAAGAGTCACTGTATGGGTTTAAAGCTAGCTAGAGTCCAGATATCATATTCATATCAGCTAATGTATTTTAGGAGTGAACTGACTTGTTTAATGGTGTATATGCTTTAGGTTATGGGGTTAAGTTCACCGCTTATGGCTTTTAGTATAGCCGTTCCTTCTATAAAAACATGTGTTCTGTGCTCTACTTCTATAAACTCATACAGCAGGTTCTGACAGAACAATATTTCACAAATTTCTTGAGATAAAATTGGATTGGAATCTCTACAGAAACCAAATAGAGTCAAGTTTTAGGCATTTATTCGTATGACATTTATCAAGAATTTCGAAAAAGAAATGGTCTAGGTTATGTTTAAGAAGAATAGAGAGAATAGAAGTACATAATTTCTTAGAATTTAGGAAATATAATATTTAATTATTGCATCGAAGGTATAAAAATTTGTACATTTATTCACCTATTTACTTTTAAAAGTTTTGAATGAAATGATATTGTGTTTTATTAGTAATACATAAATTTATACACCAACAACCTATCGAATATAAACTTTATATAAAAAAACTAAATAAATGGAGAGGAAAAACACACATTTTTTTCACAAAAAGAAGTGATGGTATCTTTGGCAAAATGAGAAAAAAAAAAAACTTACAAGGATAAACAGTTTCCACTTAATACACATAAATCGAATAACTTGTTGATACTTTTTTTACATCTCTCTCTCTAAATGGGGAGGAATTCACTCACCCTTGTGTAAATTTAAGTGAGCTTTACACACTTTTATAAAATTTTCTACTATTGATATTTTAACAATTCAACCATTTAATTTATTTATATCATTGTACTTACTAGAAAATGTGATTTTTTGAATTATCGTGTATCTCTATCTTGTCGATCAAAAATATTATTTTTAATATATACTTAATTGTTGAAAAGTTGACATATAACAAATTGTAACATATTTTCAATTTACTCAAAATTTGATACGCATGATTTACGTTGTATTGTCAAAATATCAATAATAAAAAAAACTATTAAAATGTGTGAACCTCACTTAATTTTATAATAATATAAGTAATTCTAAACCAAGCAAGAAAATGTTTATCTTTTGATTGCTGAGCTCTTAAATATTAGTCACAGTTACATATATATACTTAACTCTAGATTGCAGCTAAATTTAATTATGACGGTAATAGTGTCATCTCTTTTATAATATGACAAGAACTAACTTTTGTCGTTCTTGGGTTTTGTTTGTTTGGTGCAGAATGATGGGCATTCAGAAAACAAGCAAAACATGCCGGGGTGGAGGGAAAGGGTTTAATGAAAGAAAGATGAGCAGACAAAGGAGTATGAAGTTAAATATAGCATTACTACTATACAAGTATTGGTACTGGTTAATTGATGTTATGGTTTCTGAGCCGCTGGCGCTTTGCATATTATTATTATTATTATTATTATTATTATTATTATTATTATTATTATTATTATTATTATTATTATTATTATTATTATTATGAAGCAGTGCCTAAAAAGTTGTTTTCGTAGAGCTTAATTTATGTGGGTTTAGTTCTCACTATCACCGATACTTTGGTAGTTGTATAGAGTTATTCTACCATTACGTCTGATGAATTATACGTACAAATTATTAATCAAGGATATGGAAACATTAATTACCTTATGTTTCTGTGTTACTTCTTTTAAGTAAAGCAGGATTTGATCAGAAAAGGGACTTCTCTTCTGCTTTTCAATACTTGCTATTCTAAGCATTAGCTTTCTGTTATAAGTGTTGAAATCATTCAAGTGTATCTTTTAATGTATAATTTATCAATCAAAATTTTTATTTTATTATTAGGATGTTTTCTCAAATTTTCATGATGACATTTGTATTTAACATATATTTGCACATGATAAAATATATTATTTTCAAATGCATGAAAAATGGTGAATTAAATCTTGAATGACGATTTTTAATTGTTTTGTAATCAGGGACTAACCCCTTGCCCCACCCATATTTTTTTACCTTTATTTGTGTGCATAAAAATGGATTAATTAGAAATTTACTCTCGTTTTAAACTTCATTTTTTGTCCTAATTCCAACTCTTCATCCATCCCTGTTTGTAATGTATATTCAAATCTTTTTTTTTTCAATGTAATTCATAGCAACAAATTTAACTTTCATTAAAAATAATAATAGATAATAAAAAACCCTAAACTTTTATAAAGCAAAAATACCTCCAATATATTCGAAACGATTATTAATGATGGTATGTAATCGTAGATACGATCAAAGGATTGACCATATATGGGAATGTATCGCTATCCACCAAAACAAGCAGATCCCAATATATGAATCCAAATCTTCAAAAACTAAGAATAAAAATCTTCTACCTCTTTTTGTGTTCTTATTTATGTTCCGCACTAAAAGTTTAAGTTTAGAATTTAGGGTCAAAGTTTAAGGTTAGAATTTAAAGAATTTGGGGTATGATATAAGGCTTAAG
The DNA here is from genome assembly GCA_019671005.1 of Hibiscus mutabilis. Taxonomy (NCBI): domain Eukaryota; kingdom Viridiplantae; phylum Streptophyta; class Magnoliopsida; order Malvales; family Malvaceae; genus Hibiscus; species Hibiscus mutabilis. The sequence goes on along the minus strand of CM033748.1, from coordinate 7,462,341 downwards.
GTTTAAGATTTAAAATTTAAAGTTTAAACTTAAAATTTAATTTTCCTAATGTTGAGACATCGAAAAAAGACGTGAGATTTTTATCTAAAAACTAATCTTTATTCCACGGCAAACCAATGCTAGCCCAACTTATGTTTGGGCCAGTTATCTAAATAACTTAAAAATTAATGTTAATTTTATAGATGATCTAAATAACTTGTGTTTGGGTCAAACTCTAGTGTTAATTTGGCTTTACAGGATGCTGCTTCTCTTCTCTGTGTAAGGGAACGAAAAAAGGTTGAATTGAACATCTGCTATCCCAAAGCCCCACTTTGTTAGTGCAAGCTAAGCTAGCAAGTGAAAATGCTTTCAATTATAATTATTCTTTGGTGGTGTGGGTGGGGACTATTTATTCCTCACACCCCCAATGTCACTTTGATTTCATTAAGTTCTTACATTCTTTTTTTTTTTCTTTCATGAAAGATACTCTTAAAATTGAGATATTTGAACTAATTTGATCTTAAATCTTTACTTCTGACCGGTGTATAAGTGCTCCTTTCCTCCTCTTATTAAAATTATATTATACAAACCCAAACTCAAATGTTAACGTCATCTAATATTAATCCATTCGGTGTTATTTCGCAATCACATTAGAATCAAAGTCTAATTCATTTCATACCTAATTTATTCTTAGTTTTAGCCCTCACTTAAATGATAAACATAAGATCAATCACCCGAACCCAAGATCCTGGATCAACTGTTGATATAAGAATCTATCACAACTAGTTCCAAATACCGGCTCAAGTTTTTTTTTTTTTCAATTGCATTATTATTTTGCTTCTATTCTTACATTACATATACAGGACTCAAAACTAAAGAAAACCGATGAAAGATACTCTAATGGATGGATAATGGATGTACTCTCAGTGAATCATAGTAACGGAGGATGAAAATTGTAAACAACATTTTTTTGTAATACTCTACAAAAGAGTCATAGTTAATTATGACACAGCATAGTTCGAGATGGGCAATCATCATCATTTGGGGTCGCGGAGATGCTCTTCAAGAGTGGTATCCACACCCGGACTCGGTCTCTTCTTCGATCCGTTGTCAAAAGATTCTCCACCGAAACCGTGTTGTTGTTGTTGACGGCGTTGCTCATGCTCAGGCTTCGTCGATGCTGGCAGCGGCTGTGGCTGTTGGAGGTAGTGGGGTTTTGGCTTCTTTTATTCACGGTGGTTGAGGAAGAATTTTGGGGCGTAGGGGCAGGAGCCATTGATCTCATCAACGTGGCCATTGGAGTGCACTATTCGAACCACATCCAGCGCTCCACACGGCAGAATGCAAGCGATGCAGCAACGTATGCTGTTCATGGCTCTCTTCCCCGCCTCTCACTGGGAACGGAGAATTTAGAAAAATATATACTGATAAAGAGTCGCTTTTCTTTTGCCTTGGCCAAAGTGGGAATCGTTATGTGAAATTATATATACTACTCCTACACAAACCTTTTTGGTTTCTCACATTTTGGATTTTAGTTTTGGGAAATCGTCCCCTTCCATCATTTAAAGTGTGAACCGTAAATTATGTAATTTTTTATCGTTTACCTAAACTTTTTCACTTTTATCAAATAATGAACCGCTTTTATTTAAATAACCATTTTTATTGTAAAATTAAGGTCTTAGAACCACCTCCCAACCTTCTAATCCCAAAATATTGAACACTTTCTTGAATTCTAATCCTATAATCAATTACAACTCCAACTCATCCCCCTAAAGTCACTTTTATATGGATATATAAATTAATCTCCTTTTAAATCTAAAATGTTCAACTCTTATTCATAATTTTCAAAATCCAAATTGAAGAAATTATATACTTATACATATTTAAATTATTGTAACAATAAAGATAACAATTGAATCAACGATAACGCATACAAAATATTAACTCACTGAAAAGCAGCAAATATTTGGAGTTTGATTGAATCACTTACAATCGATCACACCGAAAACCCAAAAATTAACTGGAGATTAGAGGTTCAATCAATGCGTTTTGCTCTTTTAGCCTTTTTTTTCACTTATTTTTTTTTATTTTTAGCAAAATATTAAATTTATTGAACACGTAAGAAAGAGACAGTAAAATACATACCCTAACAACTAGATAATCTCCGCTTTAAATTTTCCACCTATGTTATAATTAAACCCAAACACATATACTATCTTGGATTTTAATCTTACCACTGCAATAATTCATGTCCCACAATCATTGTTTTAAATCTCATCATTCTCCTAATCTACCCCTGGTAATCATCTAGCCATTGACATTTTTAAAATTTAATCTTTTTAACATTTAACTTTCAAATTAATAGTTTAATCATTAGATTCTAATTTTTCATTTTATTACTCCTTATAATTGGTTCCTTACGAACTTTCATTATGATATAATTCTCCCATAAACAAGTTAGACTAAAAAAATTTAGCAATCACACTGGAGAAAATGTTTGCATCAAATTCTTTGAACATATATATATATATATACAATATTAGATGGTACTGGCTCACTACGACATTTATGGTCTCTTCCAATAAATTTTTTTCATGTTATTTTTTTAAGGTGAATCTTCACATCTTTCCTACATTTAAAGAAAAAGTGTGTAGTTATTTAGAAGTTAAAATGAGGTGGATGAGCCTTATTGGCTGGGACCACATATGACGTGGTGAGTCGTGTCCATATAACAATTTCTCGTCTTGTTGGGCATTCAAATTAAGGGTATTCATGGTAGGTTAATCATACCGTTTAACTTAAATGGTTGGTTAACCGTTATAGCAGTTATTAACCGTAACCTAACCGCTAAGAAATGATTTATCGTTAATTTTTTAAATGGTTAATCATTATAGTAGTTAACGAAAGGGGACTGCTCATGCTGGGAATTAATCCCAGAACTTAGGGAAAGAGAGTGTTCCTGTTAGATTTAGAACCCAAGACCTAGGGAAAGGGAAGAAGCAAGTGAGAAAATTATGGCCACCCGTTTATATATTATATTGAATTTTAATTGTTTATGTATAATAGATACACATCATTTTTATATTCGATTCGGTATAAAATACAAACAAAAAATAAATTTTATTGTTTTGTTAGCCGCCTGACAATTCTTTCCCCTAGCGCCTCAAGTTTTGTTTTGTAGCCGACGACTACATTGGTGTTACTATCGGTTGTCGACCGCCAGATCTATGTTTATTTTCTTTTTTAGTTTTTAATAAAATAACTCTATCTTTGTGACATGGTTTTTCTGCCTTTATGGCAAGTTTATCTCTGTCTATTGGCATATTTTCTTTTACTCTTTCGGTCATTTTCGCCGTTCTTTATTTTATGTTTTTTTTATCAAGGTTGGATTTGACGATGCCACGACTGATCAAGATGACGCTTATTTGTAATCCTACTGATCTTCCATGCTCTGGACATTCGGTTTAAATTTGATAAGCGATTTACGCTTGTGAAGAGTTTCTCACGGTGCTCGGCTCTGAATTGATTTTTCTCGGTGGTCTACCAATAGCTTCATTCCCTTTTGTGGTTCGTTTTGCCAATGCAGTCAGATTTTATATCTATTTTTCGATCGAGTATTTGGATGGATTTATAACCTTTTCATGTATGGTTTATGTATGATCTAAAGTGGCTAGTTTTGGAAGAATGTTCAAATTATGTATTTAATTTACAAAGATAATTTGTAAACCCTTATTGTAATTTTGGGTTTTTCTCGTTAATAAAACTAGTGACTTCTTTTTTTTTAAAAAAAAAAAATTCATTGTATCTACTTTCACCCCATGCCAACGTATATAATAAAGAGAAAAATAGAACTTTAAGACTAGTGATAGCGGTGTACAAAAATTGATTCGATTTGAAAATTTGAATTATTCGATTTGATTTATTGCAAGAATACGTAACTTTTTTTTATTCAAATTTTTTAAATAAAGTTTAAATTATAAAATGGAAGCTCGAATAACTCAAACTTTTAATAATTAGTTGATCAGTTTTTTAGTTCGAGTAGAGTCTCTCAATTATGTTTGATATGTATATATCACATATGAAAAAATATGAAGATATATATATATATATAATATGTATATGGTTATAGAAAACCGTTTAAATTGAAAATAATTATCATAATATTATAAATGTTTACAATTAAATTTGAATAAAAACTCCATGTAAAAAACTTTTAATTGGAACTAATTAAATAAATGTTTACATTTAAATTTGAATAGAAACTCGAACAACTTGACTCGAATTAATTTAAAAAATATTCAAATAAAATATAACACTTCAACTCAATTGACTTATAATTTTTTAACTCGACTCGATCGATGGTCACCTAACTAGTAGGGATGAAGCGTTGGATATTGTTGTTTAAACAATCTGTATTTAGTAGTGAATACATAAATGTCTAGTTGCAAGGGATCCAATTCTTTGTCCCAAGTCTATCCCCAATCACCTTTCTGTTGGAATTTTTCTCGAACAAAGCCAATTTTTATTAAACAAAAAACACACACATACACAAACACATAAACAAGAGTAAAAAAACATGGGATGAGAGGAGAAACATAAAAACAAACAAAACACAAACATCAAATCAAAACAAACAATGAAACAACAGGGAAAACATAGGAAAAAAGTAGAAAACATCAACAACATAACGAGGGGAAATAGGGGAAACACAGAAACAAAGAAGAGGCAGCACCTATCTCAAACGGAGAGTAAAGAGGATCTATGGAGGAGATCGAGAGAAAAACAAAATCAGCATCCACTCTTCAAGTTGTATGTCGAATCTGTTGGGCACAGAAGCACTGAGTCATTGATGGAGATGCAGAGAGAGACCAACAGCAAACATCGTGGTCAGATGAGAGACATCACGAAGGTTGAAGAACGGCGGAGGTCACAGCGTCGGAACGCCTTACCGTCAGAAAACGAAGGATAAAAGTTAAAAGAAAAAAATTTTCGACCGCGAATAAGAAGTTTTTACACTCAAGAGGCCCGAACAGAGTCTCGAATCCCGAAAAGATACCTTCACAAACGAGCAGAACGAAAGGTAAACCGAGATACCTCAAAACAAAGAAAAAAAAAGTGACAACCGCTTAAGTAAACAAGGGAGCCACCCAAACAAAACCCTAACTCTTATATCAAGGGAAAAACGAGAGAAAAATAAAAATTTGAGTTTTTGATTCTTGACAAGGCGCTACCCAAACAAAACTTTAACTCTTATATCAAGAGAAAAGCTAGCAAAAATAAAAACCTTAAGTTTTTATTGACAGAAAAACTTTTTTTTTCTTCTTTTTTTTTTTCCTGTTGTGATTTTGATTCAGCTTTTTCCATCAAATTCACAATTTCAACGATACAGCAAATGGTCCCACTGCCTTCACTACTAATTGACCGCCTTCAAATTTCAACTAACTTAGAGGTAAAGGAATTCAGAGTCTCATTCCCGTCCACATCTACGAACCATAATTTTATTTTATTTATAAATTAGCTTTTTATATTGGTATTTGATTGTTCGATTTGTTTTTTAACGGAAATTTGACAAAGCTATATTAGATTTTTTTAAAAAAATAATTTGGCTTATATCACAAATAAGTACTTAAAGTGTATTAATTTTTTAATTTTTTTGGTCAAAATAAGTATTTAAAGTATATTTTTTTGTCAAAATAGGCACATAAAATATTTTTTGTCAAAGTAAGTACCTAAAGTATATTTTTTGTTAAAATAGTTACCTATTTTGGTTAAATCAGTGTCACATGACGACTTTTAGGAATTTAGATGAAAAATATATACTATAAGTATCTATTTTGACCCAAAAAATATACTGTAGATACTTACTTTGACGAAAAAATACTTTAAGTGCCTATTTTGACCAAAAAAATATACTTTATATATTTAATTTAACCAAAAATATATTTTAAATACTTATTTTAATAAAAATATTTTAAATATCTAAATAAAAAATTAATATATAATAATTTTTATGACATAAATATAAAGCGGGAATGGCTAATGGGTCTCAAACAATAAAACAACACAGGAGACAATTAATGTTCAAACAAAAGTCTATCCACATTAACCGATAAATGCCAAGGTTTCCCAAAATAAAATAAAGGAATCTCTAACCCTCGAAATTTTTCTTAATTTAGAATCAATTAATGATATCTATTATATACTCTATAGTCTATATGAAACGGTGGATTTGTTAATAGTTCATTTAAAACATTTAAATTTATAAGATCAATAATAAATTATAGATTTTTGAAACTATTTCAACTTAAAAAATTTAAACACCATGGCCACTAGTCTCCGCCCCTGGTAATATGTAGACGGTATGCTAAAATTGGTGCTTCAAATGCTATATAACCAAACAAGCAAAGAACTTCAACGGCAGCCCAAAACAGAAGTGATGAAGCATCAGTATCGTACCCCTAAGCTATCATCGACCCAATGTGGTTCGAGCCTGGTTCAAACCATCGATGCACCACTTCCTCTGGTATGGTCCGTAATCCGGCGCTTCGACAACCCACAAGCGTACAAGCAATTCGTGAAGAGCTGCAAGTTGAGTGCGGGCAACGGCGGCATCGGGAGTATACGTGAAGTGATAGTGGTGTCAGGGTTGCCGGCTACCTCCAGCACGGAAAGGCTGGATGAACTTGATGATGAGTGTCATGTTATGATGATTAGCATTATCGGAGGTGATCACAGGCTTGTTAATTACCGTTTTACTACTGCGCTGCATGAAATTAGCGACGAGGGAAATGGTGGCGGGAAAACGATGGAGGTAGAGTCGTACGTGGTGGACGTTCTGGCGGGAAATAGCAAGGAGGATACCTGCTGTTTTGCTGATATGATAATTGCGTGCAACTTAAGGTCTTTAGCGAGAGTAACAGAAAAAATGGCTATGCTTTAGGAAATTATCCATGCTAAATCCCCAAAACCTTTATGGGCAGACATAGTATCTTTATTTTTACACATTTGGGGTGGAGATAGGGTTACCCTAATTTGAAAGTTTTTTTTGGGTGATATGCATGTCCATTTTATGGTATATGTTTGGGGTATGAGGCTGCCACTCCCAACAATGTCGTCTTCAAGGTTTGAACCCACGTTCTCGCCTTAGGAGTATAATGTGTCTTACCAATACACCAAATACTTATTGATACCCTAATTTGAGAGTTGATCTATGTCAACATAATTCAATTTTATCACTCCAACGGTGGCTATGTAATAAATAAACTAGTACTTTATTCCTCTAATAATTAGTGCTTTGATATAGATTGATATTATGGTAGCAAATCGAAAGTAAAACATATACCTCTAAAAAAAAGTAAAAACATAGAGAGCATAATCAAACATAAACTCAAAGCATCGTCATTTGCAAGGAAACATGTGAATGTCAACTCGAGACAGTTTTAGAACTTTTGTAAAGGCCTGAATTAAGACAAGCCCAAAGACAGGGTCCTAAGGGTCCAAAATGACCCTATGCTGAAGGATGGGCTCTATAATTGCATTGCAGGCCTTGTACCAGTGGTATTGGAACCGAATCTTGGACTAGAAATACAGGTTAAAAGTTTCAAAGCATTTAAATTTGGTTTAAATATTGGTGGAAGTGGAACAACAACAGTCGCAATATAAAATCATAAATATTTTGGGGGCCATGGGAATAATACAAACACAATAAGTTCAAAATACCCCATCATCACCATGTATGAAGCAACAAATTTGGCTCATAAATTCTCTCAACACTAGTTTTTTGGGCCATGGATTCTGGATTTGTCTGGTTCAAAGAATATTTTATTGTTAATTTACTGTAGCATTTAGATACTGTCAAGAATTGCAGACATCAGATCTTAATAGGGCCGATCACTAGTCGAGAAGATAATCATGTGATTAAAAATGGGCAGCACATGTTCTAGAGGCCGTTGATTCAGGAAACTTAGCCGGGGGCCCTGGCTTTATATATATATATATTTACTCCAAGGGATAATATAGTGGAGTAGTTTGCAAGTTAGGGATCCAACATTACCCCATAAGTGGTTTAAGTTACTCTCTCCTTTTTTATTCGTTTAATTACAATTAGGTTTGAAATGATATCACTTTCTTGCATGGGAAATCGCACAAATTACGCTTAAATGTTCTTTGTTTTGTGTTATTGTATGTCTTATTACTTAGCAGCCATAATAATTTGAAAATTTTAAAAAAATATATAGACCTCATAAAGAAGGCTTTTCAAGTCCAAGGCTCGGTGAAAAATAGCATTTTGATTCTTTAGATGTTATAAAAATTTAAAAAAATACATATTAGAGTAAACTATCTATTTGTATCTTATTTATTTTCGTGTTTAGTTATTAAATTATTATTTTTGGCAATAGGAGAAGATAGGCGCGTGATTTCAAACGTGAGGGGTTATAGTGTGTACTGTTTTCTTAGGGCCATTGTATTTTTTTGTTGTCCTTTTGATTTTTAAGACTTCGCCCTGACTAATCCGCAACAACTTGCGTCGCATACTTGGCTTTAGTAAGTGAGCCTCTCAACAGAAATTTTTGCGTACACAATACTTTAAATTTGAGACTTATTTAAGCGATATCAAGTTATTGTTGTTTAGTAACAATTTATCCTTGTCAAAGTCTTTTAAGTACAACCAGCCCTCTTTTATCAAAAAAAAAAGTACAATCAACCCTCGATGACTGGACTCTGTCTCTCAAATGCAAAATTCAAAGAAGGCAAAGCTCAAAAGAGAGAAAAGAGCGCTGCAGTGCCCAACATTCCTTTCCATTCTTCACCCTTACTCGTTCCATGAACACTTGCCATCATTTTAGGACACCCAAAACCTCAAACAACTGAGTCATCTCTCCCTTACTCTTTGCTAGTCACGTCTTCTTTTTCTTTTTGCATCATACAATGATCTTTTTCCTGCAAAAAAACCACTTGCTTCAAGCGATGTTATGTTGATTAAAGGTTGATAGCAACAGTTAAAGTTAAATGTTAAAAATTCTTGTTTCCTTTGTCGGTTATGTTTTTTCATCTCTTTTTTTGGTATGACAATAATCTTGAAAAATGACTTGAGTTCTGGGTTCTGTTTTGAATTGTTGAAAGAAGTTGTCGATTGTACAAGTGTAATGGAGGAAGGCAAATTAAATTTCGATGCACCACTTTTATCTGTGAGGCGGCTTTCTTCAGCACATTCCTTTTCAGCTGGTGATAAGCAGAAGATAGTTGAGAATTCTTCTTACACAAGGGCAGATATTCTCCCTTCCAATAACTCGGATCAGGGGACGGGACCTGTTGCAGTTCCTTTTGTATGGGAGCAAATCCCTGGGAAAGCAAAAGGTGGCACAGAGAACGAGTTTCAGCCTAATGAAGAAGCTTCTATTATTCCTAAGCTTCCGCCGGGGAGGGTTTCGCATGTCATAAAATATCCCGTGGATAGTAATGTGTCTGAATTAGACTGTTCAAACGAGGGAATGAATGAGAAATGCTTCTCTGAGTTCGAGGATAAATATGATGTTTGTTCCGATACCTTGTCCCCAACAGATTCTTTATCCACGAATTGCAGTATGAGTGGATCAGTTGCGAAACCATCAGGATCATTCTCTACAGATCACCAACAAATGAGTTGCTTTTTACCTGCTGCCATGGCAATGACTCTGAAGACACCTCCTTATGCTTCAAGGATGCGATGTTAATTGTTGGTTCGTGGTGAACCGTTTCCCACGTTTCCACTATTGGAAATGCAGAACATGGACAGCAAAATGCTTTCAGTCATGCATTGTGGATATGCTTGGGTGGTTTCCCACGTTCTCATTATGGTTTGTGTGGTTATGATACGGTTGGTTGGTAATTTTTTATTGGAAAGTCACCTATAAATACCCATCTAGCCTAAGGTCCCTGAGCATCAAATACAAGAATCACATATTTCATCTAAGTGAGTTTTGAGTGCTTAGAAGATTCTTGGCATTTTAGTTTTCGTGTTGTCGTGTTCAAAGTATTCGACGGTGGTTCGAGGCATTTCCACGGTGGTTTTAAGCATCCGACGGTGGTTCGACGTGCTCGATGGTGGTGCAACCACATCTCAATTTGGCATACAGTTTTGACAATGGCTTGAGGTATTTATGATTTCGATCATTCCGATGCATTTTACTCGATTTATGCTTACATTTGGTACCAAAGCTAGGTTAAATATCTGTCTTGTCGTTTTAAAGTTTGCATGATTCTCAAAATTAAAATGTCATGTTGATCTTTAAATTCTAAATTTTTGAGAAAAATTATGTTGCAGACTTTTGTTTTAAAATCGTTACATTTTATTAAATTAATTTCTAAAATTTATTAATAATTTTATTAAAAATAAATTTTAGAAATAATTATTGTATGTGCCTAAATTAAGAGATGATGTATAACTACTAGGTAATTAGTTATATACATAAAATTAGGTACTTAAAACTTTAAGATTTATTGCATAAAGTATTAAGCAATAAAACTATAGAATATATGTCTAGGGATCCGAATAATTTATTTAATTAGAGAATTAGCCACAACAACTTTAGTTAAATAAAATTACGGTAAGGATCTCATAAGGATTAGACATAAAATGTTGCATAATGAATTAGCAACAACTTTGAATAAAGTTTAGGGTTAATATCTAGCTAAGTGATTTTCATAATTTTATTTAGTTAAAGACTAGCCACAGTATCTTTAGTTAAATGAAATTACCCAGGTTAAAAATCACATACGGAAAGTTTAGATATTAAATCTCATTACATAACTTATTAAGATAAAAACTATTAGATGAGTTTTTATAATTACCCACAGGAATTATGAAAATAAATTTAATAATTTTTATATAAGGGATAGAAAAATAATTCTACCATAAAATGGATCTAATCGAATTAAAAGTTTAGCCCACAAGCAATTTTTATGTCACTAGATTCATTATTTACATAATTTTCATTGGTAAATTATGACTTATGTTTGCCTCAAATTTATAGTAAGCATGTATGCCAATTTATTTTGCAGCATTACAACATATTAATATGTCTGATAATAAAGTAGATATCCCTGAATTAACCAGTGAGAACCTTAAGTTCTGGAAGGAGGGTATTCTTCTTCAATTAGGGTGTATGGATATTGATTATGCTATAAGAAAATCTGAGCCACTTATCACTGACACCATTAATCAGGCTGATCTTGCTCTATATGAAAAGTGGAAGCGATCCAATCGCTTAAGTATTATGTTCATTAAGAGCAAGGTTCATGCTGATGTTTGTGGCTCGATTGAGCATTATGAGAATGTCAAAAAGCTATTAACGGCTATAGAGAAACAGTTTCAGACTTCTCAAAAGTCATTAGTCAGCACCCTAATTATGAAGTTCACATCACTAAAGCTCACTACAGTGAAAGGTGTGCGTGATCACATCAATAAGATGCGAGATTTGGCAGCTCGACTTAAGGCACTTGAGGTTGAAATGTCTGAATCTTTCCTTGTGCACTATATATTGAACACCCTTCCACCTCAATATGGTCCATTTAAGATCTTTTATAACACACATAAGGATAAATGGTCTATTGATGAACTTTTGACCATGTGTGATTAAGAAGAGGGCAGGCTCGTACTGGAGACGGGAGAGAGTGCACCGACAGTTACTCAAGGAAAGAGGTCAGTCCAAGCCAAGAAAAAGGGGAAGGCTAAGATGCAACCCCAAGCTGACATAAAGAAAGAGTTCACATGTGTTTTTTCTGTAAAAAGAAGGGACACATGAAGAATGACTGTGTCAAGCATAAGGGTTGGCTTGAAAAGAAAGGTAAATCAATCTCACTCGTTTGCTTTGAGTCAAATATGGTTGATGTTAATTATAACACATGGTGGATTGATTCTGGTTCTACAATTCATGTCTCAAATTCCTTACAGGGATTAAAAAACCTGAGGGAACCAGTGAGAGCTAAGCGACACATCTATTCGGGAAACAAGATGCAGTCGCATGTGGAAGCTATTGGGACCTGCGAATTAGTGCTTAGTAGTGACTTTGTTTTAATTTTAGAAAAGACTTTTTATATTCCTAGTTTTTCTAGAAACTTAATTTCTATTTCAAGACTTGCACCATTGGGGTATTGTTTTAATTTTTCAAATGTTGGATTCAGTTTATTTTATAAATCTAAAATTGTTGGAAATGGTGTTTTAAGTGATGGTCTTTACTCTATTGATTTACAAAATAATGCCACTCATAATGTTATGCACATTCAAACTGGTACTAAACGCTGTGTTATAAATGAAGATTCATTTACTTTGTGGCACCGGAGATTAGGATATATCTCCATTGAAAGGATTAAAAGATTAGTAAATGACGGGGTACTCAATACCTTAGATTTTACTGATTTTGATACTTGTGTAGACTGCATTAAGGGCAAGCAGACTGACAAGTCAAAGAAAGGTTCCAAGAGGAGTTCGACCATATTGGAAATCATCCATTATGATATCTGTTGTCCAGATATGGATGTGCAAGGTCAGAAATACTTTATCACTTTCATAGATGATTACTCACGGTTCATGTATCTCTACATGCTTCATCATAAAAGTGAAACGTTAGAAGCCTTTAAGGTTTTTAAGGCTGAAGTAGAGAAACAATGCTGTAAGCAAATAAAGATTGCGAGAACCGATAGAGGTGGTGAGTATTATGGTATATACACTGAGGATGGACAAGCACCTGGTCCATTTGCAAAATTTCTTCAAGACAACAGTATAGTTGCCCAATACACCATGCCAGGCTCGCCTGATCAGAATGGTGTTGCGGAAAGAAGAAATCGAACTCTAATGGACATGGTGTGAAGTATGCTTAGTAGCTCTAAGCTACCTAAGTCTTTATGGGTTGAAGCTCTCAAGACGATTGTGTATATATTAAACCGGGTTCTAACCAAGGCTGTCCCAAAGACACATTTTGAGTTATTCAAAGGTTGGAAACTGAGTTTGCGACATATACACATATGGGGATGCCCGTCTGAAGTGAGAATTTATAACCCTCATAAAAAGAAACTGGACCCAAGGACCATTAGTGGGTATTTCATTGGATATGCCGAAAGGCCCAAAGGTTATAGATTCTATTGTCCATCTAACAGCATTAGAATTGTGGAATCAAGAAATACAAAATTTATTGAGAATGACTCAATCAGTGGGAGTGATCTGTCTCGGGATTCAATACCCGTAGGTCATCCATCCACTTCAAGTGAGAGATTGGTTATCATATATAACACTCCTCAAGCTCAACCGGGTGTTGAACAACCAATCAATAAAGTTCCACAGCCTGCTGAAAACACTCCAGTAGATCAAGTTGTTCAAGAAATCCAGAAATTATTGAACAACCAGTTGAACAACATGATCCATAATAAAATGTTGGTTCAACGTTAAGGAGATCTGTTAGAGAAAGAAGATCAGCAATTTCTAGTGATTATTTTGTGTATTTACAAGAATCTGACTATAACGTTGAAGCTGAAAATGACCCTGAGTCCTTTTCAACTGCCATGAGTTGCAATGAATCAAAATTATGGTATGATGCTATGAAGGATGAGATGAATTCTATGAAAAGCAACAAAGTTTGGGATATTGTACCGTTGCCTGATGGTGTAAAAGCCATTGGATGTAAATGGGTCTTCAAAACAAAAAGAGACTCAAAAGGCAACATAGAAAGATATAAAGCAAGACTTGTTGCTAAAGGATTCACTCAGCGAGAAGGAATTGATTACACTGAAACTTTTAGTCCAGTATCTAAGAAAGATTCCTTAGCATTGTGTTAGCATTAGTAGCTCAATTTGATCTTGAGTTACAACAAATGGATGTGAAACTGCCTTTCTTAAAGGTGACCTAGAGGAAGAGGTATACATGAAACAACCTAAAGGATTTTCCTCTAGCGATGGTGAAAATTTGGTTTGTAAGTTAAAGAAATCTATATACAGATTGAAACAAGCCTCCCGTCAGTAGTATTTTAAATTCCATGAGGTTATCTCTTCATTTGGTTTTGTTGAGAATATCATGGATCAATGTATATACCAGAAGGTCAGTGGGAGTAAAATTTATTTCCTTATTCTATATGTGGATGATATTTTACTTGCATCAAATGAAAGGGGTATGCTACATGAGGTGAAACAATTCATTTCTAAAAATGTTGATATGAAAGATATGGGTGATGCATCTTATGTCATTGGCATTAAGATTCATCGTGATAGACATAAATGTGCCTTAGGTCTATCTCAAGAAATCTATATCAACAAAGTTTTAGAAAGATTTCGGATGAAAGATTGTTCACCTAGTGTTGCTCCTATCGTGAAGGGTGATAAGTTCAATTTGAACCAATGCCCAAAGAACGAATTTGAGAATGAGCAAATGAAAAACGTTCCATATGCTTCTATTGTTGAAAGCCTAATGTATGCTCAAGTCTGTACAAGACCTGACATTGCATTTGTCGTTGGGATGTTGGGAAGATATCATAGTAATCCGGGAACGGACCACTGGAGAGCTGCAAAGAAAGTTTTAAGATACCTCAAAGGGACAAAAGAATACATGCTTACGTACAAACGATCTGACCATTTGGAGGTGATTGGCTACTCCGATTCAGACTTTGCTGGCTGTGTTGATTCACGTAAATCAACATCAGGTTACATATTTATGTTTGCCAGCGGAGCTATATCTTGGAAGAGTGTCAAGCAGAGATTGATAGCCACTTCTACTATGGAGGCCGAGTTCGTTTCGTGTTTTGAGGCTACCTCACTTGGAATATGGTTAAAGAGTTTCATTTCTGGGCTGAGACTTGTGGATTCAGTCTCCAGGCCAATAAGGATATATTGTGACAATTTAGCTGCTGTCTTTATGGCTAAGAACAACAAAAGTGGAAGTCGAAGTAAACACATCGACATTAAGTATCTAGCCATAAGAGAACATATTAAAGAAAAGAAAGTGGTCATTGAGCACATTAACACTGAGCAGATGTTAGCAGATCCTTTAACTAAGGGCATGCCACCACATAAATTTAAGGATCATGTTGTCACTATGAGACTAGTTTCCACTTTGTAAATTTTTGTTGTAAGAACGATTCTGTTGAAACTCTAATAAAGTTTGATATTTCTCATTTATGTTGTGTACACATTAAGTTAATTGTTTCGAGAAATATCACTAAAGTTTGGACCTAGAATAAACATCGGTTTATTCATTAAGTATATGGGCTAAAGTGTTGAGACTTGATGTATTGTGATACATGGAAGATACTATTCAAATCCAAAGAGAAAATATCGTCATGATTCATGCATTATGTTTCGACTTTAAAGTACTCAAGGAAAATGCGAACCAAGTGGGAGAATGTTAATTGTTGGTTCGTGGTGAACCGTTTCCCACGTTTCCACTATTGGAAATGCAAAATATGGACAGCAAAATGCTTTCAGTCATGCATTGTGGATATGCTTGGGTGGTTTCCCACGTTCTCATTATGGTTTGTGTGGTTATGATACGGTTGGTTGGTGATTTTTTATGGGAAAATCACCTATAAATACCCATCTAGCCTAAGGTCCCTGAGCATCAAATACAAGAATCACATATTCCATCTAAGTGAGTTTTGATTGCTTAGAAGATCCTTGGCATTTTAGTTTTCGTGTTGACGTGTTCGAAGTATTCGACGGTGGTTCGAGGCGTTTCCACGGTGGTTTTAAGCATCCGACGATGGTTCGACGTGCTCGACGGTGGTGCAACCACATCTCAATTTGGCATACGGTTTTGACAATGGCTGGAGGTATTTATGATTTCGATCATTCCGCTGCATTTTGTTCGATTTATGCTTACATGCGATATATGGCACCTAATCAACCCATAGAGGTTAGGAAAGTGGCTTCTCGGAGCACGGAACCTCCGGTTAATCGATACGAGTCAATTATCATTCCACCTTATAATCACCGTGAATACAAAGTTTACGAGGATTCCGGTAATTTATCAAGAAAAATGTGTGGGCTGTTGCCTCGATTATGCTTCATACACTATGTGTGCCTCTTTATTCCTGTGCCGAGATTAAAAGTTAGGACTTGCGAGGTTGTGAAGCCCAGAAAAGCTACCTCCATCAAGTCTCACAGCCAAGTTGTTGAGATGGTTAGTGTGGAACATTTTTATTTTCTTTCAAAGTGTTAAAGATTCTAATTCATTGCTATGCGTTTACTATTTTTTTTTCTGTACAGCATGTCTGGGATGTTTGTGACAACAGATCAGATAGTAGAGTTCAACCCTTCATGCTGCCAGAGAACATATCAGTATCAGATAATGAAGTTCAATCGTTCAGGCTCCTAGAGGACAAATCAGATATTGGAGTCGAATCCCATAGGCTCCCTGAGACTGGGGAAAAGCTGTCATGTGGATCGAGTCGGTTTAGCAGCTCGAATGACCTGCAGATGGTAACTTGGTTACCCCCAGAAAGGCCTACAGGTAGTGTCCGCATTCCTCCCTATCGTCGAGAGAGACCTCAATCTCCCTTCAGTGGAGGCGGATTTCTTGTCATGCCTAAACAAGCTGAGAAACTGAAATCACATATGTTGGTCAAGTATACCAATAGTAGTAATTCCTCCCTGGAATTAGTACCCTATCAGAGCCCTGCAGTTGAGAAAACACTGTATGTAGATACTGTAGAAATTGGTAATTCAATTTCCAATTCCTCAGATACCATAGTAATGAATAGAATGCTGGAAGAATCTGCTAGTTCTCTTCAAGATATAAAAGGCCTCAATCTTTTAGATAGAAAGGGCATACCAGAAAATGAAATCACAGGAAATTCCAAGGGTGGTTCGGACTATGCTCCTCTACCTCCTCCATTACCGAGAACACCGTCGGAGTCTTGGCTTTCGCGTGCACTGCCCGCAGTTACATCGAGAAATTCATTTTCCAAGTCTCACAGTTTTAATCCTAAGAAACAGGAATCTAAGACACCTGCAACTGGTACCAAGTGGGAAACAATTGTCAAATCTTCTTACTTGCATCATCATCATGTCCGTTATTCTGAGGTAATATTATCAATATTCATCATTCTTTTAACCCATATATTGTCTTCACTGATGTGAGTTTCATTTCGTAAATACTAACACTTATGTCCTTAATAGGAACTAGTGACTCACCTTTCTCAGCAATCCAAAAGTTAAAGAAAAAGTCAGAGCTGGTTAAGATATTGCAGCAGCCTGCCATTTTGTTTTCATCTTCCCTCCAGGAGTTTTTACCTCAATTCATTAGCTGTTGTTGCTGTATAAGTTTGTAAGTGATCCATTTCTTTTCCTTAGATCAGCCATCAGTGAAAGCTGAGGAATGTACTCTTTATATATTCTTTTGATTTGCCATTTCAGTAGCTTCACTTTGTTACTACAGGAGTTCATTAGTATTTAAAACGTGTTGATCTTCCTGTCCAAAGATCCCCCATATGGGCCGAAGATGGAAAAGGAAAAAGAGGCTTAGATCCAATATGCTCTGACATTGGGTGTTAAGAACAAAACATCTTGTAGTTTTTTTTAGGTGTGTAGACTCCAAATGCATGAATATATTTGGTAAAAAAAAAAACTATGTACAACACACTCATCAAATTGTCAATCACAAAGCTTCTTATTTCCTGAGGTTGAGTAACCTTATCTGATTCAACAACAAAGAATTCAAATGAAAAAACAATTACACTTTCTATATATCCAAAACACACACACAATTCTAGGACAAGTACAGGGAAATATCTCAATTTCCTATTGTGGGTGATTTTTACATGGTTAGACCCTTAATTAAACACTACCTCATACTGATTACGCATGTAGATGAAGATATCTTTTTTAACAATGTTATTCTGTTTTGCATCAAATCTAAGAAAGTGAAAGTTGAGTGTCAATTTCGTGAGTGCCTTTACGATGAGTATTCTTCTCATCATCAATTCCAATTCTTTGACTTAATCTTAATTGCAAATCAGGCAACCGTTCCCTAACCTTCATCACTTTATCTTGGTCCACCTGCATTCCAAACAAAAAGAAAATAATTAATTACCTTTATAATTTACTCATAAAATAGAAATCCACTAATAACTCTTATCTCCATCAAAAACGGGGCCTCAAATTTTGATTTATAATCACTGACTTTGTTCAAGGAATCAAGCTGGTTTGACACGAATTGCCCAACAATGTTGCTGTTTCCTAGGTTGTCTTCATTGGGTCTATATGTGTCCTTGCTCATATTTCCATTAACTTCCAATCTATTACAAATCATTTGGAAAGGATGCCACCTCTTCTCTCCTAGTAAAACCCGGCCTGGTCTCACAGGTCCCATTCGTATAAGCCCTTCATTGTTTAAGGCAGGCTTTGGGAAACCATTTTCTTGTCCACCACCTTTGCTTATCAAGGAATTGTATGGTAAGTGATGCCTACTAAAAAAAAAGTGTCCTGATGAATATATATGAGCAATATCATACACATCAAATACTCATGCATTTTAAGTTTCAGCATTACCGAACTTCTTATTTTTAATCCATTAATACAAAATAGATACAGTTTAAATCTGACAATTCTTGTATTCGTGTTGTTTTTACGTTATTTCTTAACGATATAATAATTACAAAGCTTTTGTTAGATTCGCATCGATCCAATCTATTCATTGTTACCTGGGAAAGCTGGGTTTGAAATCTAGTGAGCGTTGGTAGAGACGAGTTGGTGTAATGTTATTATTTTGAAGAGATTCAGCGGCTAAGACAATTCCACCATTTTCCATTCTGAAAAGTTGGCGAGGACCGGAGCCAACGGCGATGGCTTGCTGCAACAACATGCTCCGAAATTCTTCCCTCCCTTTTATTGATCGATTAGTTTTGCTTAAAACTGCAAAAACATTAAAAATAAAGTTCCAAAGATTTATTAGTTGAATAGCGTAAAATATATCTACGCCTTTATCCTCGTCCGTTTTGTAATTATTAAATTACTTCCTTGGTGCAGTTTCTAACAAATAAAACCACGCTTTTTAATTAAAACTACATGTGAAAAATAAAATCATGTATATATGACATGATAATTTATATATTATTAAAATATAATTTAAAATTTTAATTAATTCCTCAAAAAAATATAATTAATTAATTCTTTGTTAGTTACTTTTATTATTTACTTTTTATTAACATATATTAAAAAAAGCATGTTCATAAAATTAAAATCAAAGGCTCGTCAATTTAAAGAATTAATGGAATTTGTACAATTTATTAAAACGAAAATCTCAATTCAAAAAAATAAATGTTTCTTTACTTTATGTATGTGTTGTATACTGACTTTTAAATAAAAAATAATATAACATGACTCTATGAAGTACAACAATATTTTATTTTCCACTGATCTATAATTAATCTTTTTGTTTTCCACTAGTAAATATTTGATTTAACTCATTTTGACCCCTTTTTTTAAATCTTTTGCCGTCGCTTCTATTGTACATGTCTAGGATCTTAACTTTTTTAAATAAAAGACTATGCAACTTTTTATGATAAACAAAAAACTAATTACCTCTTGAACTAATATTAGCTACATTTTATTTCTTTTGGTACTCACTAATTTGATTCCTTTTAAATCATTAATTATGCCTAAATCTTGTTCTTAATCTAAATAATTGATAAACATTAACATATATGAAATTTTAAGAATCAATAAAAGCGGATAAAGTAATTTTACTAATATAAATCATTTAATAAGTACAAGGAAAAAGGAATTCACCTTGTCCAGTCTCATCAAGCTTCTTACTTCTATACATCTGAAACAAAAATATAGAGATGAAAATAAGAAATGATCAATTGAAAAATCAAAATCAAAAGTGGGGTTTCTTCTTCTTTTGGCACCTGCAAATGACTTTTTACATGGGCAATGCTAAGTCCCTTCACATTCATCAATTGAAGAACTAACTTCGGAGTTGCTTCTGCCAAAAAAAGAAAATAGTTACTTCTTAAATCAAAGATGAAAAAAAAGTAAAAAAAAAAAACAGTATATGAAAGAACTGACTGTCTTGTCCACCGAGCCTTTCAACAGCATGCACAAAAGAGAGATGCAGATCAGGAGTCCACCGAAGCCGAGGCAGCTTCGACCTAACGTATTGCCTCACTCTCCTTCTATCATTAACACCTCCATTGTTATTGCTGCAACTCCCTTCACTTATCTTCTCAATCTCATCCTCTTCAACACTAACTTCACTTTCCTTCCCAACATTTTCGTCGTAATCGTCTTCGCTGACAGCTTCTTCGTTCAAGTCAAAGGTTGTCCACTTTTTCTCTTCGTGTATCTCCATCATGTCTTCTGTCATTGCTTTCTGTTTATTCTATGCTTGCAGTGGGTTCAAATAAAGGAGAATGATTCAAGGCAATGTACCTGCACTATAATATGGTGTAGAAACTAATTAAAGGTTTAACTTAGTAGAAACTAATTAAAGGTTCCATGTTCATAGTTCTATTCACATTAAATCAACGTTTAACTTACCTACTTACATTCAAGTGCCTATTAGTATCCAATGTGTACAAATCTAAATTTGGTGTTAGAAACACTATAATATGGAATCAAAATGCAATAAGCTGGGATGCCCGACATTAGTAATAATGTTTTAAAAAGATTCAACTGCACACACTTATTAAGCATCTTCAACTGTCGGCAACATTTATTGGGGGGCGGAAACCATCTGCATAAACATCATCATCATCCACCTTTGTACATGGAAGTAGTTTCGGATTTACGTGCTCTGGTTATGTAAGAATGTTGTAATTTGTTCAACTAAATTTAAACCTTGACAAATAACAACATTTGACCTGGTTTTCTCTATGTAAAGACATTAAATATTGCTAAACAGCATTAAAAGGAAAACTGAAGTTCACGTGTCAGATTACTTACATATTGATCTAAGCTTAAAGCTATAAAGCTTAATCAAGTGAGACGATGAAGCCAACCTATAATTTCTGCAGAAAATGGAGTTGACGAAGTAAATAAAAGATGGTTTAGTTCGAACCTATACTGTGACAATAAACTAAACAGTAAACAACATTGGAACAAATTGTGTAATAAATAAATCTGCCATTCTGTAAGAAAAAACAGTACTGGAGTTCAGTTTCTGTTTCATCAAAAAATTTCTAAAGTCATCTAGATTTTTTTGATTAAAAGAGTTCAATTTAATTATTTCCAACCACTGAATTCAGATGAGATGATTATTTAACGTACGGAGAAAAGAGAGAAAACGGGAAATTGACATCTATAAAGGTATTTTGTATTTATATTTTATGGTGATGAAGTTGAGTACTTGAGTTCATAAATATGAAAAAAAATAAAGCGTGGAATTGAATGAAAATCAGTAGCTAAATTTAATTGAGACTGGAGCTGAGGTTTATCATTTACCTGTCCTAGAGAAAATTGGCTAAAAAGAAAACTCCTTTTCGGGTCTTTATAATATAAATTTAGGTGAAGATAGAGTGGGAAAAGAATCAGTATTATGATAAACATAAAAGTTTGATTCAGAAATGATTTGACTTCTGAAGAACTTGAAATAAGCAGTTCATCTCTGAGACTATGATACTTTTAGAACATTATCATTTCAGAAGACCCTTTCATAACATCATCATTTCAGATAAACTAGCTTTAAAAATTTTAAAAAGAAGAAAAGAAAAGACTATCAATCCAAAGACACAGAAAACAACAACACAAGTTAACCTAGATGGTTTTCAAAGATTGAATTAACATAAATAAAAGCAGAAAATATGTAAGCCAAAAAGAAAAAACAATCAATTAACACGAAGAACTCATGTTTTTTTTCTAACAGATACAAACCATTGGTGCAGAAGATTCCTTCCAAGTTGTTGATCATCACACAACCCTTCAACTTGAGAGAATTATTAAGCAAGATATATATGTATAAAGAGAAGAAGAAGAAGAAGAAGAAGAAGAAGAAGAAGAATGAGGGCAAGGTCTTTACAACTTGATCTGAGGAAATATGTAGTATTTGGGATTCATTGAACCGTGGAATTTTAGTCACCAAATTATATAACATCTTCATCTTCATGGTGTCCACAAAAAAAAAAAAAAAACAAATCAACGACGTTTTCGTACTCCACATGTTATCTTTAAGATGCAAAATCATAGTCTTTTCATCACACATATTATGGCTGGAACTGTTGCATACATCATGTGACTGTTCCATCCTTTTTTTATAATCTCTTGTTTTTCTTTTTTCTTATGAATTGAATAATGGATTCTCCTTTACAGACAGTTGTCTCCCTGTAAAAAACAAGTAATTAAAAACACTTTCTTTCTTTGGTGATTAAACTAATTGTTTGACCTTTGATTAATAAGAGCTTAACTCTTAAGAGACACTATACCCTCTCGTAAAAGGCTTCCTTTGATTAAACAAGTAAAAGGCTTCCTTTTACAAGATAAATAAATATGGGTTTCCTGTAAAAATTACAAAATATGGCACCCAACTTTTTTTTCTCCGCATATGGCACAAGCCATTTTTTCTACAAATATTGTACTTTCTACAGTAAAAATAAAGTCGGAAGCATTAGAATCCGACAATAAACAGTATTTCTATTTTTCAAATAAAAAAAATGAAGTCAGGAACTATTAAAATTCGATTGTGAACAACAAAAAACATGAAAGTCGATGACAAGAGGCTCTGACTTTAAACAATATTTCTATTTTTTTAATTCGATAAATTTCTAAAAATTAAGTACCATATTTTTGTAAATTCTCCTGGTTTTCTTTTAGGAAAATGTGGGGCCATTTCTTCATCAAACCCATCAATTTCTTCCTACCTAAACAAGACTTTTTTACTATTTTGTATTTTTAATTCTTTTCAAATCATAATAGCAGTACCCTTGTCTTGTCCCTATGTTCATATTGTTTTAAGGGTCCACATCTTTAATTTTCAGCGCAAATATATGTTGCTATGGCTTTAACAATATGTATGGAGGGAGTCGGGAATCAAGTTCATGAACATAAAAGTATAATTGACAATAAAAATCGGAAGGCAAAAATTAAAGATATTAACAAATATGTATATTTCAATTAATATATTTTTTTATAAAAAATGAGGAACAACCGCCCAACCGATGCTATAGTTCCATCTCTCATTGGTTTTTCAAATAAGAGAAAAAAGAATTTGGTCGTCCTTCTAACACTAGAATTATCGTGGGGTCGAAAATGGCGACCAAGAGCTCCAAACTTTGTCAATTTTGGTGGGTCTCGTCTTCTGTATTCAAACAACTTACCGTCAATCATTTCCCTTTTTTTCAGTTTGAAAGGAGCAGAGCAATGAAGAAAATTAATTTAATAATAATATATGTGTTAATTAATATAATGAATGTGCTTTGATTGCAAACCTAGATTTCAACACCTTCTTCACCTCACCGGAAAAGGAAGGGAAAGAAAGTGGGTGAAATTAATATGTATGAATTCTTATAATATGTTACAAATAAAAATTAGGATTAAGGCTTAGGGGATTAGGATATGGTTTGTTAAAAATAATTTTAGCTTTTAGCCCTAGGAACGCTTCATCCATACACTTAACTGTCACAAAAAATACATAAGGGGGGATTCCGGACCATTAATTTTATCCTCCAAAGATTAAAGAAAATAGAAATAATTAGTTGGGTGGAAAATAAATAAACATCATATATATATAACAAGTATGCTCCACTGACAAACAAAAGTACTTGAATTTCATCCTATTATATAAAAGAAAAATAATGACTAATTACTTATATACTTTTTTGACAGGATATGCTTTCTGACTACCCTTGCTAGCAAGTTAATTCAATTTTCATTATAATAAATTCTCATAGAAAATCCTTGTATAATGAACTAATATATTTTTTAAAAAGTTGAACTAATATATAAATAGCTATACATATATTTTTTCCCGGTGATAATTCAAGTTGAAATGCATTGCCAAATCTGCAGTATATTTATTATTTCTCCCAAACATCTAAAGGTTTTACTTTAAGAGGCTGAGCTGCGGATGTGGTCCATGTGGATTTGGACTGTTTTGTTTTCTCCTCTTAAAAAGAGGCTTAGGTTTGGCTAATGACATCCAAAAGTTGGTTGTTATGTGTCACGTGTTCGTTTATATTATCTTCTGTTCCAAATTGAACACTGAAGTAAGATGCTTTCCAGACGAAACAACTCGGAACTCCTTGTTTGTTCCTTGTCTTCTCCTGTGCATGGGGAGTTGACATGCATTTCTTAATCAGTTGATTGTTGTTGTTTTTATATCATTTCATGGACATGGAAACAGAATTCAGTATAGCATGCCCATCATGGATCTTAAAAAAGAGGCATCCACAACCTCCTTTTCAAATGTGAAGAAAGATTCATGGTGATAAATCCATAAACGAACTTTAATATCCCAATAATCTATTGCTTTTATTCTGTATTTCTGTTTAATTGTTTCTTATCCCTGTTAGTTTTCTTCCTTTTTAGGTTTCCATACGAAACACCAAATGGCTTTCCGAAACATAAAATCGACAAATCAAGAATTATGGTTCATAAACGAGAATCATTTATATCAGAACCATTTTGCATGTTTTCCGGCCTCGGGCTCGTTTGATGGATCAGATCATGCAGAAAGCATTAAAGAGCGTAATATCAGAGCAGTTGTACGCAGGAAGCAATTATTAGACAAAGATTAATATTACATCAGTCATATTCATATGAGTAGTTGCAACAAATCAGACTTGATTAGCTCAGATTTAAAACATCCACTTCTTTTCCACAATATCTAAATAAAACTATCCATCTACTGCTTAATAAAGTATAGCTAAACAGTTACTGTTACGGACGCTATGGTGGCAAAAGTTCAAAGCCATTTTAAATGGTGATAGAGCAGTTGATGCAAAAATAAGCACTTGAAATGTGGTCATGAAGCAGGGGAATAGATATAGACTTAAGCAAGTAATTAGCTACTAATTGACAGTAGATGCAGGCCTCAAAGGTTTTACTTGCAACTAAATAACAGTATAATTGGTCAAATTTGAAGTTGATTAAGATCTAACCTAATTCTACACTCAGCTAAAATTACAAGGGCCCCATGAAAACAGACTAGAATTCATTGCAGGCTGATAAACATCAATATTTCTCTGTCTGCATCTTTGGATGGAATTAAAATGGTAGTAGCCATGGATAGATTGAACTTTAATTAATTAATTTATTTTCATACACATCCATCACCAGAAATTATCCCTTTTTTCTGGTGAAAAAGTTCCTCCCATGAAACCTTTCAGAGGAATACAAGAGTTGTTGGTTACTATAAAATAAGGTGGGGAGTCCTTTTCATGTTGACACTTTACACTGGTACTTTTAATTTTGTTGAAAATGAAACCCCTTTTTCTTTCGCTTTTTGCTGTTGCTTAATCATCTCAGATTTCCACTTTTTGAAGAAATCAAAGTGTACTACTGGTACACAATTACTGCGCTTTTTATGTGCCTAGCTGGACCAATGCAAAATGTACATGCATGCATTTACTGAATTGCAAATGTTTGCACATGGGCAATTAAACACAGATTAAAAGTAGGGAAGTAAGAATACATATATATGTGAATAAAAGTACATGAAATTCCCTATGCTACAATAAATCTTCTTTTTGGTAACTACCAGAAAAATGTTGAGGAAAAAAAGAAGAGTGAAGTTTCAGCGATCATTCCGGGGAATTGAATGATATATAAGTTGGATCAGAAGCATTGAAGAAGAAGGGAATTGGTTGGATTGGACTCTTTGAAATTAGTATCTTAGATTCGAGTCTTATGAATTGATTTTCGCTTTCGATTCCATGGTCTTCAAATGACTTTTTAGTTGCTTAGAAATGTCTTGCGTAAACAATGTGCTGATTGATCATTGGTGACCAGCGGCAGCACAAAGCATATTCCTGCATAAATAAACTCATTGTTTGTAATAATGTGTTGCATGGGGTTTGGTGAACAAACCCAGGGGGGCACGTTTAGTATGACTCGTAACGCCACAATTAGATGCAACTCTGAAATGATCAGAGCCTACCAATCTGCTGTTCATGTTGCTCATTGTCTATTAGCATGCAGAACTACATGAACTTTGAACTTTTTCCCTGTTTTATGAACCTAAATTCTTTTCCCATTTCATCAAACTTATCATCTTCAACCCTTCCTGCCAGGTATATATGGCAGATTGTAAGAAAAGTAAAAATCCAGATGTATTTAGCGTTTCGGATTTCAATCTTTCAATGTAAAAAGCGCTATAGAATATGTTGGTTTCTGCACGTGTATCTTGTGGTTCGGCTTCCGCCTCATCCAGCGGACAGAATACCATTATGATGATGCTTGATTTGGAAAATAAATGTCAGTCATCTAACTTCAACCGAGTGTGTGAAAATTGGGAACCAAACTTTTGGCTGCATTGAATGAGGACGTGAGACTGTTCACAAGCGAACTGCTAACCATTTCCACAGCGCTCGTGGGCCGAACTTGTTATGCACTTTCCCCTCCATGCCTATCACTCAACTGTAAACAAAAACAAAAAAGTATGAATACCAACTGGAAAGTAAGTCGTAAGAAAAAAAATTGCGATGCAAAGAAAACAATCATATGCGTTGTTTAGCAATAAATTCTCGACCAACAACTCCCATATTAGAACATGTTCTTGTATCGACATTGATCGCCCTTTAAGTAGGCATATGTAGAACGAAAATTCTCCAACTGGATAATGTAATCACCAACAGATTTGACAGCCAACATGAATCCAACAATGTGTGAACTGGTTTGGAGAAGAAAGAATCAGGGGTTTATTTAATAATTATTACACAACACAATGCATTGAAATTATAAAACCATAAACCTACTCAAACAGAAAGTGGGTGTTAAAATATTAAAGCAGATTTCTTCTAAATTGAAGTATCAGAAGGCTTCGGTTTTGTCGAGTGTATACATTTTTAATCATGCAACTCTGAACTTCTTGTGCTTTCAGCCAACTCATCTGGGTAGGCATAACGATTTTATTAGCAAAAGTGTTGAGAGTACAGCTCCATATGCGAATGCTCCGGTAAGAACATTTTCTTCTCCTGAAAATTCACAAAATTGTACAATCAAATTATGTGCTTCAGGAAATGGTGGATTTTTCATGTTCATCCTCTTGCATATACAACAATATATCACCTTGGAACGAGAGAAGCAGCGAGCAAGAAAAGAAAACTTGGTATTATTATATTTGCACACCCCTACTGTAGGCTTGTTGTGTTAAAAAAGCACAATAGCAACTTCTTTGGGCTTAAACTGCCTGTTCATATTTGCATGCCGCTTTAAGTGCCCTATCTCCTGGATATGGGATCGAATTTACACCTAACAAAATAGAATAAGTGTAGTGGTAGAATGATTTTGGTTAGCATCGCATTTTTTTAATTAACAAGTCTTATACAATTGTGTCTAGTTATATTTTGCTAACTAACTATATATATATATATGTGAGTGAGAGTTTAAAGTTTTTATTTTACATAAATTTCTAATTACTTCTTAAAATTATACTTTTGATATTATTGAAACATAAAATGTCGAGGAATTTGAAAAAGAAACCAGGATAACCTTGAGTTGATTTCTGCCTTAGTCTCATAATCTTCCTTCGAGTCCAGCTTGTATTAGGCATACGATTGATTTGCCAAAAAAAAAATCATACCCTTCACGGCATACTTTAACTTGACAATTCAAATAGAACACTTCTCTAGTAAAATACTTTTGGTGATCTTAATAAAACAAACTTCATTCTATATTTTAAGTTGTTTCGGATTTTAACAGGCATATCTAAGTTAATCTAACACCCACAAAAACTATGCTCTCGTCCCTTCAAAATTTTCTCAAACATAGTTGATTTTTTTTAATCATGGCTTCAGGGAATAGAAATGCCTAGTCCACTGATTCCGAATATTTAAAATAACAAATTGAATTAAATTTTAATCTACCAACATAGGTCATTTATCTAGTTGACAACTGTTGATCCTTTCTTTAATCATTCCATATTAGAGATGGTCAATATGTGTTCAATATATTTCTGGTATTTCTTATTTAATATTCCGAGAGAGTGTAGATAGGCTTAGATGTACTAAACCTCTCTCTCTCTCTCTCTCTCTCTCTCTCTCTCTCTCTGAGGTCAGTTTAGAATCAGTTAGTGTTGCAGACAGAGTTTCAGGTTCTGAATGATTTTTTGCTTTCAGGTATTTGGTTGTATTTTGTTATCTGTTTCTTTTGCAGGTACAAGTCTATATGGTCAGCCTTGTTGTAGCAAGGGGAATATTAGAGATAGTCAATATGTGTTAGGAATATTCAATGTATTTCTGGCTTAATATTCTGAGTGAGTATAGATAGACTTAGATGTGCTACACCACTCTTTCTCTCTGAGGTCAGTTTAGAATCAGTGTTTCCAATGTTTCCTTGAAAGTTTCTTGGTGACTAAAGGAACATCCAAAGTATCTTATGAGAAGTTGGCTCTTCTTAATCTCGATAATGTATTTAATGCTATTCATTGTAGTATCATCCATATAGTAGAACAATACAATTCACTTCTAAAGGAATTAAGTCTAAGGTCTTAAAGCAAATAAAATTCTTCAGTAACACACCATATATATTTACCATTGAAACAATGTTTCCTTTTAGCCAAGATCATGAAGTCATTTGTAGAGAACGGGTGAATTAATTTAATAATAACTAAATAAATCTTTAGTAACCATATCTAGAGATTTAGACAAAATATACATTTCTAAAACAAGCATGCATTAAGATAAATAATCTATTCATTTGGCAATAACAACTTATCAATAAAATTACATGTTTTTATATTAAAATTATTCAGTTAAAAATGAAAGAATCAAAATCTTAACATTTTATCTCTTTATTTCAAAAAAAAAACTTAAATTCAACGAAAAACCATTGTACAAAAAAATGGTGGGAGGCCACGAATAAACAAGAAAGTTCACAAACGGATATTATAAAATGATTTAAAATATAATAAATTTTTCAACAAAAAGATTTATATTATCATGATAAACAATAATACATCATTTAATCCCTTACGACTATTAATTCATGTTAGAAACAGGGAAGCACGCAAATAGTGGGCCCAGACAATGGTTAAGGAAATATTGAACAAATTGGAAAAGGCGCGTTCGACTTCAACAGAAGTTGGGCCCCACCACCAACCGCGCGTGAACCGTAGGATATCCTATCAGATCATGTCATAAAAAAATAAAAATTAAAGTTTGAAAATAGTTACGGAATTGAAGAGTTCTCCTGTGAGGCACATAAAAAAAAGCTAAAAAAGGTATATTAGTCAAATCGGTATCGAGTTCTAACATAAATTCTTACGAAAGATAATATAAATACTTACTGTAATTGTAAGAAAAACTATAGTTATACAAATGCTTATTATTGTAAGAAATTGTGTGATAACCTAGACGGTTAATAACATTAATTCTTACAAAACACATAAAATTTTAAGTTACTACTTAAGTTCTTACAGAACCTATATAAACTCTTATAGAAATTGTTGTAAAAAATATTATAACATAAATTCTTATTGGAGATCACCAAATCCAAAATCATTTACACTTATGGTAAGAAATTGTGTTATAACTTAAACTCTTAGAGGATAACATTATTTCTTACTCAACTCATTAGATTTGGGTAAATACACAAATTCTTTAGTAACCAATATAAACCCTACACAAATGGTAATAAAATATGTGATAAATAATTTATTACCTATAAGAAATTGTGTTATGATATAAAATCGAAGAAGATAACATTCTCTGTTACCAAATTCGTAAGAAGTAGGGTAACTACACAAATTGTTACAACACCTACATCAATTAATACATAACAAGTAAGAAAAAAAAAAGTAATAACACAAATTCTTACCCCATATCACCAAATCTAAAACGAACAAAACTTATAGTAGGAAATTGTGTTATAACATAAACTCTTGAAGGGTAACTTTATATCTTACCAAACTTATAAGAAATAGGATACCTACATGTAATCAGTCATTTTTGTCCGGGTTTTAGTACCTTTAGTATTATTGTAATAATAATATTATTAATCTTAAAAAAATAAAAATATAATAAATAAAAAAAGAAAAAACAAAAAAAGGGAGGGGAGTGGAGCATAAGGCTCCACGTCAGCCACCTCACCCCTCACATTGCCTATAAATAGGCATTCAATTGGGGGGCAATTGGAGAATGGAATCGGCAGATTGGCATGCCCAAATAAGAGAGCTTGGTTCTCGAGTAGCCAAGGACCGGGGCAGTGTCCTCGGTCCTAACCGATTCGATCGGGGTCCTATTTTGGATCTGATCTAGTAATTTTTTGGAGAGGTCGTGGTAGATCTCGGTGGGGTTCAGTCGGGGTTCGTCATTCGAACTCCTAATTAGGTATATTTTCTTTCCTTTTTATTTATGTTGTAATTTTTATGATTTAATGAAGTAGTAGTTAATTTAAAAATGTGTTTTTAGTTTGTATGTTTATTTATGTTTTAGATTAGTATTTATTATGTTTTAAATTTATGTTTTATATTTTATTTATGTTAGATTTGTTTTTATTTATGAGTTAGATTAATATTTATGTAGGCATGTTTTAGATTAGTATTTTATTTTTATTTATGTGTTAAATTAATAGTTATGTATGTATATTTTAGATTAGCATTTTATTTATGTCATATTAGTATTTTATTATGTTAGTATTTATTTATATTTTTATCACAATGTATTTATTTATATTTGCCATTTTTTCAGTTTGCATTTCAGATATAAATTGTCAATGCGGTGCATTCGAGCGTAAACGAGGCCAGTATCAGACGTAGTGATAGTGGTTGGGTGTTTACTCTCGAATAACGGGGCTTTTAAAATTTACTCGCACATATAACCGAATTTTAATTTAATCGTCACTTTAATCCGGAAAAGCTTAATATTAATAAAGCGATAATTATTAAAGTATCAATTTTGGGCGGTGTGAGGTGCTAATCCTTCCCCATCCGTAACCGACTCCTGAACCCGACATTTTTAAAATCTCTGGTTTTTACGGTGTTTGGTCCACCTTGAGTGGCCGGTGGCGACTCCATTTTTAAATAAAATACGAATTTTCTAAAACTCCACGCAGAAGACATCATTTTCAAAATAAAGTAATAAAAATAAAAACCACACATTTTTTAGTGTAAAAGGACATCGCTACAGATGGCGACTCCGCTGGGGACATTTTTTGGTTTTCAAAAATAAAAGAGAGTCGAGCTTTTTAAATAATTATCGCTTTATTAATATCGGAAATTCCGGATTAAAGTGACTATTAAACTAACATTCGGTTATAATTGCGCGTTTATTTTAACGCATTTAAAATATGGCTTATAAACCCATTTTTTTAAGTGGGGGGAAAACGCTAATGCTTTCGTGGATATATCGTTCTCTCGTGTAGGCCTAGCAAGTACCTTCGGGAGTCGCCACCGGCCACTAAGGTAGGCCGGACACCATAAAAACCATAGATTTAGAAAAATATTGGGTCCAGGAGTCGGTTACGGATGGAAAAGGATTAGCACCCCCACACCGCCCAAAATTGCTACTTTAATAATTACCGTTTTATTAATATTAAACTTTCCGGATTAAAGTGATGATTAAATTAAAACTCGTTTATAAGTGCGAGTAAATTCTAAAGGCCCTGTTATTCGAGAGTAAACCGAAAGACCACCATCACTACGCTTGATACTGGCCACGTTTACGCTCGAATAAAAGGGCACCGCATTGACAATAATATATCCGAAATGCAACTTAAAACATGGAAAACATAAATCAATACATAATATAACATACGTATTAAATACCTATATATAAAAAAATTAGAATATAGAAAACTATATATATTATAATGTATATACACATATATTTAAAACTAAAAAACATATGTTAATTTATAACATATAGAAAGAAACATGTAAAGAAAAATATATGTTATACATATTATACTTTAATATTATAGTAACTATACGATATACTTTACATAATATTATTTCTATAATATATTACATAATACGATAAAAATATATATAGTATAAAAATATGAATATATATAATATATATAATACACAAAACTTATCAAATACTTATATATACATAGTTTTTTTTCAAATATATAAACACAGTATATATATATATATATATAAACATATACTTAGATATAAAGAAACATAGTATACACATATATTATTTAATATATATAACGTAATATACATAGATACATACTAAGAAATACACACATATATATACGCACATATACACAAAGAAACAATTATACAAGAACAAATAAAGGAAATATTACAACAAAACCACATATTAATCATATAAAAAACAAAGATATACATACATATTATACATGTAGAAACAAATAAGAGAATAAAACAAATACGAATCATGATAAAAAACACATATTTATAGATGAGAAAAAAAATAAAAAAATAAACAACCACAAAAAATTAATCTAAACACATTCTAACAAGACATAGAAACATATGAACATAAAAATATATAAAAACATAAGAACTAAAAATAAATAAAAGATTACTAATAAAACATCTTTTTATTAGACCATAAAAAATATTATACCACAAACATACACCAAAAAATAAATACTCAAACTTAAATATGATAGTGAGTTTTCTCCTTTTCTTTCTAATTTTGGTGTCTTCCCAAAACCAAAAAATTGATAGTGAAATCGGTTGAAGTTGGATGAGGGAGTGGGATGGATAGTGATGAGTTGGGGTCTTTGAATGTAGGAAATTGAAGATGATATTAGAATGGCCGGTTGACTCATGGAGTGGGATTTTTTAATTGTATAGAGTGGTATAGGGTATGGGTGAGAATGCATAGGGGTAAGGCGTGGGGCATTGGGTGATGCAAGATATATATATTGAGAATTTGGTTTAAATAGGCTAGATGATTCGAATATAATTTAGGGCCCGGACAAAAATGGTTATTACAATCAACATTTACCAAAATGAAATTGAGAGCGAATTCGTCCAATACTTACCTTCGAGCTTAGACAAGCATTTCAAGCTCAATCTAAACTCTCAAAATTACTTTCAAACCTTTTTTAAAGCTGTAACCACGTTTCTACTCACTGACAACACAATGCTCCACTAGCCGAAGCGAAAATCAAGCTTTCGAAGCCTCCGCAGCCTCTTCAAAAGCCAAAGGATCCATCTCCCCTGTTTTACCCAAAAAAAAAATAGAGGATTAA
Organism: Hibiscus mutabilis; assembly: GCA_019671005.1. Classification (NCBI taxonomy): domain Eukaryota; kingdom Viridiplantae; phylum Streptophyta; class Magnoliopsida; order Malvales; family Malvaceae; genus Hibiscus; species Hibiscus mutabilis. Next base: position 7,429,071 of record CM033748.1, on the reverse strand, counting down.
TGCACTTTCATGCATCTCTAATTTCCAGCAACCATTAATCTCTCGCCTCACTAAAAACTATCAAACGATTCCTTAACACAACTGAAATCATTACCAAACTCAACCTAGACAAAGCCCATCTATAACCTATTGATTTTAACATATTAACAACATCAATTAACATCCAAAAACATATTTATAACAACCTTATATCTCCAGCAACCTTTCAACACCAATATCACTTCAAAATCTAACTACTAATAACCTAAAAATTTAGCAATTCACTTAGTTTCGGGATTCCTTTTATTAATATCTTCTCATAACATTAAAACACATCTTATAAATGTTCTAAATCAATTAGAATCAGCACAAAACCAGATCCACATCAAAATTCATCAAATTTCTCATCAAAACTCAATTAAAACACCATATTCATGATTTAATCATAATTACATAACAAAAATCAGTTGTAAAGGATCAAGAACTTGAGAATTTTAGTAAAGAACCTTTAATTAGAGGAGAGAAATGAAAATCACCTTTAATTGCTGATTTTTCCCTTAATTGGCAAGTTTTGAATGAAAGCTTCAAGAAAACAAATAGGATTTGGTGTAGAAATCAAATGGATCAATTAGAAAATCAAAAAGAAATCAAAAGAGAATGATTCCTGAGAATTTTAGAGTGAAATTGATAATTTGGCTGCTGAAAAAATTGAGAGCAAAAGTAGTTACGTAAGAAAATAAATTTGGTTATCAAAATTCATTTTAATCAAAACTATTTTATTTTATATAAAAACCATTTAAAATCCTTTTAAAAATAACTTAAATTAAGGGGAAATCTGGTTAAAAACTTTGGTAAATTAGCTCCTTAAATATTCTATGTTTTTACCCTTTTACGATTTAGTCACCAAAACAATTTTGAAAACTTTACATTTTAGTCACCAGGCCAAAATATCCCAAAATCTAATTTTATTCCTTCAAATTGAGTTTCCCAAAACCCTCATAATATCAATTAAACATTTTTTTTACTATTTTTCCATATTTTATTTTAGCCAAAAACATTTTATAAAGAATTAATTCCCAAAACTAGCTTGAATCTCCTAATCCGGTTCTCCCGAACTGTCTAATCGATCTAGCTAGCATCTAGCCCCAAATTCAGGGCGTTACATCATATCACCAAATCGAAAACCCTTCAAACGAATGGTAAGAATTTATGTTATAACCCTTTTTCTTACATTTTTGATAAGAATTAATGTTGGTCTCGGTACGAATTTATGCATGAGCATAAAATCTTATGTGCTTGAAAAGAAATAATATTTTTGGGGGTAAGATTTTAGGTTATAACATAAATTCTTACCATGTGTTTGAAGGGTTTTAGATTTGATTAACTATGTAATAATTTATGTTGCAACATTTTTTCTTACATTTTCTGTTATATTTTGTGTTATTACAGGGTAATACTTTGTGTTATAACTTGTTGACCTATTTAATCTTTTACCGCTTTTTCTCTTTTATATTTTACATCTAACAGCCCAAATTTTTTTACCTGGTCAAACGGTCATATCAATACTGTTTTTAGCCATTTTTTAATGCGTCTTCTTTTAGACTCTCCCTACAGAATTTGATAAAAACTAAAATTCTAAACTTAGTCAAATAAAAAAAAGTCTATTTAAATAGAGACATGAAGATTCTTTTATTACATCTTCTATCTCACTATTTGAATATCTATTTGGAATTTCGGATAAAGACAAAGATCACATCTCCCATGTCACTACTTAAACGTTTAGTTGGAAAGAAGCATAATTTTTTTGTTGACTTTTTATGAACGATGAATGGCATGAAAAAAATTTGATTTTTTAATAATCTAAAGGTGATTACAATGTAGCATCCGTTCATACATATTCTTAACCCTTTGACAATACGCACACGCCTTGCAGGCAAAGCAATTTGAACCCGAGTCTCATAGAATGAACATCATCTGCTTTTCTACTGGACGACTTGTTGGGTTCAATCTGATTTCTTGTTAAGATAGAATGAAGTTAAAAAATGTTAAATTTAGTAATTTAAGAATAAATATTTAATTTTTTAAATTTAAAGTTTAAATGGACAAAGTTTTATAAATTTTATTTTTCTTGATGCATGTATTGGGAATTGCTTTTTTATATAGATATATCGTTTTAATTTTATTTTTAAATATTAAATTAAACAATATATTTTGATAGATTTAAGATTAGAATTTAAGATTTAGAATTTAAATTTTAAATTAAAATTAAAATTTTAAAATTTATAATTTAAATACAAAAATCATGTAGTTTTTGTTTTCTACATATTGTATATCAAGATAGTACTACTAATTACTAACCCTAATTTTTCTCCTAAATATCATTCTTTTTTTTTCTTTTTTCATCTTTGTTTGGTTAACGGTGATATCAATTTTCTTGCTGGTAGCCGACTGCGAGTACTCATTCTTTGTTTTTTGCTTTATTATATTCCATCTTTACTTCTCTTCAGTTTTCAATAAGAATAATTTTGTCTTCGACACTTTTTTATTTTCTTAATCAATTATTTAACAATCCTTTTTCATGTTTTTTGACTTATGTTAGATTTGATTTTGTTTCCACTGATAAAGGTGATATTTATTTGTTATAGTGTTGTTATTCTTTATTTAGGGATCTCGGGCTTGATTTAAATACGCATTCACGATCATTATTTTTTGTTCGCGGTTGAATTACCACTCTTGTTCGCGGTTGAGTTGTGGTAACGATCTTTTTATCAGCGTCCCTTCAATGTTAGATGTATTTTTTTATTGTCGGCGTTGATGGTTTTATTATTCATCGTCGATTACTGATGTTGTCCGTATCTACTATTTGTTCGAGTCTTTGAGTTGAGTTTTTAACCTTTTTTTCTATGGTCTTTGTATGATCTCAAGTGGCTAATTTAATGTTTCAATGATTATAGGAAAATGTCTGAATTATGTGTTTAGTTCATGTTTATAGATGTAAACCCTCGTCGTAATTTAGATATTTTATTTTTTAATAAAACTAGCAACTTCAAAAAAAATAATACTATTAAACCAACAACCAGTTTATTTAGTAGAATGAGGTGTTAGATCTTTTAAGCAACGTTAGATGTTCAAATTATAAGGTCGCTCTTATATTAAACTTTTATAAAGAACAATCTGAATTAGTCGACCAACGAATCAAATACATATAATTAAATAAAAAATGTAATACTATTAAATTAATATCATTATAATTTTTTACGTTAATCCATACAACATGTTAATTGTAAACGCCATGACAAAACCGTGGGAAAAGCGTGAAATCACGCGCTTATAGTAGAAGGTCCTCAGAGCCCGGGCAATCCTTCCCGCCAATATTTAATATCAACAGAATTATAATCCATACATTTATGTATACCCTTCCCCTCACCCTCCAAAATTAAACACCTCAAAAAATGGCAAATTCTATCATTACTTTTCAAAAAAATAAAAAAAAGTAAACACACAATGATGAAACCAAAGAAAAGGAAAAAAAACAAATATCGAGGAAAACAAAGTAAAAAACAGAACACAGTTTATCGGGGTGGCTGGTGGGGGCTCCACGCTACAGCTTAGAAAGGAAAACAGAAAGGAAGGGATTAAGAGAGAGAAAGTAGAAGAAAATCTCTGGAAAATTTTAGAAAAAAATATTAAAGAAAAAAACATGATGAGGGAGAGACCAAAGAGGATGGTCGAAGATATGACATTACTGCTCTAAGATTGCTGAGAATCATTATGTAAAAAAGGCAGTAATAGAAAAGAATTTCTGGGTTTTTCTTATTTGTTTTCTTTGTTGTTGTTTCAAATTCCAAATCTTTTTTACATTATATTTTTTTCTTAGCTGCCTTTTTTAATATCTTATAAAAATTCTGAAACCTCCTCTCCAACACCACGTCTTTCTATCAAAGAATCTAGTCTCTTTCTTCTTCTTCTTTTTTATTTGTTTTGCCAAAATCCCAACATTACCATTTGCTATGATAGCATCGAAGAAGAGGGGGAAAAGAGTTTTTTTTTTTTGATTCTGTACACCCTTTATGGTAAATTCAACTCACCCTTTAATATTTTCGGTACCCTTTTGTTTTTTCTTGGATTGCTTGTTCTCTAGGTCATTCCGTTGCTAACATGTTTTTTTTTGGTGTTTTTGTCTTTTTTTCCAGCTTCTCCAGGGATTGAAGGGAGAAGTTAAGTTTGAGGGGTTGATAATTTCACAAGCACTTTTCAGGCAAACGGGTGTTGTAAGATCAAGTAAAAAACAAAAGAAAATGAGAGACCCTGATTTGATCAAAGGTGGTGAATTTACGTTTCCAATTCCATGTAATATAGTTTTGCACAAATACATTTTTTAATCTTTTGGTGTTGGCGGGGCTGTTTTAATTTGTAGAGTGAATTTGGAAGAGGTGTGTTGTTGTATAAGAAAAACTGGCGGTTCTGCATAACCTCTACCTCTGCCACTTGCAATGGGGGGTAGATGGAACACAATCAGATTCCATTTGTTCAAATTCTTCTTATTGATTCCAAGTTTCTTCATTGAAGAGTCTTTGGCCATTAACTCTGATGGTAATTCCTTCTTCTGGTATTGTTTTTTCAATTTTTTTAACAATGTTGCCCCCCCCAATTTTGATGGATTTGGAAATGCAGGTTCGGCTTTATTAGAATTTCGTGCGAGAATTGGCTCTGATCCTTATGGTGCTTTATTGAATTGGAATTCCAATGATAGCACACCATGCATGTGGTCGGGGGTTCGTTGTGTTGACAGTAAAGTGCAAATATTGTAAGTCTTTTTTGTTCCGGTTCCCCCTTATGTATGCTCACTAAAGGACTTTATGTTGTTTGAGATTAACCACAGAGTTTTTAGCTTTGAAGTTCTTTATGGTGTAAACTGTGGATAGATGAATCTTCTAACATCATTATTTTTGTTTGATTTTAGAGATTTAGGTGCCCTTTCTTTGGAAGGAGCGTTGGCACCTGAGCTGGGGAAATTAAGCGACTTAAAATCACTGTAATGGTTACACAATCTTGCATCGTTATATTTGATAATTTACTTAGTTCTAGCTTAACCTATTTGAACTTTCTGGGTCTTTTTCGTTGTTTATGTTGACAGTGTGCTCTATAAAAACCATTTCTCGGGCGCCATTCCAAAGGAGTTTGGGGAGCTTACAAAGCTGGAGCTTTTGGATTTAGGGAAAACAACTTGAGTGGAATGATTCCAACCGAAATACTTAGCATGTTGTCTCTAAAACGCTTGTAAGTTCATTTTAACAAGTTTATACCATGCACCTTTATTCTGTGTTATTTCAACTGAATTGTCTTCCACCTCAGGTTACTTGGCGATAACAAATTTGATAGCTGCATTCCTTCAAATCTATGGAAACTAAATTTGCTCTCGGAAATGCAGTTAGATGAACATCTTACGCCAATGTTGACTACTGGAATTGGCTGTGTAAATAGGAAGCTTGGACTTCGGTAAGAGCCTGACACATTACTTTGGATTTTTTATTGCTCGGTGTTGGTCGTTCCCCTCCCATTATTCTATGTCCACAACGCAAGTATGCATGCTACAAAACCATCAGAACTCTTACCCCATTGTTATTTGGTTGACCATATGAATATGGCATGAACTTGAAAATAGCTGGGCTACGGGAAAGTTAGAAGACAGTATTTGTTTCATTAAGTAGACTGATTTTCTGGATTCATCGGCATAAAATATATTTAAATGCCTAGTTTTATAAGGTCAATTTGCAACAGTTTTATGTGAAAGTACCGGTAGATATTAGTTTCCTTTAAATCGATTTAACATGCTTCTCGAATCAAATAGAAGTACCGGTAGATATTAGTTTTATGTGAAAGTACCGGTAGATATAAGTTCAGAGTACTCAATTTGACCTTTAACCTTCTGAATAAAACTGATTCTATTCAAATAATTAGGTACTCTACATCTTTGGCTTGTATTCCTAAATTAACTATTATTTCTAGTACTTGTATCAATTTGGAATTATAGAGTCACTCATCGCTTTGCCTTGTTCCGCTGTCGGAACTTTGGAGTCTAGATGAACAAAAATCTAAATATCATGCTAGGAATCAGTTTCCTGAACATAAACAGATAACAGTTGTTTGATATTTCCATTCAGCAATTTGGATTTATAAGTTCTGCAATGATAAGCCTCAGTCTACTGTCAAAGCACATGTGGGAGATGTTACCTCTATTTCTTGCTATTACCACAATATGAACATTTCATATAAATCATGTTACTATCTTTCTTTCTTTTTTTTTTTTTTTTGCACAATTCTTACCTAAGGGGAGAGGGAAGGGGAAATTTGCTCCTAATGGGTCTAGAACCCACAATGTAAGGGGAGAGGGAGGTGTCAACCTCAGCTTTTAACCACTTGCTCTAGAGATTATTGACTTCTTTTTTGTTGTTGGTTGCATTATTTTAGTTTTTAAATCATTTTGGTCTCTCACATGATTTACCTTCTTACAAGGTTCAAGTTGCAAAAGGACTTTCTGGCTGAGAATCAAGACAATTGTTGCAGTGATGTACCTGGTGAGTAGAGGAAACACATCTATTAGAAAATGAAGTATGATTTTTCGGGAAACATTGACAATTTTTTTTTCTTAATTAGGTTCATCTGTGCAACAAATGGACCATGATAGCCTAGGGAATTTTCTCCATTTTAAACGTCGTAAGCTGACTGAGCAGTCAAAGAACCTCCCAGCTGTACCTGCTCCTGCTGTGTCTTCCACTGAACAGATCATTTCTGTCCCAACTACCAGAAGTAGTGGGACTTTCTCTGCTGTGCCGAAAAAACAAAAACATTCACAAGCACCACCAGTTGATTCTACTCCAGTTGATTCAATGCCTGTTGACGAGTCATTTGAAACCTATAATGCAGAGCCACCATCTCAAGCAGGTTCTGGAAATTTATGGAAATATTTCATTGCAATTCTGTGTGTGGTCATCTTGCTCGTGATTGTGGTTGTGGTTATCATGTATCGTAAGCGAACAACAAAAACTATAGGTCCTTGGAAAACTGGGCTAAGTGGACAACTACAGAAAGCTTTTGTTACAGGTAATTGTAAAATATTTTTTGTTAGATTATGTGTCAACGACAATGATTTGTCTAGTTGAACTATTGATTTTTTAGCCTGGTTAAATTTTCTAGATGGTCAAATGAAATCTTGAATCTTTGCTGTAGCACTATTTGCATATGTTGACAAGACAATTCAAATATATCCCAGGAAATTGCATAGTTTAAACATTCGGTTTTTTTATTACATAAACACGGGTTTGTTCGTGATGGGAAAAACATAATTTAATGGAAGGTTCCTAAAAATATTTCTATCTACAGAAAGGTAAGCGTTCATCTCCGTCATATGTGATAGTCCTGTTAATTTACTTTCTGAATTTGGAGAATGATTGCTTCATTTTCTATGAAACATATGGCAGCCAGTTGATATGCCTTGATCCGTGATGATATCCAGACCACTCTGAATTTATTAGCTTGGTACTTGTATTATTTTTGTTTTATGCATACAAACTGATCTTTTGGTTTATTTGAAATGCAGGGGTGCCTAAGTTAAACAGGTCGGAACTCGACGTAGCTTGCGAGGATTTTAGCAATATAATTGACATGATTGGTAGTTGTACAGTGTATAAAGGAACTCTTTCCAGCGGTGTTGAAATTGCTGTTGCATCAATTGGCGTCTCGTCTTTAAATGAGTGGCCAGATAACTCAGAAATAGCCTTTCTGAGAAAGGTACGTTGTTTCTATAGTTGCGTAACATAAAAGTGGACTATTTTTTCCGTAACATAAATGGATTTTATACTTTTAAATCTTCTAATAATTTGTTTTATCCAAACTTTTTAATCAAGTGTAATATTGGAACTCACCATAGATCAATGCACTGTCAAGAGTCAACCATAAGAACTTTGTCAACCTTATTGGCTTCTGTGAGGAGAATGAACCTTTCAGCAGGATGATGGTTTTTGAATATGCTCCGAACGGAACCCTTTTTGAGCATCTGCATGGTAATAGCATCACTTACATGCGCGTTTCCTTTTGAATATTTAACTCAATCTTGATTCTTTGAGAGTTTAAATATTTGTCTTTGTTTTCAGTCAAAGAAATGGAACACCTTGATTGGACTGCAAGGGTGAGGATCATCATGGGTGTAGCCTATTGCCTCCAGTATATGCACCATGATCTCAATCCTCCCTTACCTCATTCAAACTTAAGTTCAAAGACTGTCTTTTTGACAGATGATTATGCTGCAAAGGTACATTGATGTATGTCCAAATTGGCTTCATTAAGTTCTTATCATCGTTAGATGCTCAATTCTCTTTTCCTCGCTTTACTTTTGCAGGTTGGAGAAGTTGCTAGTTTAGAAGGTATATCCAAGTTAAAATCCTCAGGTGATGGTGAATCAGAGCATTCCGAATTGCCACTTGGTGTTGATCTGGAAATAAATATTTACAGCTTTGGAGTATTGTTACTTGAAATCATTTCCGGAAAGCTTGCTCACTCGGAAGAACATGGAGCTATCGAGAAATGGGTATGCTTAGGATGACACCTAATAAGTAGTAACTTGGTTCACAATAGTTGTATGCATTTGGTAAACTTAATAATCATGAACATGGCAGGCCGATAGATATTTGAACGATAAAGGGAGCATGAACAAGATGATCGATCCAACCCTTAAATCTTTCAAGGAAGAGGAGCTTGAGGTAATCTGTGATGTTATACGCGAGTGCATCCTAACGGATCCAAGGCAAAGACCAACAATGAAGGATATCACTTCCAAATTGAGGGAAGGCATTAACATCCCCCCCGAGCAAGCTACACCAAGACTTTCCCCCTTGTGGTGGGCTGAACTAGAGATTTTATCGATGGAGGCAACCTAATTTCTGTGTTGTACTTGTAAGTCTCTCTCTCTTACTTTGCTTCGAATCGGACAGAAGTAGCTTTATCGTCCTACCCCCACCCCACCCCTCCCCTCATACTACTCCAGAGTCCAGTCCTTGAATTCATTAATTCTTGCCACCACTACATTGCAATAAAAATGTATGTTGTACTGGGTAACAGGGATTCCATGTATACACAACTGTAATAGATATAATGTAATTTGTGATTATAAAGTCTTGTGTTGTAATACTACTAACATACCAACAAATCTATGTATTGATATTCTTTCTTCTTTAACGTTTAGGTGGTCGAGAGTTTGTGTTTTGCCAAGGCTTTGATCTTAAAGAGAATAGAAACTTAAAAAGAGTGTTTAGAATATGTACGGGTATTATCATTCATTTCATTTGGCTAGTTCCTCCTTAGATCAGATTGTCTTTGTGACTCACTATTCAACCACTCATGGCTCTTCGTTTCCATTTCGTCCTTACATATTTAATCTATTACGAGCTGTATCTATTCCTACATAAACGACACTTTCACCGACAAGTTTAGCAGAAACCAGATAACACAAAGGATTACAATGAGAACAAATTTTATCAACATTGTTATAGAGATCACAACGAATGATTTATTTCTCTCTAAACTAATTCTCTACAATAAATTTTAAAACTAACACTAATAACATTTGTAATTCATAAAATTAAATATCAACTTTGGTTAGCTTTTTCGTTTTAATCATTCAATATAGTCTAATACACGGTAGACAATACACTTTTTTAAAAGATACAATTAATATGGCACGTTTTTTAAAAGGTACTATTGATATGATACGTGTTTAAAACGATACAATTGTCACAATATACTTATGTCTGATGTAATATAAATTAGTGTTATTTTTGTAAATAATATGAGATGAGTATCATTTAGTCAAATAATTAAAAAAGTTATTTGAGTGAAAGTGCCAAATTAACTGCTATTATTACTTTAATATAAAATAAGAGAAAAACTTAAATACAGAGATTGTGTAAATTCACTAATTTTTGTAAATAACATGAGATAAGTATCATTTAGTCAAATAATTAAAAAAGTTATTTGAGTGAAAATGCCAAATTAACTGCTATTATTACTTCAATATAAAATAAGAGAAAAATTTAAATACAGAGATTATGTAAACTTTAGTTTATACAATCATTTTAGTTTAAACGGTTAGGTATTTAGTTTAGGGTTTAAAGTTTATAAGTTTGGGTTGTAGGATTTAGAATTTAAGGTTAGTATTTAAAATTTATAGTTTATAATTTAAGGTTTTGTTTTTTTAGGGTGTAACTCATTCCTTCTAGAAGTAATATTTATAAAAAAAAATCCCTACTATTCAAAGAATCCGAAACCCTCAGCTGAAAATCCCCTAGGAATCCTAGATTCCATGGCGTCGAGGAAGAAAGAACCCGAAGGAATTGCCTTGCTCGAAGAAGAAGATGACCACCAACAACAACGACGAGGATGAGAATCAAAGACATGGAAGAAGAAGACATCGAAGAAGACGACCACCAGGTAACATCCCTAGTTTCTCCGCTGATCCCAGAAGCTGGCAGGGTCTTTTTCAGCTGGCGTCTCGCCGGAGCACGAGGTAACCCCTCTACGCTGATCCCGGAAGGCAGGGTCTTGATTGTTAATGATTCATGGCTTTGTTTTTATGTTTAAGTGCAGCAAGTGGAATTAGGAAGCAATGACGACCTTTTGTTTGGTTTGGAGTATCAGATCGCTAATGGTACTTATTTGATTTTTCTTTTGAAAAATATAACTTCAAATGTTATTCTTGAAAGCTTTATCTTTCTAATTTACTATGTCTTCGGTTGTTTTTCAAGGAAAAACATCTCCATCAGCTGTTCAGGGAACACCGGAATCTTCCGATGTAGAACCATTACAACCTGAGGCAAACAATGATGTTAGTGAGTCAGCTGGAGACAAAGTTGATCCCTTGGATAAGTTTCTTCCACCGCCATCAAAAGACAAGTGTTCAGAGGAGTTACAAGTAAGTGTTTTTTTTTTTATGCTAGTAGTAGGTAATTATACTCCTTTCATCCTTTGGGCGTAATTTAAACAACCTGATGTTAACCTTATGGTGCCCTTGTAAACCACCTGTGTATTGTACTGTTGAGGTAGTTGAATATGTTCTGTTACAACTCTTATGTTATTTATACATAAAGTAGGGTAGATGTGTATTGTAATTTGTAGACTTGTAGTTTAAGTTTTTAAGTTTTCTATCTCAAGATCTGCTGATCCTTGGCACCCTTTAAGTTGCAGAGGAAGCTACGCTTTATGATGTTTCTCACGGAGCACAGTTATATATTTGTGTAACATCTAGCCTGGCTGCTTTGACGTATGAACATTTGGTATTTGATTAATTCAATGTCAGTTATTATCCCCTTTTTTTTTTCTGACTGAAAGATGGGTAGCTCATGATAGTGAATTTTTTTCATGTTGTACTTGTGGTTGCATTTCTTTTGCACCTCTAGGCTCTAGCTCAATGAGCATATTTCCATGACCTTCAATTTTTCTGTCATGTTATTGCAGAGGAGAATAGACAAATTTCTCTACTTGAAGCGGGCTGGAAAAAGCTACAATGCAGAAGTTCGTAATAAGAAGGATTATAGGAACTCCTGACTTTTTGCTGCATGCTGTGCAGTATCAAGATATTGATCAGATAGGGTCTTGCTTCAGCAAAGGTGTATTTGATCCTCATGGATATGACAAAACTGACTACTACGATGAAATAGGTTATTACATTTACTTATGTAATTCTTCCTGGTCTATTGAAAAAACTTAGCATGTTATAATGACATTGGACACATTCAAAGTATTACTTGTTGAGTTTGTATTCTTTTATTTGTTCTACCAAATCTTATGCTGTTTACCTGTAGGCTTTCTCATTCATTTTTAAATCTTCTATACACTTCTTTGTTTAATGCAGAGGCTGATATGAAACTTGAAAGGGAGAGGAAGGAACAAGAAAGCAAAAAGAATCTAAAGGTTGAATTTGTGTCTGATGGAAGTCAACCTGGAGCTGTTCCTACTGCCCCAAAACTTGGAATGCCTATTGCAGGTGATTTTTTAAGAAATATTATTTTATCACTATATGTATCACGAGATCTTATACTGGTGTTCTTATATTGAGTGATATTGAGGTTTTTCAGCTGTGACTCCTGCTGGTTTGCCTTCTGCTCCAACTGCAGTTGATAACATTATGCTGGATGGTAGACAGAACAAGAAATCAAATGGGACAAGGTTCTAATCTGTTTATGCTGCTCTGTCACAGGTAAGATATCAAATAAATCAATTGACTCACTCTCTTGTTATTTCATCTGACTTCCAGGTGGATAGTGATGGAAGGAATCCTCGTCCTGCTGGCAGGCAGGATTCTGTATCTACTGCTGGAGCACATACAGTTCTTTTATCAGCTGCTAATGCTGGAACAGGATACACAGCTTTTGCATAAGTCATTTAACTTCCCTAATCCCATCTTCCTCGATTTCAAGCATCTGTAAAGAGTAAACCGGACTGGAGTATCAGTTCCATGGCTGCATGGTTTTAATTATTAAACTAAACAACGTGGAGGTTGTGCTTATTGCCTAGTAAATAGTGCTGATTCATTTTGTTGTTAAATTGCAGGCAGCAAAAACGACGAGAGACAAAAGAGAAAAGATCCAGCGAAAAGAGGTTGGACAGAAGATCTTGAAAAAAGAAATGAACAATTAAATTCATATAATTACATTATACCTTGTAGATTTCTTTCCCAATTGCAACTCCTTTTAATGCTGTAGTGATAGAATGCAGGCTTGAATCTGCCTTTCCCCCCACCCCTACTCATGTGTAGCAGAAAATTTTTTTGTCTGATAGAATATTGTTTTGATTGATGTCAAAACCTATGTTTTGAAAGCAGCTGTTTGGATTTTGATCATAGATTCATTATTCATCTCATGCTAAACTTTTCAAATTGAAAACCTTTAGGTGGAAAGTGTTGTCTAGCTGTAGTTCAAAGGTAAAACTCCTTTTGCTCTCCAGCTTTCACGCAGTAACCTTGACCTATGTTATTGATAAAGATAAAAAGACATGCATTGTTAAAAAGATTGGTGACTGGATTCAGAAAGCAATCCCTTTTGTTAATATAATAGATTAGATGAGATCCCTCTGAGTAGATCAAAGATGCTTTCCTTTAGACTCGCTTTACAACATGTGTGACCGAAAGGAATGCAATAATATAAATGGGATCCGCATTGTCTACCCCATGAAAGTATATTCTTGGTTCCTAGTCAAGGCTGATGCTTTCCAATTTCCATCATAATCTGAGGCACTTCTTTCATATGGGTTCTCTCCACCATTATTTCCCATGATCACATGATATTAAAAGACCCAATAATCATTGTACAATACATATATCTGGAGGTTCTTCCTATTGGGTGGTGCATTTATGTCTCACTAGCTGAAGCAGAAGTCCAAAACATACGAATGGGGAAACTGGAACTTAAATTCATCCCCGGTCTATTTTTTTTTGGTTTATGTTGTAGATTGTTGGCCCTTTTTTTGTCTCGAGTCTCTCGAACATCTTTGTTAGTTTTCACCTTAAACTGAAAAAAAGAGCAGTTCCCATCTGCCAAGTGAAAAATTACATGGACTTTGGCAGATTGAAAAGTTAGACTGAGGAGTTGGAGTTAGCTACAAGAGTACCTAAAAGATTTTGTTTGTTGACCAGAATTTTAATCTGGCGCCTTAGACCAACTTAATCTGGCGGCATTTGCCATCTCAACATTGTGAGTAGTAATAGTACATATAATATATCGTATTTTTTCTGGCATTGCTAAGGTGGAAGCAGGGTGACTTGATGTACATATTTATTATTACAAAAAGCCTGTTGTGCTGTCCTGTCCAGAGACTGACGGCTCACATGAAATTTGCAAAATGTATATATAAACCAATAAATAATAGGAGATTGCAGAGTAGTGTCTCTATTTGAATTACTGCTGCATCTTTATTTGATAGTAGTATTATTTTGTTTTCTTTCCATCAGCTCACAATTTCAACCCCAATGACTCGATCCAAATAAATAATAATAATAATAATAATAATAATAATAAATTGTTTTAAATCTTTGAGGACAATTGTTTTTGAATGTTGGCATTTATATCAATCAAAAACTTAAATATTAAATTTAATGTTTAAAAATGGTGGCCGAAACCTTTGTCTTGGGTACGGTAAATTTTGGCTAATTAAATATTAAACCCTACAACTTTAAGCCCTAAACTTTAAACCCTAAATTAAAACTCTCCTGCTGCAAACGTAGGGGCCTAAAGTCACTGCACTTCTCCTTTTTTTTTTTTAATCCAAATACGTATTCGTTTCATCAAATAGGACAGTTGTTGAATGTTGGCGTTTGTATGAATCAGACAAAGGCAAATGAAATGGATGTTTATATATGGGGATGGGAGATCTATCTGGGCTTGGCAATGGCATCAGATACTAGAGACGTTGGGGAATCCTACGCTTTCTTCCCTCCTGCTGCACACCTAGTCACTCACACTTCTCTTTTTCTTTATCTTTTTTCATTAGGCTTTTCTTTAATCCAAATATACTTCTTTTAAAAATTAATTTCTAAACCAACACATTTTTAATTAATTTCTAAAATAACACTCATTTCTAACGCCAAAGAGTTCGGTGAAAAGGCACATTACGGGGGAATACATGCTTTGCAGAAATCATTTTTTGGTATTTTTTTGTTGCCGCACTTCGGTCAGGACGAAAATGAAAAAAAGGAAAAGTTGTGGGAGAAAAAGAAAAGAAAAACTAAACGAATTTTTGTCCAAAGAGAATAGAACCCATGCAATACACACTTATTTTACAAACACAAACTGGGTCTAGCAACAACACACATGTATATGAGTTTTTCTTCAATCACTTACTGAATATATTTGAAAAGATTAAATTTATACACTTCAAAAATTAATTTATATTCAATATCAGATTTAATAAACATTTCTCTATTGAGATCCACTAATTGACCGAGTGATTAAAAATATTTACATTATCTCATATTATATAAATTTAAATATTAACATTTACCTTAAAAATATAAATATTTCTACTTAATAAAGATAAACACTTCTCCATTTTTTTTCTCTTCACACAATAGTTTAATATAAGTTTGATATTTTGGTATAAAGTTTTACACCCACACAAAAAAAAAGTCCATGTAGGATATATATAGTAATATACAGATAACGAAAACTAAGCTTGTCTTTTTCTAGTTTTCTTTTCACACAATAACTTAAGGCATGGTTTAGTTTCTCTCTCTGGTATGCTTTTTGTAGAAAATAAATAAATTTGAGTAATCCGACGGCGGTATTGAAGAATTAATAAACAAAGTAGTTAAAATCATTATATTAATAAATTTTTTATAGAATGTTTATATTAATAAATTTTTAAATCTTTAAGTTAAAGGGTAATAAGTATTTGAATTAATTTCTTTTGAATGTTACGATAATACCAAAACTTTTTTTAATATAATTTGATATATTAACTATAAACTTAGTTAAGAGAATGAAAAAAAAGGGGGAGTAGTAGGATGATAAAGAGAGTAAAAAAAAAGTAGACAGAGGCACTAAGCTTGTCTTTAATGTCATAGCAATTTGATAGGTTGAAGCATTAAGATGGATATTCAAACCAAAAGGTCTCCACTACTTTTTAATTTTCATTCTATGGAAGTCCGTGCATAACATCATCATCCACTAATCTTTTTTACGGAAAGTGATTATAAAAATTCCCTACTTTTCTCTGAAAAAAATTTACAAGTAATACATACATTATAGGTAAATTATATAAGTCCGATTAATGACTGCTTATAGTGCATTTCCCTTTTTTTCTTTTATTATAAATATTAATTTTTAATTAATGTCCAATGGTACTAGTTGATGTTTTGCTAATAAACACTTGAAATATTTTAAACGATAACATTTAGTACTTTCTTTAGATTCAAAAATTTTAATTTTAATTGCAAAATCGAAAATGTTTATTTATTTATGTTTTGGACAAAACTAAAGAAGGGAAAACATTAATTTAAGAGGTTGAGTTGTAAAAATCAATTCATTAATGCGACCAACGGTAATATTAAGTTTGGCAGGTTGCTTAAGTGGTAATTTCGGAATAAAAGGAAAAGTTAACGTCACCTTTCGGCCTTTCCCTTTCCCCTATATATAAAATAAAAAAGAAAGCCATCCCAGTATCTACAGTAAGTAAACTAAAGAGAGTGAAGAAGACTGAGAGCATAGGAAAATAGCCTTTTTAGTGGGCGGCAAAGTGCCTCATTTCTCGTTGCTTTCTCACTTCACTACTAATCTCTCTATACACTCTTTTTCTTTTGCCTCTCTCTTCTTCTCTTTTCCATATGCATTCTGTATCCTCACTCTTGGTTTTCTTGTTGATTCATCACGTTCAAGCTAAAGTTTTGGGTTTACCTGTCGATTCTTTGATTCATTTGGTGGATACCCATTTGAGTTTTTGAGGCAAAACTGTTGGCTTAAGCTATGGCAGCTCCAAAACCTGAAGAAATAAGCCACCCACCAATGGACCAACTTCAAGGCTTAGAGTACTGCATTGACTCAAATCCTTCCTGGGGTGTGTATCCTTTTAAAAAATAACATCTTTTTTAGCTTCATTTTCCGGGCTGTTTTGTGTTTGTAACGCTCACTTTTTATTGTGAAAGCAGGGGAGGCTATAGCTTTGGGGTTTCAACATTACATTTTGACCTTAGGAACTGCTGTGATGATCCCTTCTTTTCTTGTTCCTTTGATGGGTGGAACTGATGTATGTCCCTTACAATTCTTTGAATAGTAATATTCTTCACTGATGTTTGTTGCTGTTTTTAACATGATCCCCTTTTTGGTGGTTTAGGATGATAAAGTAAGAGTGGTGCAGACACTACTATTTGTTGAAGGGATTAATACACTTCTACAAACACTGTTTGGTACTCGGTTGCCTACCGTGATTGGAGGGTCTTATGCCTTCATGGTTCCCATTATATCAATAATTCATGATACTTCCTTGATGAGTATCGAGGACAATGACGTGGTCAATACACTTTTCAACCTTCTACTTTGTAACCGTTGCATTTTTTATTCATTTACTTCAATCTTCTTGTGCAAAAGGAGAATCATCAAGGACGTAAGGTCAATATTTGTGTGACTGTGACCCACTTAGTGTTGATTTTGTAACCTTTGTATGCACCAAAGTCTTCAAATGAGTCACGTCAGTGAACTGTCATCCTGTTTTTACTCACATTGTTTGGCTGCATTGACTATTGATGACACTAATAAGTACAAGAAATTATAAGCAAGTTGCAGCAGTGCTCCCTCTATCTCTTATGTGTCCTAAACAAAATTTTGGTTCCAACACGGGGTGTATTTTGTTACTAGGTCTCTTATTACTCAAACATCAGGGTACTTCATTAGTTAGGCTAAAGTGCCACCTATTAGGATTTCAGATTAAAGAATGTGAGCTGTTGGTTGATTAGAAGGTCTTTTATGTGTATGCATTATGCAGAGATTTGTAAACACTATGAGAGCTATCCAAGGTGCATTAATAGTAGCATCAAGCATACAGATTATCCTGGGATACAGTCAGATGTGGGCCATTTGCTCCAGGTGCATTTTTAATCTTGAATGAGGATTTTGTGTCCAAATTCAGGAAAAACAATTTGAGGAACTATTGACATAATTTACCTTTTTGCTTTTCAGGTTCTTCAGCCCTCTTGGAATGGTCCCAGTCATTGCAGTAGTGGGTTTTGGCATGTTTGATAGAGGCTTCCCTGTGGTATAACATAGAAACTATGATGCTATTTTGAATTTTTTTAATAAAAATTTCCTCGTCTTATCACTCATGTAGTTCTAACTTTTTATTATCTCTCTATCAGGTTGGTCGTTGTGTGGAAATTGTGGCATACCAATGCTTTTTCTATTTATAACCTTCTCCCAGGTATAGATTGATACTAACTTGTTTACCAATTTGAGGCCAGATTCATCTTTAAAGTATTCTTAATCTGTTTCAAAATGCACTTGGTTTTAGTAGTAGGTTTGGCGGGGCAACCGGGCAAGAATGTAATATATATCTAATAATGGTTTGTGTCAAAAACAGTACTTGAAGAATTTTCAGCTAAAACAACCTCCAATACTGGAGCGGTTTGCTCTTCTTATATCGATCACAGTAATATGGGCATATGCTCATCTCTTGACAGCAAGTGGTGCATACAAACATCATCCAGAGTTAACCCAATTAAATTGCAGAACCGACAAGGCCAACCTCATTTCTTCTGCTCCATGGTTGGTACTAAAGTTGTTCCCCATTTGTTGAATACTTTTATGCACACCAAGAGGACATAAAACAATTTAAAATTAAGAGCGGGGCAGACTTGATTGTGTCATCTTTTCTGACTGAAATTTATTCAATCAGGATAAAGATACCTTATCCTCTTCAATGGGGTGCTCCTACTTTTGATGTTGAACATGCTTTTGGAATGATGGCTGCTGTTTTAGTCTCATTGATTGAGGTATTGCTCATCAGAACTAGAAAATAAATTGAATGCACTGTTATTTAGTTAATCTGAGCCAAATAATGTTTGTGTTGGCAGTCAACGGGAGCTTACAAGGCCGCTTCACGTCTAGCCAGTACCACACCACCTCCACCTCATGTTCTTAGTCGTGGTATTGGCTGGCAAGGCATTGGGATCCTTTTGAATGGATTATTTGGAACACTAACTGGTTCAACAGTCTCTACGTGAGTAACGTTGCTTTCCGTTTCTGAAAATTATCTTATGCTACTATACTAATTCCATGAGAAACAACAGAGAAAATGTGGGGCTCCTTGGAAGCACTCGTGTTGGAAGCCGGAGGGTAGTTCAAATCTCAGCTGGCTTTATGATCTTTTTCTCCATATTAGGTGAGTTATGAGAATTTACTTGAAACATACTCTGGAGTCTGGAATCTGTCATAGGTTCTTCTTTTGACTTCTTTAACATCTGCAGGAAAATTTGGAGCTTTGTTTGCATCAATACCTTTTACCATGTTTGCTGCTGTGTATTGTGTTTTATTTGGTCTTGTTGGTGAGTAACACGATAACGTTCTTTCTTGTATAAAAAATGTTCCTTTTTGTTGTAGTACCATTACTTAGTGTTGCTTTATTTCTAACTACGGGTTCGGTTGCTTTCAGCTTCCGTGGGGCTGTCGTTCTTGCAATTTACGAACATGAACTCCATGAGGAATCTCTTTATCGAGGGCGTTGCTCTGTTCTTAGGTTTATCTGTTCCCGAGTATTTCAGAGAATATACACTGCCAAGGCTCTTCATGGTCCATCTCATACCAGGGCTAGCTGGGTGAGTTAAAATGATGTCCACCTGTTCCTTGGCCATATTCAATGATTTTCTTAACAATAACATTGACATGTTTTTCTTTTCCATTCAGTTCAATGATTTCCTTAACACCATATTCTTTTCATCACCAACCGTAGCGTTAATTGTTGCTGTATTCCTAGACAACACACTTGACTACAAAGACAGTTTCCGGACATTCAAAGGAGATAGCCGGAATGAAGAGTTTTACATACTCCCCTTCAACCTCAACCGTTTCTGCCCACCGTCATAAACTATCATCATCGAAGTGCTGCAAGGAAAAAGCATCCATTCCAGAAAGACGATACTTGATGATGATTGATGATCACAGCCTGAAGAATGAAGTGGAGTTTCATATGTTTTTTCATTGCTGAGAGACTTCAGCTGCATTTCTCTCCCGTGATCTGTTATATATTTTACATGGGTTATTCAGGTTTAATCCAATCCGTTTGTCCTTTGTGCTTTTGTAAGAATTAGTTGTTTTAACTTGGTAAGAATTTTTGAGTGAATGTAAGAAAGCAAGCAAGCTTTGAACAGTGTTTGCAAAAGTGTCTCTGCGAGTGACTTTGAAAAATGGCAATATCTAATCAACCAGAATTCTTCTCTAGCAAGACATTTTTTTTATTAGCAATGAGAATTAGGAAGAATAAGATTATTGAATATTAACACTTTGGATCAAATGAATGAAGCAATCGAGATCATAAAGAACAAATTGACGCCAATAACAAACTGTTCTAGGCCCTTGGTTTTCATATTGCCTGATAATCCTCTAAAGTAAAGTGTGATGTTACTGAGATCTGCACATGCATTCTGAGCACCTTGGCTGTCGATAAATACTTCGACCGGAGCCCCTCACCCGAACTCTTTGTCCTTCCTCGATCATCTTTCTTACTTTATCTTCAAAAGCATTCATCCTATGGTTCTATTTTCTGCCAAAATTGATGCTAGCCTCTTCTTATTAGGCCTCAAGGTTGGAGCATGCCCATCACCATAGTAAGTTCGGAATCCGGATACTAGAGATGATAGTTGGCTTCCAGAGTCTGTCATGGCAAAGACATCTGAAGTTGCACAAGCTATGAAGTCTACCGCTGCCAACTATATCCAAGGCAAAAATTTATTGCACCCATGTTATTGAATAGGAAGTTAAAAATAGTTGTACTCTAAAGGAAAATTTGTCTTAAAATACCTGAGAAGAGAAGTTTCTGAAGGGAGCAAGCTCAATAGGTGAGAGCAGTGTTTCCTTAGTGACCAGATTGGGGTACAAACTGGTAAAGGGGTGCATCCTGGAATTTCCCCCATATATATGAGACCCTGCAAGATAAATATAAGTTTCAGGCTTGAAACCAAGAGCAGCAAGCACAAGTGCTACTTCTTCAGGTGTCAATGGACATCTCCCTAACTTCCTCAATTCCACTTGAGAAACAGGCCTGCAAGTATCAATGGTAGAAAGAACATATCAAGTCAAATATGTGCATGTAGACGAGATCAAGTAAAATCACAACGGCAGAAGACAGATAGAGGGCTAGGGGTATTACTTCGAGTTCCTCAAGCGTTCAATGAGCAGTGGAAAATGGACCTCTCTGTAGGCTTGAAGTTCTTTTTTCTCATTTTGCCCCCCACCGAAATCACATAGGGAGTATGCAACCATATCCTCTTCGAATCTCAAGTGCAGGGCAAGATATCTGGATGAGCCTCTAGCAACATTATCCTGTTCGGAGGAGATTCCATGTGCGTAATCTCCTAGCAGCTGTATATCCAACTGGCGCCGTGCAGCATAGTGTTTCCTTATCCTTTTGACTAATAGCGAACCAACTTCTTGGATTTTTGGCACAAATTTTAATGCATGGAAGTTACATTTACACCTCAACCTCTGCAATGGAGCAAAGCACGTCACATTACGATTAACTAGCATTGCCTACTCAGAAATTCCAGTTCTTTTGAACGATTATACTTCCTGCAATAGTTAAACATGCAAAGGGATGTCACGGACCTGGAGGTGAGGAGGCAACGGGTCAAAACCAAGTCGATTGCCAAATCCGAGGAAATGAACCACTCTATTCTCCAGAAGAAGGGGAAGTACACTGCTAAAATAATCATCTGGCTTTGCTTCCTTTACAATATCGGCATCAGTAATCTGTTTTTGAGTTCAACCAAAATAAGAAAAAAGCTGTTTTAGATTTTCCTGAGAAATGAAGACCAGCTTTTAATGTATTGGAACATAGAAGACAACATACTAGGCTACTGTTGGCTTCAATATCTAAGGACTTCAAATGAGGAGGTAGTTCCTTTACAATATCTATGTCATCCTTCAAGATGCGCATAAAATAGTCTTTTTGGTAGATGTCTCCAAACTGGCTGGTTTTCCATCGAAACATTACTCATTTTAGATTGCGTTTGAAATTTAAGGCAAGAACAAAATGTGAGGACAAGAAACTACAAGCTAAGTTTTACTGTATGAGACATGGTTTCAGACCTAGGATCCTTCCATACATTGCTGTAAAGAAATTTAGGAAGAACCAGAGTTGCGTTGAGTAAAGATGCCACGGCTACTGCGTTGCGAATTTGCAGAGTACAACAATCGGTGTTGTAATGCAAGTAAAAAGCGACAATAAAGCTATTGGCAATTTCCTAGGGATGCTACTTACTGGCACATAATTCTATCTTTCCAGGACTCACACAGGTGAATTTATTCACTGAAATCAAACTTTGAACTTCCCTAATGAACAATGAAAAGAAGACCAAAGTGCAAAATGAAACTTGCAGCTACTCTTTGTTGATTCAGGCCATCATTTGCACTGACCATTATATAGCCATTGCTGTTTGCAGGCTTCCCTGTATCATCAGCAAAAGCAAAAGGACTAATTATTATTCAGTTTCACATTGTTGGCCAAAGATTATAAACTGCCATTATCAGTTACCAAACACTAGATATCTTTGCTATATGTTGGAAAAGTTCAAAACAAGGTTTTATTTACCTGGACTTGTTGGATATGTTTTATCTGCACAAGGTTTCGATTTGGATGCTTGATGGTACGGTTCCTCCCAAAAATTCACACTGTCTTGCTTAAACTCCTTCTGGATTCGAAGAAAAGTTTCAAATTTCAGGGAAAATTTAACTCATATTAAGTTCTTTAAGGTGATATAAAAGAATTAATGCGCTTTATATACAAGTTGAGAATCAGACTTCTGCGAGAGCAGCAGAAGCTAAATTGAGAAGCCTGCCGCACATCTGAACCGTCGGTCTTTCTTCACGAGTATAAGCAACACTATCCTCCTTAGCATATATGTAGGGAAGTGCGTACCAACTAATTGGTGTCAATACAGCATTCATTGCATAAATTTGAAACAATGATGAATGGACAATGTGAATGCAGTTTAGCCTATGTTACCGGATGGAAATGAGAAGAACTCAAGGGAAATTGTAAACAATAATCATACCGAGCGGCCATTGTTGGTTCTTGAAGTTGAACTGCCTTGAAGGTTTATTGAAGTAAAAAGTGACACCATCAGAGAATCAAGCAAGAACAGAAAAGCCATGAAAGACAACATAAAAGCCATCAACAACAACGTGAAAGCAATCGGCTTCACATTCCTACGAAACCAAGTATTCTTTTTCCCAACATAAACGCCCTTGCAAGGATTCTGCTTCCCGGGGTCGTCTTTCAAACCATGAAGCAAAATTGCTTTGGAATCCCAATAGTTTTCTCCCCCTAGTATTCTCCTGCCAATAGAAGGATCAGTAGTAGCCCCCGAAGAATCTAAACCACTTCTAATATGATAATCTTTGGTCCTGAAAACCGAGCTAGTATTCTGTGAGACGGGGCGTGCACATCTCGGTGATCCTTGCTTTCCAATTGTGTAAAGTTAAATGCAACTCTCTCAGTCGATGGAGCTTTGTGTCTTGTCTTGTTTTGACATGAATAAGAAAAACAAAAAACCTGGAACTCCTTGTTGGAAAATACATGCCACTTTTACTATTTTTTAATCCCGTCATTTTCTTACAAGGACCCGTCAACAAATGTGAGTTGAACTAATTAAGCTCCAGGTGTTGGTAAAAGAAGAAAAAGGGTGTGCAGTCGATAAAATAAGAACGTCAGGGCAGATGGAAGAATTCAAAGAAACGCTAAGAAGTGGGCGATGGCGAGTTTTAAACATAAAAGGAGTGAAACGCAAGGCAGATTGGTTGGCAAAACTCAAACTCCACCTGCACTTTTGAACCGTTAACCTTGTAATGCAAGTATCATATCCTTCCCACCCAACGTAAAACAAAGACCACAATGGATTCTTTTGCTTTCTTTGTTTTCACAAGTATCATATACAGAATACATGTGTTCGACGTGGCTATATTTAATTTATCAGATACCAATATCAGATCTTGAGCAAAAAGTTGTTCCTATCCTAGACAAAAAGAAAATAAGCAATGCGAAGTACTACTTACATTGTCACGATCTGGCTCGATCATTCGTCCGATGTGTATTCAAGGTATAATTTAGAATTGTTCTCTCTAATATTTATATATCTATAAAAGTTTTATCATCTTCAAATGCATCTCCAAACACAGAAATGCGTACTCTATAAAATGAATACCGAAATCACAAAGTCTAATGGTTTAACTTATACTAGTTTCTAAAGTGTCGTCAACCGGGGTTAAAAGATGGCAAAAGGAAAGATTTGGGAATTGGGAGAGATGGTTTGGAATAGAAATCCCCTTCCCTAGATCAGGGGCGGATTCATGAATTTAAGTTTACAAGTTCACCTATTTACCTTATTTAGAGGTTTAAGACTTTAAATTCCTCCAGACAATCAATTTAACTACAACAGACTAAATAAACATCAAAAAATACATTTTGTTAAAAAAATCTCTTTACTTAAAAAAAGAATTAAAAAAGTAATAACAATCCTCAATTGATAAAAGTGACAAGAAAGTTGAATTGATAGAGGGATGAGTAAAAAAATTTTGGGATCAACCATTTTTCTTGTCAAATAGAACGTTTAAAGAGATAAGTGTGATATCGTGAAATTTCTTCTGAGTTTCAAAGACAAAGGTTATCAAAAGTTCGAGCATTTGAGGATTGACCCAAATGCAATTTTTGTAGCAATAATTTCTTTAAGTATGAAAGGAGGCCCAAATATAATCTTACCCATAATCGAGTGATCAAAATGTAATCTTACCCATATTTGAGTAACTCAAATGTAACATTACCCATATTTGAGTGACTTAAATATAACTTTTTAAAATTGAATGACCCAAATATAACATTACTTATAATTGAATAACCTCTGTTGTAATTTACTCTAAAAATTAATGGTGGGTCAAATACCTACATACATTCGCCCCTGACCTGGATTGTGCCCAGCCTCTCTGTCCCTTTCCTAAAATTTTAGCACCTTATTTATTTTTTTTAAACGCACTTTAGTCTCTTAATGAATTATTTTATTTATTTATTAATTAAAAACACAAATTTCTAGTTAGATAAAGAATTAAAAATAGAATACTTTGAAGAAAAACTCATTGTGAAAGAAAGACCGTTCATCTATTATTATTTAACATTTATAATATTTATAAGGGTAAACTACGTAAACATTCGCTGAACTTTTAATACACTTTTATTTTGGTCATTAAATTTTTAAAATTTACAATATAATCATTAAACTTTTATTTCACTTTAAAAATGGTCACTGTCGTTATCTTCCGTTAAAAAATCGACGTGTCAATTAACTTTATCCTCTCAATTATGCTATCCTCTTCCTCTCTCTCTTTCTATTTTTTTCGCTCATTAGTTCTTCTCCTTCTCATCCTTATATATAATAATAATTAACATATTCAAAAGTAATGAAAAAACAATTATGAGTTGAAAATCAATCCATCCAAAAGTGAGCTCCTGTTAGTAGGGATGAGTACGGGTCGAGTCGGGTCGGTATTTATTATTTTGTCAATGTATAAATATCAAACTAAAACTTTTAAAATATATGTTTCACAATTGATATTGTATCAAAATATGTGTACTAAATGTGACATTATCTTATATTGTTATAAATTATATTTAAAGTTTAAATATATAAGGATATTCAAATCATAATTAATTAAAATTTATACAAAATATTTTATATACATAATCATTTATTAAATAAATTTGTATTTATATATTAAAATACTATGTTTTTTCCTCTCTTACCATAAGTATACCATAATCTCGTGCACTAGACATTTTATGTACATTTTTTAGTTTGATTATAGGTATTTAATTCATTGATAATCAATTTGAATTAAATTTTATAAAATTTCAATAGGAAGTTGATCTTCCCAACCTTTTGTTTTGGGTAAAACTTAGATACACACTGTGTAAAATTAATTTTACACAAGCCTGTATTTATACTATAAAAACTCAAATCTTAAATTTCTAACCCTAACCCTAAAAAACTAAACCCTACACTCTAAACCCTAAACTCTAAATTCTAAACACTAACATTAAATTCTAAACCCTATAACCTAAAATCCTAAACATTAAATCTTAAACTAAAACCCTAACCCTTAAAACTAAAATATAAGGTGTAAACTAGAGGTTATCAAAGTTTTTTCCTTTTGTTTTTTAACAGTATCTCACCGATTCTTTTCCCTGTTTATAAATCGGACCCAAAGGGTAAATTAGTAAATTAAAGCATAGAAAAACCCCTAGCCCTAAACTCCTCGTCTCCTCCCTTTTAAAACTCCCCATCTTTTCACGCAGCTGTACTTTTGTCACTCTGCCACCGCCACCACTGCCTTCAGCCTCCGTCGTTTCGCCATGGTACACCTCCCTCGTTTCCGCATCTCCCATCTTACATTAATACTTATCTCAATAACTTTTGGGTTTAAATTTTTCTTTTTTGGAACAATGAAAGGCATCAGAGAAGAAGCTGTCTAACCCAATGAGGGAAATTAAAGTTCAAAAGCTTGTCCTTAATATCTCAGTCGGTGAAAGTGGTGATCGTCTAACCCGTGCCTCCAAGGTAAGTAACGAAAAACCCAAAAAGAAAAACTATTCATCCCCCCAATTCCACCTTTTGTTTATTTCTCTTTATTTTGGTCCTTTTTAGGTCTTAGAACAACTCAGTGGTCAAACCCCTGTCTTCTCCAAGGGTAAAAATTCTGGAAAACAAATCCTGGTTTTGAGTTCTCTTTAGTTGGTCTTCGTGGTGTATGAAAACGGAAAATGTGGGCTTTGATGTGAGCAGCTAGGTACACTGTGAGGTCTTTCGGAATCAGGCGTAATGAGAAGATTGCTTGCTACGTGACGGTGAGGGGAGAGAAGGCTATGCAGCTTCTCGAGAGTGGTTTGAAGGTTAAGGAATATGAGCTTTTGAGGAGGAACTTCAGTGATACTGGCTGCTTTGGATTCGGCATCCAGGAGCACATTGATCTCGGCATCAAGTAAGTTTTATTTTTGTTACATATCTTTATTAATTTGTGATGTATTGTAATTGAGGTTTCTTATGCTGATACTGCATTATGGATACTCGATTTCAGTTACAGTTGACACGAACGAATAATAGAACTAAATTTGTATTCTTTAATAGGTTCAAGTTGATTCTTTTTTTATCAAAACTAAAGTTTTTCTACTACTTGAATTGGAACACATGTTTGTATCTTGCAATGATGCTTGATTTGATTTTGGGGTTGGAACTGGTTTGCAGTTGTTTTTCCAATTAGTCTTCCTCCTTTGAGACAGTTAACGGACTAAGGTGTGTATTCCTTTTGTTTTCTTGTTAAAGTTGGTGTGTAGCTTGAAACTGTCTGATCCTACTCGAAGTCAGGGTTACTTGATTCAATCATCTAGTGGTTAACCCTGGTTTTGAAACCATTAAGCATGAGAGGGATCTTGTGGTTATCTCTCTTTTGCTTGTAACAAAGTTAATATACGAAGCATGTGTATGGGCAGAGCTTCATTCTGCTAGCAGTTATTGTTATGAAGCCTATTAAGTCATAAATTACATCTCTTGTGCTTTTTCTAGGTACGACCCTTCGACTGGTATCTATGGTATGGACTTCTATGTTGTTCTTGAACGAGCCGGGTACCGCGTTGGCCGTCGTCGTAGGTGCAAGTCACGTGTCGGTATTCAGCACAGAGTTACTAAGGAGGATGCCATGAAGTGGTTCCAAGTCAAATATGAAGGTGTCATCCTTAACAAGTCTCAAAGTCAAATATGAAGGTGTCATCCTTAACAAGTCTCAAAATATTTCAGCTTAGAAATAGCAGATACGATCTTGGTTTGAGTTTGGGCATCTGATTTTGGCTAGTTTATGATTTATCGGTAATTATTTTCCTGAACAGATTTATTTGTTTTATTTTGGGATCGTAAGTACCTTATCTGTTGGTTTAGTTTCTTTATTGGTACAATATACAATTGGAAAAACACTTTTTATTCAATTATTTTGTTTACTTCAATGTAACATGGAAGGGGCATAATTATTAGCATCACTTAGTTTGTTGAGCAACCTTTGTCATAATGATTGGTGGTTTGAAGAGAGCTGCAGAATTCGGTAGAAATGAGAGCTGAACATTGAGTCAGCAGTCGCAGAAGAACACCCGGTAGTAGATACAGGGTAAAGCTTACAGGTTATCGCTTGTCTTAACCTGCCATTGATTTCCATACTTGAAACCTTTAACTCCATTGGGGAATTATCGGTTTCATTAAATGAACAAAGATAAAGGGACATGGAGGGACAATGAGCTGAATCTACATAAAACACAATGAATGAACCAGTTGCTTTAAGATGGAAGAGGAATACATATAACTGAGGAAAAAATCAACCATTAATCATCATTGGCAGATCCTAATCCACCTCAGATTTCCCACAAATCATATGACCGAAAGAGCAGCAAAAAATAACAAACCAGTACAATGATTCCTTTTTTCCCTTCGTAAAATCAAGTGTAAATCAATACTATCAATAATGGAAACTCTAAGTAGGAATTACCTAATTTCCCCTATTCTAGAGATCCAACTAAAAGACAACTTTTTGTTCTTCAACGGCAACATTTTGCGAGTAGGATCAAGAAAACAATGAGGGAAACTATTGAAGAAATACCAATCGCAAAACCAAGGACGGCCTTACTTGGCCCGTGATGGCTCTCCTTCTTGTTAGTTGTATCACCTTCACCCGCATCATTATAATCTGACGAGTCACTCTCACTATCTGCAGAAGACTCCTTCGAAGGCGGCGGTGACATCGGCAAACCATGCTTATCGCAACGAGCAACCCCAAGCTTCAGTTTGGATGACAAAACAGAATGATTGTAACACAAATTGCTATTCCCACCGACCTTGAAAACAGCCAATCGCTTTATGAAACTAGCATTGAAAGGTAAAACCCCATGAAGCCCATTGTTCTCCAGATTCAAGACTTTCAACCCTTTCAACTCTGACAAAAACTTCGGAACAGTTCCATTTAACTGGTTATTACTCAGATCGACATGAACCAAGCCTGGAATAGCTGACATGGAATCCGAGATTGACCCAGACAACGAATTGGAAGCCAAAGACAGATTCTTCAACGATATCAAGTCACCAAACTCGGTGGGAATTTCCCCATTCAGCGCATTCGAAGAAAGATTCAAGAATTCGAGATCTTCGAGAAGCGTGAGTGAAGTTGTTATCTTTCCTTTGAGCTTGTTATCGGATAAATCGACATGGGTCAGATTCAGATGCAAGTGCCTCGGAAGAGAACCGGTAAGATTAGCATGAGAAATGGTGAGTGTCTTCAGCTTATGCATGTTCCCCAGGATTACATAAACACCGCTGGCGCTGACCGGAGTGTAGGAAACTGTGAGATCAGTGAGGTTAACGAAGCGCGAGAGCCAAACCCCAGAGAGACGCCGGAGAGATCGAATGCAGGAGAAGGAAGTGAGGGAAAGAGAGAGATCGGAAGGGAAGCGGACAGGGGATACGTGGCAATTAGTGAAAGAAAGAGAACGGAGGGAAGAGAGGGACTTAAGAGCATTGAACGAGAGAAAAAGGTCGGATGAACAATTGGAGAGGTGGAGCGTAATGAGGTGGCGGACGGGGTTGGAGTTGTCGCAGATGGTAGCGTTGCGAGGGGAAGGTTGAACGCAAGGATCTCTTGTGGTGGGGATGTTGAGGGATTGGAGTGCTTCTATTTGTTTAGGATCTAGTGGGGAAGAAGATGGAGCTTTGGGGGTGGGTGAGGTTGGGGAGGATGTAGGGGCAGTAGTAAGGGACGACGCGGGCGTTTTAGGGGTAGCTGATTTAGTTGCATTTACAGTGGTGGCGGCGGAGGTGACGGTGGCTGAGAGGAGAAAGAGGAGGTAGAACAATGGTGGCGGAGGTGGTTTCATGGTGGAGAGAGAGAGAGAGAACAGTGGTTCGTTAGAAGTGGAGTGAGATGTTGGATTTGGGTGGGGTTTGTCAGTTTGGTCTCAATCTCGAGAAGTCTAAACACCGTTGTGGCCCAACATTGTTGCCTTTGAGGACAACTTTTTAATACGAGTTTATATTTAATTTTTTAAAAAATAGACATTGTTTTCACATTAATGATCGGTTGTTCTCTAATTATAACTAATTATCAGATGAAGTATAGAGAAGAATCAATAATTTACGATAAAGTCAATCATACTTATGATCTGATGGTACAGGAGAGCATGAAGAGGGAACAGAGGACCACGATATGAATGTAGTCACCGGAGGACTGAATTCCCAGTTTCACATATAGCTATATTTTAGTCAGAAAGAGGGGCCGAATCCAACAGGTGGCCAAACTCTCTTTTCAGATCAAATATTGTGAAAAAGAGAGACGTGTTAGCTAACTAACAGCCACATTCCAAGGCCCCATGAGAACAATATAAAAATTGAATACTAAGGCATGAGATTGTGATAGTTCAAATCAAGGAGACCAACGTCTTTCTATGGCTTTACCCGTCTACAGACATCTAATTCATCAATCAATGGAAATGCAGTTCTGCGCTAAGGTCTAGCTGTCGGCGGTGATTAGGACCAGAGAAGACAGAGGCCAGCAACTCTGAATTTTGAACTCTTCATAATCTCTCTGAAATGAGATATTATTAATTGTACACGAGAGGTAGACCATAACTTCCAATACCAAAGTGGTGTATGAATATTCATGAAATGTAGCTAAAAGAAAGCTTGGAGTACAAACAAAGGCTGCACTTTATCCTTCAAGTAATCAATCTTGTGTGAGAAGTAAAAACCAGGTGCCCTGGGTTCCATGGAAAACATTTTTGCAGAATGGAACCCTCTTTCTTGCAAACTCAACTGTTTCTACAAGGGATTCAAATGTCAGCACCATCATCTGATACATAGCAAGAGACCTTATCCACAGGGTAGTCCACGGCAAGGATGGAAAGATAATCGGTAGCAA
Organism: Hibiscus mutabilis; assembly: GCA_019671005.1. Classification (NCBI taxonomy): domain Eukaryota; kingdom Viridiplantae; phylum Streptophyta; class Magnoliopsida; order Malvales; family Malvaceae; genus Hibiscus; species Hibiscus mutabilis. Next base: position 7,398,352 of record CM033748.1, on the reverse strand, counting down.
ATATTACAAATCGGTATTACTTAAACTTTACATCCATTAATATCTAAGCAGGTCAATTTGGCAAAATAATCAAATACATATTGCTAAAGCTGAGACAGACAACTGAAATTCGGGTAAGGAACTCACGGTTTATCTTCCATCTGTTGTTCAGATGGAACTTAAGCCTCTCTTTCAACCTTTTTTTCAGCCTTCTTGTTCTTCTTTTCTTTCCAACTTTCCACCCTGTTCTTTCCAGCGTAGACACTGCTGATATGTTTTGCATGACTTCCAACATCCTGTAATAAACCAAGATGAATGACTCTTTGCTTACACTAAAGTACCTAGAAAATGATGTCAAACGTTACTAATTTAAAACTTGGACTTAAATTGAGATTGAACCGGTGGGTTGGACCTGGGTTTAAGAAATATCACCAGGCTTTAAGACTTGAGATCTTAGTTTATTTTTCACTGAGAAACCTTGGGAAGGCGGCAAAACAGTACCTGAAACTTGTCCAGGTGTGCAGCTATTGTAGATTGTTGCGTGTGATAAGTGCTACGCAATTGTGCAAGTATACACGTCGCAAGTAATAAAGTGATATGAGTATCGAGTATCGTCTCCACAGGGATTGGTTTGGGCCACTTTGCTTAAGTTATTCTTGACTTTGTGAAAAGTAAAAACACAATTAAAGGATTAAAGGAGTTTAACTAATAACTAAACTAGAAAGCAATAAAGTAAAAGAAAAGATGAGATCGATTGAGAGAGATAGGCTAGGTTATCGTGAGTTGAGGTGTGATAGCCGATTGGATTGTCTTGGTAAAAGAGTGCACGGGCAACTCGGTTCGTGGCGACTTGCACAACGGGGTTGCCTTGGCAACTAATTGATGGTTGCTGGGCGACTAGTTGGGCAACTACTTGGGCGATCGGGCAGCAACTTCAAGGTTCGGCGGAGCGTTCTTCAATGGTTTCTTCTTATCCCTAAGTCGAAACTCTAGCTACTTGTGCATGCCTTGATAATACATCCTGCGTGAATCAAGGGTGAACAACAACCAATCTTGCACTCCTCTTAGCCGTTGAAATCCTTAACTTATTCCTAAGCCGGGATTAATCTTCACCATCATTGGATTGAATAAAGATCATATTCATTCGTTTCTTGAATCTAACTCTCCCGATATTAGATAAATGGATGAAATCACGAGATCCTCTCCCAATTCACTGCAAACAATAATAAGAATCAAGAATGAATAAACCTTGAAATAGAAAAGTACAAACTCTTATTACCTAAACAAAAACCAATAGTTTCTCACAACCACAAAACACAATAACCATAGCCGATCAAGTTAGTTCATGGTTGGGTTCAAAAAAATATACAAAGAATAATCCCCAAACCATGAATCTAATAGAAGCAAAAAGAAGAAGAAGAAGTCGAAATTCCCCTAATGCTCTCTTGTCGAAATTTCCCCCTTGCTCTCCCTTTGGATTGTCGAAATCTCCTTGCTATTTATAGGGCTAGGCCAAAGTCCTTCTTTGAGGAGGAGTTTGAGTTGGAATTAAATTATCTTTAAAGAATATAATTCTTTATTATAATTTTATTCCTATTAGAACTTCTCCTATCTTCTTGGAATTTAATTCTTCTTTAATCTCTGCATGGCAATCAAATTCCTTTGGGCTTGGGCCTTGCTCCATGTCATCTTGGGCTTGTAAAGTCATTAATTTCGACATCCCTATTGCATTTTGTCTTTGTCGACAAATGCCATGGCAACTGGCTCGGCGTCTCCTTCATGCATTGCCCTGGCAACTAGCTCGGCATATCCTTCATGCATTGCCCTGGCAACTAGCTCGGCATTGCTTTGGCAAGTGATCCTGCACATACACACACAAAAAACACACCAAAGCATCATCTTTTCCACAAAAATCACCAAGTTATGTAATCAAGCTCAACGGTGGAAAGAAACATGAATTAATGCATGAATGACTAATTATGCAACTATTATGAGCTTAAGTCTAACAATAATATGAGTAAAAAGGGTAATAAAAATAGTACTTTTGAACACTTATCACGCCCCCAAACTCGAACTATTGCTTGTCCTCAAGCAATGCAAACTAACAATTACCTGCCAAGACTTTAATCATCAAAGACATGCTTTAAACTTGAATTCAAACCTCGGAACCGTGGCACAAAGTATGATCACCTTTTAAATTTTTCGGATAGCACAAAAATTTCCCGGAACAAAACTATAATGCTCGTGACAATGTGTGTGCGTAGTTGTGTACAAGTTGATTTTCAAGATTCTATGTGAATAGTAGGCTTTTATCAATTTAATTCTTGGGGCATTTATTTTAATTTTCACTAGAGCCAATTTCGGGCACCTCTAGTAAAGTAAGCAATTTCTCATTTTATTTTAGTCGACTAGAGCCAATTTTGGGCACCTCTAGCGATTCTTTAATGTGCATTAACTACTAGAGAGCAGTTTGGGCACCTCTAGCAAGAAAGTGTATTTACTACTAGAGCCAGTTTTGGGCACCTCTAGCAAGAAATTAACTTTTAATTTTCAATTTTAAATTTACCCAAATTTTAAGCAACCTAAGTTCACTAAGTTTCTTTGAATCAACAACCCACAACCGTGTAAAAAAAAATTCAGCATCATAGTAAAACTCTAAGTTCTTTTCATGCAATCCTAAAATTAAAGGTTATTTCAATTAAGTGCAGTGGCAAAAATTCATCATTGGATTTTCAACAAGTCTTAAGCAATTAAATCAAATTAAAGGCATGGCAAGTAACATATGCAACCTATATGTGATTGCTAAAGATGAATGCAACTAAACATGAACCTAACTAGAAACCAACACCCCCCCAAACTCGAGAGAAACATTGTCCTCAATGCACGTAAAAGTGAAACAAAATTTAAAAGAAACTAAATGAAATGAGTTAGTCAGAGAGGTCGTCACCTCGAGTGATGAGTTTCCTTCGTGCCGTTTGCTTGATTCATTTTCCGATTAGTGGTTGAATGCTTGTGGCTGGTACCGCGTGAATAGCATTGCCTTGATTTGGTCCATGTTTGCCGATGCAGGTTTACTTGCATGGCCATCAATAGTTGCCGAAGCCATTGTTGTTGCCTAGGCATCGCTTGATTTACATTGTGGTTCTTTGTGGCGAGTAGTCGGTGATAAATTTCCTTATCATGGTGGCTGTGAGTTTTGTTGTGAAAAAAAAAAATAAAGAAAACCTGGAAACTAAAGATAATGAAGAAAAATAAAATATATCCTAAAAAAATAAAGAGAAAAAATAACAAAAAATAATAGAACAAAATAGCTCAAAAAATAAAAATAAATGTATCTGTAGTTGCCGTGGCGTCGAGGGTTGCCGAGGCGTCAGGGGTTGCCGAGGCGTGCGCGTCCATGGTTGCAGAGGCGCGCGTGATCGGGAGTTGTTGCGGTGTTGAAGGTTGCCGTTTTCGATACTTCTTATAGTCCATCCGCACCCTCCATCGGGTGATAATATTGCCCAAAAAGAGTTTGGCAAATGTGCTTGCCACTACTCCCTTTTGCGTTACCATGGTGGAGGTGTCTTTCTTCTTTGTTCGCTTGTAGTCCATGTATACTCTCCACCTTGCTACTATTCCTGAAGGCACAAATATATTAATAGGAAAAATTATATCCATTCTCAACCATTCAATTACCTCATTCTTGTCGACTTCTATCATGGTTGGATGTAGCCTTTGTTGTCGTGGCAATTGTTGCTCAAGCCAATTGCCGTGGCAATCAGTTGTCAAATTTTGCTCTAAGTCAAGGGAAGAATCAATTTTCTGAAGAGCTTTATGAATCCAAACACCTTTTTCTTTTGGCCTCTCAAACATCTCCATCAGTAGAGATTTCGATGGCTTCAAATCTACCAACCTCGGTTCCTCAAGACATACCTGCAATGGACGAGGTGAGTTTTTAAAGAATTCAAAAGGTTCAACTATTACCTGCTCATATTCCATTGGCAAAGTATTATCATCTCGTTGATCTTGTATGTGGTCGAGTAATTGCCGTGGCAATTGTAGATGAGAGCAATCTATAGATTCTCGCTTCAACATCAACGTTGTAACCTTCTCGGGCATCGGGTTCCTTAGAATTTGCTGTAGTATTATTGTTCTCAGCTTCACTGAGTGTTGTCGCGGCATTGCTCTGTTCAGGCTCCTCAATCATTGCCGAGGCAATTTGTTGTTCATGCTCATCATGTGTTGGGCAGTCTCTCTCATTGGCATCCTCTTGACTTTGAGGTTCTAGTTGTTCCTCACACATCAGAGAGATTTCTTTGCATTGCTCCTTATCCTCTTGCCTTAGGACGTCAGTATCCCTAGGTAAACCTCCTTGTGGTCTAGTGTTCAGATTTTGAGCAAATTGTCCGACTTGATTTTCCAATGATTTGATTGCCGCCTCTTGTTTTTGCAATCTCATCTCGGTCCTGTTAATAAAAGCATCAGTTCTTTTTATGAAATTACTATTCTCAGCCATATAAGATTCAGTTTTCATCATAAAAGCATTTAGAGAATTTTCCAAAGAACTAGATGTTGTCGGTTGTTCCGCGGCATCTGTTGTCGTGGCATATTTTCTTGGAATCCCGATGCTTGTGCATTCCGATTGTTCGGTTTAGAGCATTGTTGGGATTACTCCATGAAAAATTTGGGTGCTTCTTCCAAGCTGGATTGTATGTATTTGACATCATGTTGTTGCCCCGATTGTAATTCCCCACATAGAAGCTAGATTCCGGATTCTCGCATACATTGGAAGAATTATGGTTATCGCCACATAACTCACAAAAAGAATCCATTACCTTGACTTCATGTGTGTTGTTTGGTTTTTGCATGTTACGGACCATCTTGGTTAAAGCGCCAATTGTGCCGAAATTGAATCGATGATCCTAGTTCATGTATTGTGGCTTAGCGTCTAACTCCTCCTCTTCTAGTAGATGGGAATTGATAATCATTCTTGGCCAGCCTGTTTAAAATTTGCATTGCTTCTTCCGGTGACTTATCTAGGAGTATGCCGTTTGCCGAGGCGTCTAGCATCATCCTTGTTGGTGTATTCACGGCATTGTAAAACATTGTCACTTGAGTCCACACCGGGAATCCGTGTAGAGGGCATTTATGTAGAAGTTCTCTATATCGCTCCCAAGCCTCGTACATGGATTCATCATCCGCTGCCGAAAAAGAAGTAATGTCGTTACGGCTTATCGATTAAATTTGTAGGATTAAATCTAGCAAGGAAATCACGACAAAGATCAGTCCAAGATGCTATGGATCCGCAGAATGCTATTTAGCCATGCTTTCGCCCTATCCCTCGGTGAATAGGGAATAATCTTAATCGTAAGACATCGGGGTGACTCCGTGTATCTTGAACGAGTTGCAAATCTCGAGGAAAGATTTCAGATGTTGTCGTGCATCTTGATTCTTTGAGCCGCCAAATTGACCTATTGTGTTGATCATATTAAACATTACCGGTTTCAACTCAAAGTGGTCGGCTTCAATTTCGGGTGCGACAACTCTCGGTTAAGTCCATCAAGATCTTCTTCAAGATAGTCTCGAATAGTTCATTTTCGTGCAAGAATCACTCCTCCTCCCTTTCGAACATCTTGATTAATATTGCCGTCTTGATTTGCCATTGCTTCTCTTATCCTTCGTCTAAGTCTTTGTAAGGTTCGTTCGATTTACGGATCAAAGGGATATTCTGGTGAAGTCGGTCTCATACTGGTCATATACCAATGCAAAACCAAAGTTTGTTAGCCCTTTGAATTTTAAACAAGAAAAATAAAAAGAAAGTGCAAGAAAGTAAAAACAAAGTCGATTCGACAATGCCCAACAACGGCAAAAAAACTTGTTGCGTGTGATAAGTGCTACGCAATTGTGCAAGTATACACGTCGCAAGTAATAAAGTGATATGAGTATCGAGTATCGTCTCCTGAGGATTGGTTTGGGCCACTTTGCTTAAGTTCTTGACCTTTGTGAAAAGTAAAAACACAATTAAAGGATTAAAGGAGTTTAACTAATAACTAAACTAGAAAGCAATAAAGTAAAAGAAAAGATGAGATCGATTGAGAGAGATAGGCTAGGTTATCGTGAGTTGAGGTGTGATAGCCGATTGGATTGTCTTGTAAAAGAGTGCACGGGCAACTTCGTTGCCGTGGCGACTTGCACAACGGGTTGCCTTGGCAACTAATTGATGGTTGCCCGGGCGACTAGTTGGGCAACTACTTGGGCGATCGGGCAGCAACTTCAAGGTTCGGCGGGCGTTCTTCAATGGTTTCTTCTTATCCCTAAGTCGAAACTCTAGCTACTTGTGCATGCCTTGATAATACATCCTGCGTGAATCAAGGGTGAACAACAACCAATCTTGCACTCCTCTTAGCCGTTGAAATCCTTAACTTATTCCTAAGCCGGATTAATCTTCACCATCATTGGATTGAATAAAGATCATATTCATTCGTTTCTTGAATCTAACTCTCCCGATATTAGATAAATGGATGAAATCACGAGATCCTCTCCCAATTCACTCGCAAACAATAATAAGAATCAAGAATGAATAAACCTTGAAATAGAAAAGTACAAACTCTTATTACCTAAACAAAAACCAATAGTTTCTCACAACCACAAAACACAATAACCATAGCCGATCAAGTTAGTTCATGGTTGGGTTCAAAAGATATACAAAGAATAATCCCCAAACCATGAATCTAATAGAAGCAAAGAAGAAGAAGAAGTCGAAATTCCCCTAATGCTCTCTTGTCGAAATTTCCCCCTTGCTCTCCCTTTGGATTGTCGAAATCTCCTTGCTATTTATAGGGCTAGGCCAAAGTCCTTCTTTGAGGAGGAGTTTGAGTTGGAATTAAATTATCTTTAAAGAATATAATTCTTTATTATAATTTTATTCCTATTAGAACTTCTCCTATCTTCTTGGAATTTAATTCTTCTTTAATCTCTGCATGGCAATCAAATTCCTTTGGGCTTGGGCCTTGCTCCATGTCATCTTGGGCTTGTAAAGTCATTAATTTCGACATCCCTATTGCATTTTGTCTTTGTCGACAAATGCCATGGCAACTGGCTCGGCGTCTCCTTCATGCATTGCCCTGGCAACTAGCTCGGCATATCCTTCATGCATTGCCCTGGCAACTAGCTCGGCATTGCTTTGGCAAGTGATCCTGCACATACACACACAAAAACACACCAAAGCAGCATCTTTTTCCACAAAAATCACCAAGTTATGTAATCAAGCTCAACGGTGGAAAGAAACATGAATTAATGCATGAATGACTAATTATGCAACTATTATGAGCTTAAGTCTAACAATAATATGAGTAAAAAGGGTAATAAAAATAGTACTTTTGAACACTTATCATAGATCAATCCCCGGATGCTTTCCTTCTTTCCTCGAGAAACACATGCTACAGTTTCCTAGCCAAAGGGCCTCCCTCTACTACTTCTCAATCCTGTGTATTTATAAGAGAAAACCCAACCAAAGCTAGGCCAGGTTGCGGTTTGCGAGAGGAGAGGTGGGGTGTTGGTGTCATGTATTTTGCAGAGGAAAAGATGGTGGGACATGTCCGATTCAGAAACAATATCTACGTTATTGTTTGGTGTCAGGGAAGCATTTTTCGGTTGCGAGAGGTACATCTGTTGTCAACCATAAACACAAATTAAAGGCTTATTTTATTGTGTATTTATTTTCTCATGGACTTTTGTCTTTCTGTAGTATTTCCCAAGTAGCCAGTGCCCATTAATACGTTGCTTTCCTTCGGCCACTTAACATCCGACTTTGGGTTGAAATCATATGACTAGATCCATTATTTTCATACCCCCTTATCCAACTCGTTTTCCATGTGGAAGGAAAACCCAATCTCACGATCTCATTATATTTGTCACGGGGCTAGATTTTGACTCTAGCTGATCCGTGCGGCCTTAAACGCCTTCGACGCAAATCAGTCGATTCCTACGCCTAAGTCAGCCTTCAACCAGCCTTGTGAGTACTCATGCTCGACAACGGCCGACCAAGACTCGAGATTCGATGGACCTCGTCATCGACACCACTTGTGTCGCGGGGCTATACTTTTTGCGACGAATCGTGCCGGACCTTAGTCGCTTTCTCGGTTGAAACGTCGACTAAGTCACCCTCAAGTACCTTGTTACGGTCTTAGGTGAAGATCTCTCGACAAACACCTAACTCAACCAGGATTCTCGCTCCGGAAGATCGAACACTCCTCGAAGCCCTCGAACGAAAGATCGTTCTAGCGAAAGCTAATCAAAGAACAACGGAAAGAGATTGGCGGCTAGAACAACGAAGAACACTCAAGAACAACCAAGAACAATAGAAAGAGTTTTAGAGTAAATGCTTCTTGTATTACTCAAGTGAAGTGAATGAATGAATGAAGTGATTTACAAGTGAGGAGGAGCCTCTATTTATAGTGGAACTCCCCTACATCCAACGGCTCAGTTTAAATTACATCGACGGTCGAGATTGATCTTATCTTATCTTATCTGATCAAATCTCAAATTCAAATCTCTAATTATCACAAACATTATCTATACATTATATTCAAATAAATGGATAATGCTTTGACCAATTTACCCTCCCGAATCCTCCATGGATTTGGCTAAGTCTTGTGGCTTTGCGGGCTCTTTAGCATTCTTCAAGTGCGGGCCAAGTGTGATGGTCTTGGCAAGCCCGTTCCACCGCGCAAACTCTCTTTGGCTGGTTCTTGCGCTAACGCCTCGGTCCCAAAGGTATGGTCCTCGCCATTCTCCGAGTGTTGGGCCACATTTGACACGCCCGTTGCATTGCGCACAACCTCCCTATTTGTTGCTCGCGCTAATGTCTCGGTCCAAAAGTTTGGTCCGTGACAATCTCCCCACTTGACTTAGCGACGCCTCGTCCGCTGCACTCAACGATCCCGGGCGGGTCAACTTGATTACTCGTCGATGCCTCGGCCGTGCAATTCCCCCATATGAATCGCTCGTCTCGCCTCAAATGTCGTTGAACATCGCGTGCTAACACGCCTCTTGATACATCTCCCTTGTAGGAGCACTCTCCCACAAACTCTGATTTACCTCGACTCAGACCCACTTGGTCCTGCGGCAAAGACTTGGAAGTCGTCACAACATTGAACATAGATCGAACTCTCGATTCATCGACAACTCGCTTGCCCTTTGAACTCGAAAGGTCTCTTCCAATCTTCTTTTCCCCCAGATCAAGACTAGGTCGTACTTGACCTACGCTCATCAACAATGGCAAATCAAAACCAAAAACACTAGGAATGTGTTTGAGATGTACCTTTTCCTCGGTCACATTTACTCTAAAATGGGTCAGCCCTTCTTTCTCCTTGAAGTCTGGCCCCCTCTGCATTGAACCTTCTTCATCGAAGTTCTTTGCATGCATCGGCACTTTCGCCACAAAGTCCGTTTTGCGTTACTCTGATCGGCACTTCTTCCCCGAAGTCCGTTGCATCCGTTGCATCCGCCTTCCGACTTGAAGTTTGGTGCTCTCTTGCATCGATCCTTCTTCCTTGAAGTTCGGTGCTTTCTCTTGCGTCGACACTTCCTACCTGAAGTTCGTCGCTCGTTTCCCACCTTGCCATTTGGTGGTGTCTCCACGGTTACTATGTCCCCTAACGGCTTGGCCCCCTTCGACTCTACAATGGTCTCAAAAGCGATGCTCTTTCCCGAACATCATCGGCAAGCTTCTCAAGAGCCTTCTCGGACATGGTCACCCCTTTCGCTTTCGGTCCCCTTGGCCTTGGCGCGTAACTCGGCGTTATCGGATCAAGCGATACAGCCTCGCTCTCTTCTCGCTCACCCAACTCCTTGGATGGCTTGACTCGATCCAGCAATCTCGCATTTGTGAGGCCCCTTACACCGGTAACACTCTAGTTGCTTCAACTTGCGTCGGCACTTCTTCCTCGAAGTCCTTCGCTTCTTTCCCACCTTGCCCATAGGTGGCATATTAACGGTTGCTATGTCCCTCGACGGCTCAGCCCCCTTCGACACTGTACTGGTCTCAAAAGCGATGCTCTTTCCCCGAACATCCTCGGCAAGCTCTTTCCCAGCCTTCCTAGACATCTTCAACCCATTCGCTCATGGTCTCCGCTTACCTTGGGCGAACTAGATAACTCGGAACCAAGTTTCATGTGCTTTTTACTCTTGGCCTTGTCCTGTCCCTCGGACCACTTGGCTCGAAACGGGCATCTCCGCAACTTATGAGGTCCCTTACATCGGTAACACCTCAATTGCCTCGTCTTTACCCTCGGCTTGACAGTTTCCTCACTTGCTATCGCACCAAGTCTTATCACTGGCTGGACTACTTTGGCACTCGTAGTCGAACCACGGTTCTCACTTCGCTTGGCGGCATTGACACTCACAATCGCCCCAAGTCTCGCTACTTCTCCCTTCGACTCGTCTGCTGTCTTCACCATGGCAGCTAGGCGGTTCTTCTCGGGACATCCCCTTATCAAATGAGGACCATCACAAAAGTAGCATTTCAACTTCTTGCTCCCCTTCTTTTCTGGTACGGACTTAGCCTCACCATTCCCCTTGTCTCTCGAACTGGGCATGGTTGACTCAACACTCGCCTGCTTGCATTCTGCGGGCTCGGTCGGAGGTTCGGCACAACAACGAAAGCCCTCGAAAGTCTCTCGGGCATCTCCTTGCTCATCGAGCCGCCCCGGTCTAAATCCCTCTAAGAAGGTCTTGAGCGCATCACATTCGCTCATTGCCGTCTTGCAACCGAGCAGCTCCCTCTTGAGCTCATCCACTTCTTTTTCGCAAAGCTTCTATCTCGCCTTCACTCGCATTACTCCCTCGAACAGTCACCAACTTGTTGAGAACTTCTCGTGTCTCGTCCTTGAACTGGTCATCTATGGACTCTACCTCGTCAAGACGGGACTCGAAAACACCTTGGGTCTGCTTGGCCTCCTCCTCGGATTTCTCAAGTCTACAAACCCTCTTTCCCAACGACTCCAATTCCACCTTCATTGCCTCCACTGCATCTTGAAGGGAATTATCTTGTTGGTTCAACTTCTCGTACATTGAGTTGAGAACTTCTTGGATTCCCTTCACGGTTTCCTCCTTGGAAGAACTCTCCGCTTTTTGCAAATCCACCATCTTGGCTTCACAAGCACAACTCTCTCGAACTACCTCCAATTCGTTGAGGATGCGTTGCGTCTCGTCATTGAACTTGCCCTCCATGGACTCTAACTTTTCAAGACGTGACTCCACAACACTCCGGGTCTTCTTGGCCTCATCTCTTAGAGTTTCCACTGCAGCCTCTAAGGAATCGCCACGCTTAGATACCTTCACATCCAATTCATTAAGAGCCAATTGAACATCCTCCCGGATCCCTTCTAGAGACTCTAACATCTCAATATCCAACGAACCCAGCTTCTCAAGGTTTACTGACTCCAACTCTTCAAACACCACCTCGGCCTCCTTCTTGAAGTCCAAGAGTTTATCGACCCAAGCCTCTACAAATTGTTATGAATTCAAGATTCGAGTGTACCTTATTTTCAAGACGGTTGCTCCTCTCGTCAAATTCGTTCAGTGTCTTTCTTACATCGTCCATTGTCAGTGTCTTCTTCTTCGGTGCCATCTCAATCACCACTTTGCCACGAACTAGTCTGATCCCTGATCACTTCGACTAACTCGAACACAAACCACCACCACGCTTATCCGCAACTACAAGTCTGGAACTCACCACACTTGATCGCACCGCAAGCTGGAATCCACCACACTTGATCGCACACCGCAAGTTGGCTTGAACACAAGTCACCACCACGCTTGATCGCAATCGCGAGCTGGCTCGAACGCAAGTCCCTTCCTCGACTCGCTCGGATAGCACTTATCACGGCACTTCTTTGATTCCACCTCTCGTGGCTCTCTCTATTACCAACTCTCACGGCTCTTTTCGATATCAACTATCAGCAAGACTTCGCTCCGATGCCTACATGTCACGGAACCCGCTACCGTCTTTGATAACAACTTATCACCGCTCAACTCGACACCAACCAATCGCCAGAACTTTGCTCCGATGCCTCATTGTCACGAAACGGCTACCAAAGAACCAACTTTCACCACTCACTCGGATACCAACTATCACGGAAACACGGCTACGGCTACCGGCTACATTACTACCACCGCTCGGCTCGATACCAACTGTCACGGGGCTAGATTTTGACTCTAGCTGATCCGTGCGCGGCCTTAGACGCCTTCGACGCAAATCGGTCGATTCCTACGCCTAAGTCGCCTTCAACCAGCCTTGTGAGTACTCCGCTTTCGACAACGGCTTCGACCAAAGACTCAGATTCGATGAACCTCGTCACTGACACCACTTGTGTCGCGGGGCTATACCTTTGCCAGACGAATCGTGCCGGACCTTAGTCGCTTTCTCGGTTGAAACGTCGACTAAGTCACCCTGAAGTACCTTGTTACGGTCTTAGGTGAAGATCTCTCGACAAACACCTAACTCAACCAGATTCTCGCCGGAAGATCGAACACTCGAAGCCCTCGAACGAAAGATCGTTCTAAGCGAAAGCTAATCAAAGAACAACGGAAAGAGATTGGCAGCTAGAACAACGAAGAACACTCAAGAACAACAAAGAACAATAGAAAGAGTTTTAGAGTAAATGCTTCTTGTATTACTCAAGTGAAGTGAACTGAATGAATGAAGTGAAGTGATTTACAAGTGAGGAGGGAGCCTCTATTTATAGTGGAACTCCCCTACATCCAACGGCTCAGTTTAAATTACATCGACGGTCGAGATTGATCTTATCTTATCTTATCTGATCAAATCTCAAATTCAAATCTCTAATTATCACAAACATTATCTATACATTATATTCAAATAAATGGATAATGCTTTGACCAATTTACCCTCCTGAATCCTCCATGGATTTGGCTAAGTCTTGTGGGCTTGCGGGCTCTTTAGCATTCTTCAAGTGCCGGGCCAAGTGTGATGGTCTTGGCAAGCCCGTTCCACCGCGCAAACTCTCTTTGGCTGGTTCTTGCGCTAACGCCTCGGTCCCAAAGGTATGGTCCTCGCCATTCTCCGAGTGTTGGGCCACATTTGACACGCCCGTTGCATTGCGCACAACCTCCCTATTTGTTGCTCGCGCTAATGTCTCGGTCCAAAAAGTTTGGTCCGTGACATATTTTAACCTAAAACCAACATTTACATTCCAACTTTCGCCTTATTAATTATTTTTGTTTTGGGGACAAAACTGGCGTCAATATTTTCCCCTTGAAAATAAAAGTATACGATGGAGTTTACACTTAAAAATAGGACAGGGAAGTGAGACCACTTCAGATGTTGTCTTGATGCATCTTATATTTCTTGCTGGAAACTTCCTCTGACAACTTGGTAATTCTTTCCAGAAATTTGACTTGGTAATTTCGAGGTTTACTTTTCCAAGTTTGGGTAGGCGATGGCATCCATACCATAGAGAGAACAAGTTTATCTAAATTAAAACGATTAAGAAGTTTTGAATTATGCTTAGCATTCAATCGAGTCGAGTAAAATTTTTTTAAGTTAATCGAGTTGACGCATCATATTTTACAACTCAAACTTTATTTGAAATTTTTTCAGTTCGAGTCGAGTCAAGTTTTCGAGTTCCTATAAAAATTTAATTGTAATTATTTATCATGTTATAGTACGGTTTGATTCCAATTTAAACGACTTTCTCTAATCATATAAGATATACATATATATATATATTCATATTTTTTCCATATGTTGTAACATTTCTTCATATTTTTATATATCATAAAAAATTGAGGAACTCGTCTCGAACTTAAAAATAAATCCACTACTTACTAAAAATTTCGAGTTATTCAAATTTTCATTTTACAACTCAAACTTTATTTGAATTTTTTTCGAGTCGAGTCGAATTTATGAAATTTCGAGTCTAGTTAAGACGAGTCGAGCATTTTCGCCTCCAATCGAGTTATTCATTTTTTTGAGTCGAGTCGAGTTTTGCTCACCCTATGCTTTGGTACATATTTTAATGTTTAAGTTAACTTTTTATATAAAGTTAAACTAAATTAGAAATTATTTAACAATAGTACATTGTCCAATATAAACATAAATAACATTTAAGCTTCCAAAATATAAAATATACGTCTATTTTATGTAACATTAGTTAAGTAATAATAATGATACCAATATATTAAAAACATAAATAACAGTTAATCTTCCAAAATATGAAATATACGTCTGTCTTATGTAACATTAGTTAAATAATAATAATCATACTAGTATATTAAAAGATAATAATAATAATAATCAGGTATTTTTTTTATGTCGTACAATATTTTTTTGATAAATTTTAATTATTTGATCGTATCAAAATATGCAACAAATTTTGAATAATTAATCTTCCATTTTTGATGAGAAATCTTTCGATAATTGTTCTAATAAATTATAACGGGATATTCTCCTTATATATTGCATATGGCCAAAATATAATATAAGAAAAAAATAAATAACTAAAATCAACCACTAACGGACAAACACCAGAATTTCGTCAAAAATGAACTAATAAATCGCGTTAAAATTAACAAAAACTTGCATGATTCTCACCAACCAGGAGAGTAGTATTATCGAGGTACAGAAATGAAAAAACAAGGGGGGGAAAGAGAATGGTAAGCAGCCCCCGGTCAAAGACCTTCATGGCTCCCACCATGGCTAGAATTCTGGTTGTGGTTTGAGCAGTCTGATACAGAACAGTTTTAATATGTGTACAACATCTTTTTTTCTTCATTCTATGAAGCTTTCAGGTTTGAAAGAGTGTGTTTTTAAAAAACATCATAAAGATTAAATAAAAGAGATGATAAATTTTGCGCATGACAATTGCGAACACCCTCGAAAATTGATTGCTAGTCGAACTAATTTTTATTTACAATAAATCAAAGAAAACCGATGGAAAAATACAGTATCGAGTAAATAAGACCATGAAGGAAAAAAAAGTTTTATAGAGAGAATTTGGGGAAAATCCCAAAAGAACCCCCCCCCCCCCCCCAACACACAAAACCCTCGAACTGTGAATTATCATCATTTGACTGCGGATGCAACTGTATGAGCCCACAACCTAAGGCTGTCTTTCATGTCAATCTCGTTTCCCAAATCAGGCACTCTCCAATTCATCAAAGGCTTCTCCTTTCTTCTTCTTCTTCTTCTTCTTCTGGTTTCTGCAACCTCCCATGCTTCTGATAGATAAGGCCTTGAAACTTCAGCCCTAGCATCATCAGCAGCAGCAGCTTCTTTTATCTTTTCATCGCCCTCTACTTTCTTTCCCAATCTTTGCAATCCAGGGATTATCTCTACCAACCTTGAATCCTTGTTATCTTCCGCTGAGAAAACAAATCCCAGATCCATAAACCCTTTTAGCTCCTCAAATTCCAAGTCCGACAGGCTCTTGCTCAAACCCTTTTTCCTTCTAGTATTCATCCTCGTTACCCCCTTCTTCTTGGGTTCTTGTACACCGGAGCCGTCGTCCTGCAAATCTTCTTCCGTAACTTCTTTGCCCGATATGATTTTGTGGAGCTTTGGCGAGTGGAGAACCGAGTCGGGTGAGAAGGAACCGGCACCCATGAAGCTTGTGCTGATTAAGCTCAACTGGTCACTCATGGACCTCGTGTGGAGAGTCGGGGAGCGTGTCAACTCGGGTTTTGATGGGTTTTCTTCGACTCGGGGATCAGGGTTTGGTTCAGAACTCGTAGGTGTTGGTGGAGATGTCTGTTTCTTGAATATTTCCACCTCGAACCACCATGAATCGAAGAGGTTAATAATTTCCTCTGACCCCATTAAAGGCCACTTAATAAACAGTAAAGATTTAATAAAAAAAAACAGTAAAGATATTACAAGAAAACTGGTATTTGCTAGGCTATGATTTTTTTTATCAAAGGCTATGAATTAATTCACAACTTAATCCTATATATATATAATATTTTAAGTCCGTGAATGTGACATAAAAGCCCTTAAGGCCGTGCAAAAATGACACAAACAATTAAAGAGGAGAAAGGAACACACGTTTTACATAGAGTAAAACTAATATTAAAAGCATATAATTTAACCATGTTTTACTTTTATGTGTGAGGGTTTTTTTTCTTCCTGGAAGCCGATTAGTATCGTGCGGAAATGAGGTGGCTTTAATCAGAAGCAAAAAGAAAAAGATGGAATTATTGCGTGTGCTGGATTTTGAATCTCTATTAATAGCGCTGTGTGGAGGCTACTAGAACTAGATGATGATCCCATGATACATTCGGTTGTGATTAGGTGTGTTCAGATTCGGATATTTAAATTATCAAATAATTTAAAATGCAGTCTGTGTCTCGACTTGAATTTTGCGGGTACCCGTTAATCGGGTATTTGAAAGTTGCGGGTACTCGAAAATTTTGGTATTTAAGTATCTGGATATAAAAATATATATTTTTTAAATATAAAAATATTTTATTAATTTAATATAAAATATAAAAAATATGTATTCAAAATTTAATATAAAAATATGTATTTATTAAATATAAAATATAAAAAGTTTAAATTTTTTTATTGGTTTAATATAAAAATATGTATATTGAAATATAAAAAAATATTAATTTCAAATATATCCGGGTACCTAGTTGTGATCGGGTACCTGAAAATTCTTAATTTTGTGACCCGGGCCTGACTCGGGAAATGGCACACCATGTATCCAATCTGAGTAAATTTCTTTTTGAGTAAATACCAGATTATTTATGTTCGAGTAGTGAGATAGTCGGGTCGAATATTTTTAAACACCCCTTGTTGCGATAATGACTCGCCAACATCTTTTGTCTTAAATATAAATTAGAATCCTTTTGATAGCTGATTTTAATAACAAATTTTTAACTAATTTATTTGTTTAAGTAGTAAGCAGTCTATTATTATTTAAATATGCTTTGTGTATATAAAAAATTATAGTCAAAAAGACTTATATATCAAAATTAATTGTACGATGAGAATTAAACCGAATTAGTCATGACAAAACTTAAAAAAAAAGATAAAAAAAAACTTTTAAAAAATATTATTTACAAAAATACAAGCATTTTTCAAACTTTTTCCCACATATCATCATAATCATAGACATACGGTGTTCTTTCATCTTTATCTTTTATGATCTATGAAATATTGTTGTCTCTATCTGTCCTTTCTAATTTGATCATACATTAATTGTCAAATTATCTTTTATAAAAAAAAAATTGTTGATAATAGATGGGGCCTCATTAAATCTTTTATAAAAGATATATATGGATATTTTTGTTTTTATTCTTTGTTTTATTTATCTTTATTTTTAATATAATTAAAAGATACATAAAATTATGTAATTTCAATTGTAAAATAATTTTTTTTTCTATCGTCAATATATAAAATAATTATCCTTTTAATTTTATCAAACAAATATTATTATTATTATTAAGTTTTTGAATTCGATGTTACAATGAAACAAATTCAGAAAACAAAAATAAAAAACAACTACAAAGTAAATTTCATATATTATACGAAATAAAGAACTATTTTCCCATTTTTCACTCTCCTGTTTTCACACTTACCTATATATCTATGTTCATTTACAGTTTTCCATTATTTTTAATTTTTTATATTATAAATAAGGCTTCTTTAATTAATTTTTGTTAATTCATTGAAAATTGATAATTTTTGTGGTTTAATATTTTAAGCATGTTTGATCATTTGAAATTAAAATTATTTGTTAGTATTTTTCTAATAAAAATGTGAAACTTTTTTTAAAAAATACCTATTTATCGCTTAATGAAAACTATTTTTTACAGTTTTTATTTCTCTTTAAATAAAACCTGTATGTAGCATGTTAATCAATTTTAATTTCAATAATATAATGGTTCATAATTTTCTTATTTATAATCTCACACTTCTTTTAGTTTGATTTTTATTTCAATTACACTTTTTATATTTTATAATATTTGAGATAATATTGTTTCATATAAACAAATAAATACTCTAAATTGAGATCCACATTTTTATAGATGTCCTGGATTGCAGGAAAGGAGGATATTATAGCTACTAGGTTCTTTATGACTTCCAGTATGTCATTAGACACTGTGACATGATGAAGACTATATTAGAAATGGCTTCCAAAATCATATTAGAGTTCATTATATTTATTTCAAGTATTTTAGTAAAAGTTTTCTATGGAATAAAAAAGAACATAACTTATTAGTATTATACAGAGTACATATTCACTCGAGATGCTACGGTTAGCATGATGTGATGTATTGATAAATATTATATATGTGTGTAAAAATACCAGTCAAAAAGATTAGTTAAGCTTATTCTTAACAAATTCCAATACAAATAACCCAATTTGAAAGGGGGTTCTAATGGAATATTATAATCTGATATTTCAATGTGAAAAATCTGTTTATAGTAGTATTAGTTAGGTTTGGTCTTTGGAGACCTAATCCCTACGCGCTTGTTGCATTTCTCGTCTTTTTTTGGAATAGAAATCTTTCTCTCTTTTTTTGTCTTTATTTAGGTTTTACGTTAAAATATTAGATTTAGAGCTTACCATTAATGTTTAAGTTTAGGATTTAGAGAATTGGGGGTATGATGTATTTTTTTGTTATAATTTAAGATTTAAAATTTAATATTAGAATTTAAAATTTAATTTTTTAATGTTGTGCATAAAAAATACCGAAAAATAATTGATGATTTTTGTTTTTTTCTTTGCAATAATTTGTTCAAACAAGTAGGTTAATTAAATTAAGGATTATTATCCCACATAGGGGGTAAATTTTTTTGTTTCCACATGCGCCTTAATTTAAGGTTTCAATTTATGGTTTGGAGTTTAGGGGATTTAGTGTATGAGTTTATAATTTAGGGTTTATGGTTAGAATTTATGATTTAGGGTTAAGATTTAAGTTTTAAGGTAATATGATTAGGGATTTAGGTTTTAACTTACAAACTAAAAATTATATCAACAACCCATAAATTCAGAACTAGTACACTTAAACACCTAAACTTTAAACAAAATCTCTAAATCTTAAAACTAAAGCGCTTGTATAAATAAAATTTCCACATGCGTTTATGCATAGAATAATTACCCATTAATTAATACTCTCGTTATTACCATTGGACACCCCTTCCCTTTCTCTCCTGAAAAAAGCCACAGAATATAATTTAATCATTTGATTATATTAAATTGACCTTATTGTTTACTTTAGTATATATAAAAACAACATAAATATTACGTGGTCATGCAAAATGTGAATTGAGCTATTGGCCTATGGCAGCAATATATAGATGTGATTATTGCTTATTAATTAAGCAATTAAAATAGCATTAAAATGTTGATAGGCAGACTCTCCCAGCAAGGAAAAGTAAATAGATAAGCCAGGACGGCATAGTGGACCCTTGATCGAAAGTTGGTATGTTTTATTCTCTGTTTTTAGCAACACAAAAAAAATGTAGCAGAGTAGTTGGGTTTTGCACCCAAAATTATGGATAGTTATTTTGAAGTTATGTTGGAGTCAGGGTAACATTTAACAGCAAGCTTTATTTTTTTTTGTTCAAATATAGGATAAGAATAGGGAGATTATGTGGTATTATTAAAATTCTCTTTTATAGTATCTTAATTAGTGTATGTATATTATGTTTTGTTTATTTTATATTGTCAAGTAAATATGGTAATAATATAAAACCGATAAGTGGTCACAATAGAAAATAGGATGCTATTCGTACTAAGAGATATGAGTTCGAACAGCTTTATCCTCAAGGTGAATTGTATTAAAGGGTTAAGAAAAAGTATGAATTATGAATATTCAAAAGTATATGATACTAATATAAATACAATTGTTGTGATAAGGCTCTCGCATGTAAGCATAAATTTTTAAGGTATAAATCTAGGAAGTTTATGTTGGAGGTGTCAAAAATAGAAAATTGAGTTAAAAATGTTTGAATTGAATATTTTTTTGGATAATAATATGCATGTTCGGGGTGTGAAGTTGTCCCTCCCAACAATGTCGCCTCCAAGGTTTAAACTTGTGTCCTGTCCTTAGGAGTACAATATAACTTTAGAGGAACTAAAAAATGTAAATGTATTTCATTGCTGTAAGGGACTAAAAGGGCTTAATTGTATTATTTATATTTGGAGGAACAAATTAGAGAATTTTACAATATAATTGAGGTGGAGGAACAAATTAGAGAATTTTACAATATAATTGAGGTGGGGGGAGCCACAGCCCTGCCTTCCCGGATTCGCTCTTGAAGCCCTATGTCACCCGTCCCAATATCCTCAAATTTTTAATAATAATAATAAAAAATTATTTTTTATAATTCATTGTATTTCATTATCCATGATAAATCAGAAAACTGTTAAAAAATTACAAGAGCATCATAGAAAACTGCTCTAAACAATCCCCCACTTAACAAGAGCATCCTAAAAATTTGCTCTAAACAATCCCCCACACTGTACAAAGGAAAGAATTTACATGTGAAACCCTATTTATACCCCTATTCAAAATCTTAATCTTTACGATCTCTTTGATTAAAACCAGAATTTCTTGATGAACATTATTTAGGAGCATGTTTTATAGGTGTGATATTTTGTTTTGGACAATTGTTTTATTACCCCAAAACTGCTACTCAATAGTATGTATAAAACAACAATTTTAGGATAAATACAAGTATACTATCAAAGAAACTATACTATATAGGGTGGTATTTAGAATTATCACAAAATCTGTTCTTAGGATTTTGGTATAATCTTTATGAAATTAGAAGTGATGACAACAATGCTATATAGGAACCCCGGTGGTCAATAAGGGTATTTCACTTCTTTTTGTTTTCCCAGAAAATTTTGGCCCATTAAACAGCATGTGACTACTCCCCAAATGGTCATCAGGACAGAATCAAATTGTGAGAAAATAAAGGGGACCATAACTCCATTAACATAAAAGGAACCCCAAAATATGAATTCCCCCAGCATATCCATATTCAGGTGCGAATCATAGGTGATATAAAGTGGCCTCTTGAATTCCTGTGCTCACACGACCAATTTGATGGAAAGCAAACACAAATGTGCAGCTGTGAAATAACAGTGCGATCCTCCTTTGGCACAGAGAAGAACATGGCATGCAATGCTTACTTCTAGCTTTGCCAAAGGAGAACTGCCCTGCCATTCACTCCTGCAGCCTGCAGCTACCATATTATATGCTACACTTCTCAATTGCTCCTCAATTTGCTGAATGCAGAGCTTCTTTTGTTAAAGGATTTCTACTTCATCTGTTTGCGTGCAGCTATTTTCAGTTTGCGAAGTTACCGGGGTTATTCAGACTAGAAGCAGTTTTCAGAGAACTGATCAGTCTGAGAAGTGGAATTGATGCTGATATAGTGAAAAGTGTGAGGAAGAAATATCAGCATGAATCTTTGTCATTTCACCACATCTCTAAACATCATCAGACTCAACGGAACTCCCAGCTTGATATTAAGGTTGCTTCATCAACAGGCTATCATCTCTGGTAGAGTACCCTAATGCAGGAGAGTAGTTGCTGATAAATGTTCTGTTAAAGATTGTGATCCAAATTCCGTTTAGCAGTTTAACCACCTTTTAATCATTATGCATCATTTTTGGTGTTGACTGTTGAGAACATGTAAGAAACATAAATTTGAGCATTAGTTTAACTGAATAAATTGGCGGACTTTATTTTCCTTTACTTATAATCTTTCTCTCGAAACATTAATTAAAACTTGCAAATTAGTCAAAAAGTAGTAATAGCAACTTTTTTCTTAGATGTTCAAATATTTTTTATATATTATATGTCTGTTTTATGGTCCATGTTCCAAGGTTCAAACATGGGTTCTCTCATTGGGAATACAATGTTGATGTGCCTTACCATTGCAGATACCACTTTGGGTTGAAATGTTCAAATTGTAAGCAATAGGAACCTTGTTGAACATTTCAGTGCGTAAATGGAAATATTAAGTAGCCTGTAAAAATGTACTGCTGAATTGCTGGGCAAATCTCCTTTGGCAATAGGATTACTCCTGATTGCGTCTCCTAAGCCGGCGACTTATGAGAAGCCTTGAGTAACATACTGCCAAAGTGGAGTTGCCTAGTAATGCATCTGTATCTGGTACCTTAAAGTACAGTTTTGAGCTGATGAACACTTCCAAAATTCAATCTCATTTATAGGCCAGTTAAAAGTCTGGCATTTCCCTGCAAATAGCATATTCTTAGCTTTATCCGTTTGACCCCTCTGAACTCTATAGGACTAAAGGGACACTGAAAGGAAGATATGGTAACTATTACGAGTTCTAAACTGTCCTTCAGTCTAGTGATATGCTGACATGATGAAGATTATATTAGAGGTTATAAAAATTATATAAATGGCTCTTCTAAGTCAT
This sequence comes from Hibiscus mutabilis, assembly GCA_019671005.1. Classification (NCBI taxonomy): domain Eukaryota; kingdom Viridiplantae; phylum Streptophyta; class Magnoliopsida; order Malvales; family Malvaceae; genus Hibiscus; species Hibiscus mutabilis. The sequence goes on along the minus strand of CM033748.1, from coordinate 7,375,959 downwards.
ATTGCAGGCTATCAAAATCATACAAAATGTTACTTTCGTGTTACGTACGAGTCAACAACATTCCTGACTGATATATGGTGTCCTTCAGTTTAAGGCCCCTTCATTCCTCTAAGGGTCATAACAAGTTGCATGGTACTGGATTTATGGGAAAGGAAAGCATCGAATATCGGTTCTTCCTTTTTGTGATTTTGTCTCAATAATGTTCAGGAACCATTCAGAAAAAGATGCAGGAGAAAAGGAAGATCCAGTGGCATGTTCTATTTGCCTATCTATCTGATATTCTGGTCTATATTGCTCTGTGTGTTTACGGGGGAACGAAGCAACATTTTCTGTTGATGTTTGCATGTTTTTACGTGTAGTCATGCATGTTCGCATATGTAAACCTTTCTTTCTATTAGCATATATGCATCCATCTCTGATGTGCTTATACAATATTCCTTACTAGCTGTTCTAATGTTCTCAGACGGCTTTTATAATTAATAATAACAATAAATTAATTTGGAATCCTAAAAGTGTTGAGAGATCAAAGAACACTTTTAATGGATAGAAGATTTCTTAATGCAAGACAATAACCAGCTTTTAACTGGTTTGTTTGACATTATTGTATATTGGAAAACTATAATTAGTATTATTTAATACACCCATGTTTACCATGTACTTGTCTCCTTTTTCATTAGTCTTTATTAATGAAGCAAAATGTTAATTGTGAAAAATTGCTATAAATACAGGGGGAAATGAAGCAGATACATAAGGTTTTGGACCACTACCCCATGACTGAGATGGGGAATGTTGACAGGTTTGACTTGGCATATGTCATGGCATATCCAAAATATTTTACTTGATAATTAAGTGTCATCTATTTCCTTGAAAGCATACGGTGTTTGAGCACTATAAATACTGATCTTGAATCTCTCTTTACAATTAGCCAAAGTCGCATTATGTCAATTAATTTATCGAAGCAGCAAAAGATAGTTGTGGAGTTAAAATGTTGTCGTTTCATTATAATATGATTAGCATTATTTGCAGTAAAATCTTGCTATGAATGCGGATTTTAATTCTATCAGGATCAAGGGCAGGCTTCAGTTCCACGCTAGCTAGCTTTCATTTAACCGATCCCGGCAGTTTTATCTATCAAACAAACATGGAAGGCTTTATTTCCCAGCTTGCTTCCCTGTTTCAGTCATAGTGCCTGCAGTTGAGCATTGAATGTTATTAATATAGACCTGCAAGTAGGTAAGATGTCTTAAGTTCTTCATAAATCAGAGTGGTAAAACAATTGCCTTTGCAGTTAGGATAAAAAAATTCAGAAAATTTCAATTTTATTCCTATGCTTGGAAGTTGTATTTCCGGTGTCGTGGGTTAAGCAGAAAGTTCGATGACAGAGGTAACCCTAGTAAGGTCCACTTCGATGTATGAGAACGTATTATTCTTTTCTATCCAGCCTTCGGGAAATAAAAGAAAATAAAAACTTTCACTGTTTAATATAAGAAATCTGCTTGAACTTGTGTAAACTTTGAGCCCAATTCATTGATTTTAAGATTTTGCCCCTAATTTTAGATTACTTAAGTAATAGATGGTTATAGGATTACATTCTATGTGTAGAAATCCTCTTCTTTTTTGGTGCCCTGACACTAAAAACTTAGGTTTGTGGTTTAGGGTTAGGATTTAGAAAACTAGGGATAGGGTGTATTTTTAAAGGTTTAAGGTTTAAGATTTAGAATTTAAGATTAGAGCTCAGAATTTAATTTTTTTAGTGTTAAGATATAGAAAGAAGCGCATTAGTTTTAGGGTTTAAGGACTACATTTAGGGGTTTAATGTAGTAGTTTTGAATTTAAGGATGTTGATAGAATTTTAAGTTTATGGTTAAAAATTAAGGTTTATAGGTTAAAGCCTAAATTTTTAACCATATTATCTTAAAACCTAAACTCTAACCCTAAATTCTAAACACATACACTAAAACCCCTAAACTTTAAACCTTATACTAAGACCATAAACCTTAAAATTAAGACAATTGTGAAAAAAAAAGTTTCACTGTCTGTGTATGAGATAAGAATCCATAATCTTAATACACCTCGCTAGAAATGATGGTGAAGCAATCACTGTAATCTAAGATTACAACACAAATCAAAAGCACACGAAAAGTTTTTTAATCTTTACTTTTAAATTTTTCTTAGTGTATTGGAGGATTTATTTTCAAAATACATTTTATGACAAACAACGACTCAATTTTTTTTATAAAGGCTTAACTTAACTGATTAATTTGTTTAAAGTAATTCTGTATGTTAACGTATCAATAAGCATATCTCATCCATATATTTAGCCTATAAATTAGTCATAATTTTTGTATTTAGATATATTCTCCTTGATTGTATTTTCTTGTTTTGGCTAGGCTGTTGTATATATAGAAGTTACATACTTGGATGAGTCTATCACGTGCGTCGAACACCGCTGAACTTCACTAACGCTGAACACCGCTGAATATCATTAAATTGATTAATAAAGATTGAAGTTTTTAAAGACTAGACTTATAATTAAAATCACTTCAAAAGAAAAATAAAAAACTAGATTTACTAAACTTTTACATTTTTTATAGTATTTTTAAATGATATATTAGAATTAAATATCCCAAAATATCCTTAATCTTAATCCCTTTATTTCCCTTCTGCCGCAGCTGCATTCCATTAATAAATCATTGAAAAACAAAATGTAATTTTCCAAATAATAAATCATTGAACTTTTTTCAACCCAGATTTATTTCATGGCATCCTCGTCTTCCCTTTTTGTATTAAAGTTTCTCCTTCTCACTAAAAGGAATCGAATAAATAATAAATAAAAACTTTTGGTTATTGGTTATATAAGGAAGCAATGCTCATCTCCAATCTCCATTAATAAACCAGTTTCGTTTTTCAATCTCCAGTCTCCATTAATTGTTTCTGAATGATTTATTAGGGTTTTAATTTTTTTCAGTGTTTCAAAGTAAATTTCGTTTGCTTCTGTTTTCTGCAATTTATTAATAGAATGCGGCAGCGACGACAGAAGGAAAATAAAAAGGTTGAGATTAAATATATTTTGGGATATTTAATTCTAATATATTAATTAAAAATACTATAAAGAAATATTAAGATTTATTAAATTTAATTTTTAATTTTCTTTTGAAATAATTTTAATTATAAGTCTAATCCTTAAAATTTTTAATCTTTATTTATTAATTTAATGGTGTTTAGCGTTAGTGATGTTCAGCGGTGTTCGACGCACGTTGTAGAATTTTCGTACATACTTACATTCTCTTGTGCAAAAACATATAATCTTAATACAATAGCATTTTTTTTCATTGTCAGAGCCTTGTTCTTAGAATTTTTTTCCTTCTGGTTATGTTATTTTTTCTATATATGGTTCATACTCTGGGTTCCTTGATATGGACAAATCTGAAATTTCTCGTCCTATCGGTACTATTTTGGATGGCTCTAATTACACTCTTTCCGCATGAAAAGTTTTTTGATTGGGCGCAAATTCTGGCGTATTATTAATGGTGATATTGTCAAACCAGTCCGCAATACTGATAAATCTGATCCTGAATATGCTGCATGTCTTGAGGATTGGGATAGCAAAAATCACCAGATAATTACTTGGTTTTGTAACACCTCTATTTCATCCATTCATATTCAGTTTACTGACTGAGTTCGGTACGGCAAAGGAGGTATGGGATTTCTTGTCTAATCCATACAAAATAATTGGTCTTGCACATTATTATCAACTATTAACTACTTTAAATAGCCTTAAGCAAGAGTCAGAAAAATCTGTTAATGATTTTTTTGCCACCATTCAACCTATATGGAATCAATTAGCGCAAGCTCAAATCAGCAATGATCATCGCCATCTTATCCAAGTTCTTATGGCTCTTCGCCCTGAATATGAATTAGTACGTGCCGCTCTATTATATCGTGATTCATTGCCGACTTTGAACACTACGGTTAAAGAAATTTTATTTGAAGAAACTCGTCTCAGTTTAATCAAGTCCCCTTCGTCAGAAGTTGTTCTTGCCATCACTCGGCCACATTTTTCATTTGGCTTATTCTTCTGTAAGAACTGTCGTAACACCGGGCATATTTTGGAAAATTGTTCAACTCGACCACCTCGTCCTAAGAGAACTTAGACAAAGCCTAAGTCTTTCTCTAAGCCTGGTTCCTCCTCCATTGTTGTTGTTGTTCCCTCTAATGAGTCCTCTTCTTCTACTCTCACTATTTGTGATCTAGAAGCTCTTCTCAAACAGGTGATATCCTTCACTTCTTTATCTTCTACTGTCTTAACTGTTACTTCAAGTAATTCTTGATTCTTTGACTCCGCTTATTGTAATCATATGACTTCTCAAAATTCTGTCTTCTCTAATAAATCTCATATTCTTTCTCTTCTCTCCATTCAAACTGTTGATGATAATTGTATGCCCATTACCCATATTGGAACAATTGCTACTTCTAACCTTAGCTTTTCTGGTACTTATTTCGTTCCTAGTTTAGCCTTAAACTTAGTCTCTGTTGGTCAACTGTGTGACCTTGGTCTTACTGTTTTTTTTTTTTCTCTTCATGGTTGCCAGGTTCAGGATCCTCAGACGGGACAGATTCTTGTAACGGGACGCAAGGTGGGTAAATTATTTGAGCTCACTTCTCTTCGACTTTCTCTGCCTAAACAAATTTTTGCTTCTACTACCATTCCTTTGACATATCAGTGGCGCCTCCGTCTTGGTCATGCATCTGCTAATAAACTTTGATCTTCGACTTTCTCTGCCTAAACAAATTTTTGCTTCTACTACCATTCCTTTGACATAACAGTGGCACCTCCGTCTTGGTCATGCATCTCCTAATAAACTTTGATCTTTGCTTCTACTATCATTAGGGCTTTGTAAATTTGAATCTTTTAAGTATTTACATTGTCAATTGGTAAAATAACCACCTTTATCTTTTGATAATAATAACTATTCTAGGTTCACTTGGATATATTTTCTCAAGCATCAATCTGACTCAAATTTACATTGATTTTGCTACCATGATTACAACTCAGTTTTCCTCCACTATCAAAATTCTTTGTACTGATAATGCAATGGAGTATCAAGATTCTATTCTTCTCAGGATTCTTAAGCAACAGGGAACCATTGTCCAGAGATCTTGTCCTCATACCTCACAACAAAATGGTCGATTAGAACGTAAACACCAACATATATCAGACTCTGTTTGTGCTCAACTTCTATCTGCTTCATGTCCTGAAAAGTTTTGGGGTGAGGCTGCCCTTAATTCTATTTATATCATTAATCATTTGTCTATTCTAGTCCTTCAAAATCTAGCACCTTTTGAACGATTATATGGTAAGGCTCTTGATTACTCTAATCTTAAATTTTTTGGTTATGCTTGTTTGTTCTTCTTAACCCCCATGAACATACTAAACTTGAACCCCGTGCTTGTCTTTGTTGTTTTCTTGGGTATGGGATAGGACATAAAGGTTATCGTAGTTGGGATCCTATTTCTGGTCGTTTACGTATTTCTCGACATGTTACTTTTTGGGAACACACCATGTTTTCTACTTTGTCCAAATTTCATAGTTCGTTTTCTACTTTTCAACCTTTCTTTACTGACCCTTCAATAGAGTTATTCTCTTCCTCTGATATAGACTCTCATGTTGAGCTCTCCATTTCTGCTTCCAACCCTATTTCTGTCTCCACAGAATCTACTTCCGCTGATGATCCTGCTCCACCTCTTCATTGCTCTAATTGGATAAGAGAACCTCCTTCTTACCTTCAAGATTATCATTGTTTTTTTTGCTATTGTCTTACAAGAACTTCATTCTTATCGTGAAGCTAGTACTAACCCTCTCTGGCAGCAAGCAATGTCTGAAGAACTTCAGGCATTAGAGAAAACTCATATATGGGACTTAGTGGATCTTTCTTTAGGTAAAACAACTATTGGGTCCAAATGAATTTACAAGATCAAAACTCGCTCTGATGGTTTTGCTGAGCGTTATAAAGCTCGTCTGGTTGCTAAAGGCTACACTCAAGAATATGGCATTGATTATGAAGAAACATTTGCTCCTGTTACTCGTTTAACCTTTGTCCGGAGTCTTTTAGTAATTATTGCAGTTAAACATTTGCCTCTCTTTCAGATGGATGTTAAAAAACCTTTTTCAATGGCGATTTGGATGAAGAAGTTTATATGTATCCTCCTCCTGGATATTCGCATCCTTCAAAGAAAGTTTGACTTCTTCATCGTGCTTTATATGGTCTTAAGCAGGCTCCTCGTGCATGGTTTGTAAAATTTAGCTCTATCATTGCACGCTTTGATTTCACCTCTAGTCCTCATGATTCTGCTTTATTTATTCGACGTACTGACAAAGGTATTGTTCTTTTATTATTGTATGTGGATAATATAATTATTACAGGTGGTGATTCTATGACAATCTCTGACTTGCAAAACTATCTTAGTCAACATTTTGAGATGAAAGATTTGGGGACACTCAGTTACTTTCTTGGTCTTGAAATTTCTTCTAGTTCTAATTGTTGGGAAGAAACCGAACAACCGAAATTAAGCGAAAGCACAACCGGTGTTCTTTCTCTCCCTATAACTCAAGTCAATAATTATGGCAAGCACAATATTACAAATATGTTCTCTAGCAGCACTAATCAACCACAAATTTTTAATGCAACCACAACACAAGTAAATCGAGACACCGATATTTTTACGTGGAAAACCCCTCTAAATCAAGGGTAAAAACCACGGGACTTTAGAGTCCGATCAAAAGCTCCACTATAATCAAATGTTCAACTACAAGACTACAATATCCAACCTACAACAAGCATTCAACTCCAACAAGGCTAATAACAAGTAGTCTTTAACAAAAGAGAGTAAAATGAGAGAATATCACCAAAAACGCAGCTGCTGTAAAATGGGGATTTCGGAAGCTACGGGTCTCGGATGAAAAATCCGACCGTACAAAGTTAAGATCACCAAGTCGCCTAGCTGCTGTCCAAAAATCAGCTCAATCGAACCACAGATGGACCTCCGATCGAAGAGTTGATTAAAACTGCTCAAAGCTGAAAATAATTTTTCTCTCCTATTTTTCTCTCGAACGTTTCTGAGCTTTCATCTTCAATCTCTTTCAAATTCTGCCCAAGCCTATAATATACTAATAAAAGTCATAGTTAAAGGCTTATAAAAGTCAAGCAAAATAAATATGGCAGCAACCACCCCTTTGAATTTGGGGTTCAACCGGTGATGGGTTACCCACATAGTGGGACCCTCACCCAACAAATCTCCCCCTCCCGCTATGTGGGGAATGTCTTCATGCCGGCCATCAAGCAGCATGCTTCAAACTTCCCTCTGGGTAAGGCTTTAGTCAACATATCAGCACCATTATCATCAGTATGAATTTTCTCAAGCTCTAACAATTTAGCTTCAAGAACATCTCGTATCCAATGGTACCTCACATCAATATGCTTAGATCTAGCATGAAAAGTTGAGTTCTTACCAAGATGAATCGCGCTCTGGCTATCACAATACAAGACATACCTCTCTTGAGTAAAGCCAAGTTCATGCACAAATTTCTTCATCCAAAGCATCTCCTTACACGCTCGGTCATTTGCAATGAACTCGATTCGGTGGTGGATAAGGCAACGACTTTTGCAATCTCGATTGCCATGCCCACTCCCCCTCGCATAAGTGATCAAGTAACCTGAAGTAGATCTCCTCGAGTCAATGTCCCCGCCATGTGCGAATCAGTATATCCAACAAGAACAAGTTTTTTCATTACCAAAACAAAGTTTCAAGTTGGAAGTGCCACGAAGATATCTCATGATCCACTTCACTGCATTCCAATGCTCTTTGTATGGATTAGAAAGAAACCGACTAACTGTACCAACAACATAAGCCAAGTCTGGTCTCGTACAAACCGTTGCATACATCAAACTGCCCACGAATGAAGAGTAAGGAACTTTCTGCATCTCTTCCTTCTCATTTTCTGTGGAAGGACTATGTTTGACACTCAATCTGAAGTGACTAGCAAATGGAGTATTCACTGCTTTAGCTCTGTCCATACTAAACCTTTGAAGTACTTTCTCAATGTACCTCTCTTGTGATAACCACAATTTCTTGGCCTTTCTATCACGTGTCAACCTTATGCCAAGAATTTGCTTTGCTGGCCCCAAATCCTTCATCGCAAAGGATTTACTCAACTCTTGCTTCAACTTGTCAATTCTGGAAGCATTACGACCAACAATAAGCATATCATCAACATAGAGTAAAAGGATAATAAAATCATCACCAGAGAATCTCTTAACAAAAACACAATGATCAGAAGTAGTCTTCTTGTAGCCTTGCTCCCCCATAACAGACTCAAACTTCTTGTACCATTGCCTAGGAGCTTGCTTCAAACCATACAAGCTCTTCTTCAACCTGCACACGTAGTCATCTTTTCCCTGTGCAACAAATCCCTCTGGTTGCTCCATGTAAAGCTCTTATTCCAAATCACCATGAAGAAAAGCTGTTTTCACATCCATTTGTTCAACCTCTAAGTCATAATAGGCTGCCAAACCCAATATAGTTCTAATAGAGGACATCTTCACAACTGGAGAAAATATTTCTTCAAAATCAATCCCCTTTTTTTGAGTATAACCCTTGACGACCAATCTAGCTTTGTATCGTGGAGATGAAGACTTTTCTTCTTGCTTCAACCTGTAAACCCACCGATTCTTCAAAGCTCTCTTGCCCTTAGGTAGTTTCACCAACTCAAAGGTATGGTTATCATGCAAGGATTGGAGTTCATCTTTGATTGCTTCAACCCAATGATCTTTGCATTCACTCTTCATAGCCTCTTCATAACATTCAGGTTCTCCCCCGTCAGTTAAAAGAACATATTCATCAGAAGAATACCTGACAGAAGGTCGTCGTTGTCTAGAAGATCTTCGAAGTGAAACTACTGGTGGAGCTATAGGTGCTTGTTGTTGATCATTCACAACATCATCTATGGGAGCATCAAAGTCACCTATGTCCTGCTGGTCATTATTAACATCACCTTGGACATCATCCTAAATAGGATTCGGTGAAGGGTCTAGGGGAACTGGATTCACATCGGTCAAGTCACCATTGTCTTGTGAATCCTCTTTCTCTGTCTTGTCAATGTCATCAATGGTCTGATCCTCAATGAAGACAACATCTCGGCTTCTCACGAGCTTCTTCTAAACTGGATCGTAGAGTCTATAACCAAACTCACCATCTAGACCATAACCAATAAAGATGCATTGACGAGTCTTGACATCCAATTTTGATCTTTCATCCTTTGGAACATGAACAAATGATTTACAACCGAACACACGCAGGTGATCATATGACACGTCTTTACCAAACCAAACTTTGTCTGGTATATCACCTCGTAAAGGAACACTAGGAGACAGATTAATCACATGTGCCACTGTATTCAAGGCTTCAGCCCAAAACGATCTTGGCAACTTTGCATCTGACAGCAAACATCTGACTCTCTCAATCAATGTCCGGTTCATTCTTTTCAGCTAACCCATTTAATGTGGAGTCTTTGGTGGTGTTCTCGATGTCTAATTCCCTTTCGCATACAATACTCATGAAATGGCCCTATGTACTCGCCACCACCATTATCGACTGAATGCACTTTACCTTCTTCCCTGTTTCTCTTTCAACCGACGCTTGAAAACTGTTTAAATGCCTCAAAAACTTGGTATTTCGACTTTAAAGTGTAGACCCACAGCTTTCTTGAACAATCGTCAATGAAAGTCACAAAATAAAGTGCACCACCATGTGACCTTACCTTTATCGGACCGCAAACATCCGAATGGACCAACTCTAGCAACTCGATCTTCTATGAGGAGGATGACTTCTAAAAGAAACTCTTCTCTCGCTTCCCGTTAGACAATGAGCACAATTCTTCAATGTGGCATTCTTCAACCCGAAAGTTTATTCTTCTTGGCTAAACAATTAAGCCCTTTCTCACTCATGTGACTAAGCCGTTTATGCCACAACTCGGTTGAGTCATTTCTTGTCACATTCACGGTGTCTCTGGAAGTCAAAGCCTGCATCAAGTACAAATTTGAGCTCTTCTTTCCTCGAGCCACAACCAAAGAGCCTTTAGTCAGCTTCCACTGCCCCTCATTGAAGGTGTTACAAAATCCCTCATCATCAAGCTTTCCTGCAGAAATCAAATTCAAACGGATATCCGGTGCATGTTTGACATCCTTGAGAATTAACTTTGTTCCGTTATTGCTCACCAAGCTAACATCTCTCATGCCAATAACTGGAATCAAACCGCATTACCCATCTTCAATACTCCAAAATCACCAGGAGTATAAGATGTGAAGAAATCCCTCCTCGACGTGACATGAATTGAAGCACCAGTATCAATCACCCAACTAGTCTCATCGCATGCTAGGTTGACCAAATTCTCAGAACAAATGACCAATAGATCTTCACGAGTAGCAGTAGCAATACGCTCAGATTTTTCATCATCATTTCAATCGTTTTTATCACCACCGCTTTTGTTCTCTCTCTTCCACTTGTAGCAATATTTCTTGATATGGCCTTTCTTACTACAATGATGACACTCAAGATTCTTATATCTCAATCTTGACTTGCTTCGACTTTTATCTCTACCCTTGCCATCTTTTTCTCTGTTTCTCCCCATGTTCTCGGTAACCAACACCTCGGACTGTGATGTAGAACCCTGAGATCTTCTTCTAACCACTTCATTCAACACACCACTCTTAGCCAAATCCAAAGTAATAATACCATTTGGAGCAGAATTAATGAGTGAGACCCGAAAAGTCTCCCAAGTGTCCGGTAGAGTAGCAAGCAACCAAAGCCCTAAAATCTCATCATCAAATTTGACACCCATACCAAGCAACTGATTCATCACACTTTGAAACTCACTAACATGGTCAGCTGTAGACGTTCCTTCTTTGTATTTCAACGCCATCATTTTCTTTAGCAAAAACAATTTGTTGTTACCCGACCTCGAAGCATACAAGCTTTCAAGCTTCTCCCACAATGTGCGAGCATGTGTCTCCTGATCAATGTGGTTGTAAACATTTTCTTCAACAAATTGTCGAATATAGCCACATACTTGTTGATGCTCAAATTCTCATTCCTCATCACTTTTTGAATCGGGTTTTTGAGTAGCAAAGACCGGAAGATGCAAAGCCTTTACAAACAACAAGTCTTTCATTTTATTCCGCCAAAGTTGATAATTCGTGTCATTCAACATAATCATCTTGCTTGTATTAATCTCCATATTTATCTGACACAATAACCAAGCTCTGATGCCAATTTGTTGGGAAGAAACCGAACAACCGAAATTAAGCGAAAGCACAACCGGTGTTCTTTCTCTCCCTATAACTCAAGTCAATAATTATGGCAAGCACAATATTACAAATATGTTCTCTAGCAGCACTAATCAACCACAAATTTTTAATGCAACCACAACACAAGTAAATCGAGACACCGATATTTTTACGTGGAAAACCCCTCTAAATCAAGGGTAAAAACCACGGGACTTTAGAGTCAGATCAAAAGCTCCACTATAATCAAATGTTCAACTACAAGACTACAATATCCAACCTACAACAAGCATTCAACTCCAACAAGACTAATAACAAGTAGTCTTTAACAAAAGAGAGTAAAATGAGAGAATATCACCAAAAACGCAGCTGCTGTAAAATGGGGATTTCGGAAGCTACGGGTCTCGGATGAAAAATCCGACCGTACAAAGTTAAGATCACCAAGTCGCCTAGCTGCTGTCCGAAAATCAGCTCAATCGAACCACTGATGGACCTCCGATCGAAGAGTTGATTAAAACTGCTCAAAGCTGAAAATAATTTTTCTCTCCTATTTTTCTCTCGAACGTTTCTGAGCTTTCATCTTCAATCTCTTTCAAATTCTGCCCAAGCCTATAATATACTAATAAAAGTCATAGTTAAAGGCTTATAAAAGTCAAGCAAAATAAATATGGCAGCAACCACCCCTTTGAATTTGGGGTTCAACCGGTGATGGGTTACCCACATAGTGGGACCCTCACCCAACACTAATGGCTACTATTTGTCTCAAGCCAAATATGCTTCTGATTTGCTTTCCAGACATGGTATCACTGATTCCAGTATTGTATCTACCCCATTGGATACTAATGTCAAGTCAACTCCATTTGGTGGCTCGTCTTTTTTTGATCCCACTTTATATTCATAATTTGTTGGTAGTCTTGTTTATCTTACAGTAACTCGTTCTGACATTGTTTATGCTGTACACATTGTTAGCCAGTTTATGGCTGCTCCTCGTACTACTCACTTTACTGTTGTTCTTTGCATCCTACGGTATGTCAAAGGCACTCTTCTTCATGGCCTTCAATTTTCCGCTCATTTCTCACTAATATTGTCGGGATACTATGATGCTAATTGGGCTGATGATCCTACTGATCGTCGTTCCACCACTGGTTATTGCTTCTTCTTGGGTGACTCTCTCATTTCATGGCGAAGTAAGAAGCAAACAGTCACATCTCGATCTAGCAGAGAATTTGATTATCGAGCGCTTGCTGATGCTACTTTTGAACTGATTTGGCTTCGTTGGTTACTTGAGGATATGGGCGTTACACACTCTTCTCCTACTGTTTTGCATTGTGATAATCGAAGTGCCATTCAAATTGCTTATAATGATGTTTTCCATGAACGAACCAAAATTATTGAGAATGATTGTCATTTTTTTCGTCAACATCTTCAGCGCGGTACTTTACATCTTCTCTCTGTTTCATCTGCTCATCAGACCGATGATATTTTTACTAAAACTCATCTTCCTAGACGGTTTCATCTTTTACTTAGCAAACTGAAGTTGGTCTCCACTATCCCAACTTGAGTTTGGGGGGGGGGTTAACGTATCAATCAACCATATCTCATCCATATATTTAGCCTATAAATTAGCCATAGTTTTTGTATTTAGATTTATTCTCCTTGATTGTATTTCCTTGTTTTGGCTAGGCTGCTGTATATATATTGGTTACATTCTCTTGTACAAAAACATATAATCTTAATACAATAGCAATTTCCTTTCATTGTATATTCATGAGATTTTACGTCATAGATATGCGACATTATTATGTCTCGATTCGGGGCATGACAATAATCCTAAATATTGTTACATAGGCATCACAATAAGAAACATAAACCCTGTTTTCTTCTCTTATGCCTTAATGCATCCTTGCATTGTATTTCATATACGAAGATCAGGAAGATAGAAATTCGCTTGGAAGGGACGCATGTCAATATGTATAAACAACATCTATTGTAATAATAACTTTGTCATTCTTATAACGTCACAGAGACAGGAAGATCGAGAGAGATATAACCCTAAATATTCTATTGATGTGGTCCAACACTACATGTGGCCCTTGCTTTTATAAGGCTATATTTCATTTGAAAGAACATGTCAAGGAAAAGCATCCTTTAAGGATGTACAACTATATTCTGTTTCTTTTCGTCATAAATTGGAAGCCTAGCAGTTGCTTAGCCTACTAAACCATAACCAAAAGTATGTTAATTTATAAACTGCAAGACTTAATTTTGATTGTGTCACAATGTATATATATTTAGTTCTTATAGGACACAATTAAGTTCTGGAAAAAGGCTGTTGAAAGCATCCTAATGAAGATTGATGAAGGGGGACCATGATGGCAATAGCAGTAGATAGATGAGCAGGATTTTCTACAGGAATGAACTTCGGCATATACCAGTTGAGTTCCATCGAATATCCATATCGATATGCGAATAATGCCGAAATATAAGGCGAAAATACAACTCGACCAAGCGAAACAAGGAGGTTCCAAGGGCAGACAGAAGAATAACAGCGCAATTCTTCCTTGGCAGAAATATATTGCACATTGCACTTGTAGTTGTGGCATGTGGGGGGAATAGTGCAATTTTCTGCCAAAGGAGAATTGCCCTGCTATTCAACTGCTTTATCATATTTGTCCCGGAAAGCAAACGTTGCATGCACAGCTTTCTTTCTTGACATTGATACTGACAATATTTTATTTTATGTATCGTTTTGGTTGATTTATATTTATCTTATTTGTTTAATTGATTTGCTTGCTTCTTTGCAGATGTCAAAGCCACCAACAGTTGTTAAGGTAGGTTCTCAACATTATGGTTGAATGAAGTTGTCTCGTTCTCCTCCGAGGCTTATGAAGCTACCGGTTAACGCTTTAGTTCCGAGTCTTCTGATGCTGATGTTTATGTTTTCTTAAGGCTTAAATAAAAAATAAATGCATAAAGTATGTTTTTTTTTAATTTTAAGTGCCTAAAGTATTTTTATGTTTTCTGATGCTGATGTTTATTGAAGAGAAATGAACCCTCGACACCTCATATTTACTGTACGTATATCCCAGGTATAAACTATTTCTTCTTTTCGGGGGTGATTGAGGGCTTTCCCATTAGATTATTCCTTGTCTCTCCAAATTGATTGCTTAAATCTACTTTGCTTCAGAAAATAAAATTCTCAGTGTCTTGATACGGGTGGAATCGTAAAAGAAGAAAGTTAATTACCTGATAGTGTGTAACATATCAATCCACGGATAAAAAGAATGTTCTCCCTTAAACAAAACTTCATATATATGAATTTACCTTTATAATCAATCTCCAACATGTAAATATGTAAAAAAGGAAGCGCATCGAAATATTAACATTTTCATGATTAGTTATAAGTATATTTCTGAATTACTCGTATCGTATGCGAGTGCAGGTAATATACGGAGGCGATTGCCTTGTGTGTGTATACAGTCTGCAGATGCTGTATAAGTTCCAACAAAAGGTGGAACAAGCTTGCATGCAATGCAAGCATCTATAAGGTCCAACTTTTCCAAACGGAAGATGCTGCTGTTTTTTTTTTTTTTTGAGCTGTCATCGCAATGTGGCAATGTTTCATTACTTTCACTGAACAAGGCAGCAGCAATAAACCAGCTCTAGACTCGAACCAAAGGTCATTATAAATTTACAAAGGCCAGGCCACTATAATCTTGCACTTGATTTGGGGCTTAAGTTTTAATGGCTTATTTGAAAACGGAGATATTTACGGAACAGACTAATTTCGAGGTTTAATTCACAGGAGAATTGAATAACATGTATATGCAATAAGTGGTACGGAACAGATTATCTCATTATATTTTCGGAAACACCGAGTCTGGTGTAGAATACAACAGAAAAATTCAGTTTTTTGCTAGATGTTCCATATCACTTACTTGCATACACATTTCTTCAGTTCTCCTGTGAATCAAACCTGGAGAACGAGGGAACAAACCAAGGAATAATTTGGCGTCAGAACCAGAAACTAATTTTGAAGACATGGTACCAAATATAATTCGACTTACATTACCTTTTAGAAGCCGGAGGAAATACAGGAGGGATGATGACGGGTTTATATTAGTAACAAAAAGATGAGAACATATTAGAAAATAAAATTGGTAGTGCAAAAGAATTGCCGGGCAAATCTCCTTTGGCAGAGAGCACACTACGCACATCATGAATTTGAGTTTGGAGTTGGAATGCATGTCTAAGTGGCTGCCTGCCAATGGAGATGTTGCCCTGTAATACTGCAGTTGCACCTCAACAAACTCGCCTTGTGTTTGCTACACTACTTACTTCCAACTCCCTTTCATTTTTATACCCTCCCGGAAACAAGCATATTCAGTGGAACAATGCCCTGTTGTTCCCCTTTGCTTCTCTCTTTTCTCGGGTTAACCACAGCCACTTGATTATTTTTATCTAGAAAATTCCAAGCAGTGAAAATGTGTATAGGAAAAGTAAGAAACTAATGACAGGAAAAGATAGAATGTATTCCCTAGCTTCTTGTAATTCATATGACACCCAAATTTGTTTCGCATGCAGTACTATTAGACTAGTATGTTTTATTTTATTATCAAATTCCTTGGTTTTTGTATTTAAAACAAAAATTAAATATAGCAGCATCAAATCTCGTTCGTATCCCTCACTCAATCTAAATGCATTTGCGACGAAAGAAAATCAGTAATAGACCTAAATCTCATTATCAGAAAAGATTGAAAAAGGTGTAATGGATGCTTTATAATGGAAGATCCAAAGAATGTTCTCTAAATGCTGCCGGTTTTGTAAGGCTCAAGTCAACCGACCTAGCTGATTTATGCAGAAACTCGAGGCTGCGGTTTCAGAGGGCCTTCAAATCCTTTTGTCCTCCATCTACAATAAACATTTTATGACTTGCGAAGAGACTTTTCAAAGGAAAATCCTTAAAATCTCAATGGATTATCTGCCTCATAATCACATATCCAAATCCAAAAGAGAATATATAATCTGTCCACTTGTTTTGGGCCTAAAATAAAACACAGAATACAGTGACATTATGATAACTAAATCGGGCAGCTTTTGGGCCGCAGGGCCTGCAACCAGAGACGGAATTTAGTAGGACGTGACGTGGGAGGGCCCTGACTGCACCTCTCCCTATTTTTTTGTTTGTCCTAATTAATTTAAATATTAATCAAATTAAATCCTTATTTTCTCAAATATTTTAATTTCAATTCTTATTAGATTTTTTTTAGTTTTGAAATTAGATAAATTAATTTTTAACCTCATTCTTTAAGTTTATATACGTCTTAGGTTTCTATCACTTTCAAGTTCAAGCAATTTTCCCGTAAAAGTTTTGTCATGGTCTAGATCGAGAAAAAATTTCGGTTAAACCAAACTGATTTATCCAATCTTTTTTGGTTTATTTGGCTTCGATAGTTAATTGGATTTAGTTTCCGGTTTTGGAAATCCAAACCAAATAAACTTTCTCAAACAGTAAATTATATATATATATATATATCTTTAATATAAGAGAAAAACTTCGATACACAATTTGTGTAAATTTTAGTTTACACAAAGTTTTTAGTTTTAGGGGTTAGGGATTTAGTTTAGGGTTTAGAGTTTAGGGAATTGGATTGTAGGGTTTAGAATTTAAGGTTAATGTTTAGAATTTATGGTTTAGGATTTAGGGTTTGGGGCTTAGTTTTTTTAGGGTTATGTTTAATTTTGATTTATAGTAAAAATAGACAGGCTTGTGTAAATTTTACAATGCATGTGTATCAAATTTAAACCCTTAATATAAATATGAAACTTTTTTTGAATAGTAATATAAATATGAAATTAAATACTATCCTTAATAAACAACTCAATCCAATGATAATTTTTTATAATATAATAAATTGTACATCTATACATATCTTTACTTTCATATAAATGTTTAACTTTTATTTTATATATAAATACTAGAAAAATAAGAAATATTATCAATTCGATTTTGATAATAAAATCAATTCAATTTTAATATATGAAAACCGAACAGTTCAAAATGTCTTGCAATTGTGTTTTCTCACAACAACCAAGGACGAGTTGGGTTTTGCTTTGTCGTCTTGAATTTGAATCTTGTCCTGTGTTTTCAGGAATAGTGTTGACAATGCTTGCTGCTACATTGCCAGAAAGCCAGACCATACTTTTACAGACTACTTCAGCTTTCTAATATAAGTTTTTCCCAGAATTGAAATTCTCCATTTTCAAACAAAACAATTAGATATTGTACTTCCCAATAATCTCATGACAAACTTTTAAGAAAAGGAGTTTTCATCTTCAATCTATACAAACATAGACTTCCAACACTGGTTTTTAAGCAATACATTGAACAAGGAATTCTTCAAAACCTAGAATAATATGGAACACCAACACAAGACATGCTTATTTAAGGTCTTTTAGCCTCTTGTTTGGTTTAAACAATTGTTTATTTATTCACAAGGAGAAAAATACACAGTACAACAGTGCTTTCATAGGCTGCATAGTTAGCCTGATTCCCTGGATGCGAAGATAGATAAAAAGTAGAGGCAGAAATGGACAAACAAAACAGATGGGCTTTGTCAAACAAGATAAAAGGGACCCCTATACGTGAGAAAAATAGTCGGTATAAATTTACGTCTGTTAACATGCCAAAACCGATTTCTGGCATAATTTCGATACCATAAAAATACAAATTATTCATTTGGAGATACCAAAATCCAAGGTGCACGCCCCCCCTTTCATGGCTGCTTGCGGATGCATGCTTGTGAAGGGATGGTAAAGCTTTTAGAGAAGTGGACAAAGTGATGCAATAGATCTAACAGGCAAAGTACTGTGTTGTGTGTGTTCTTGGTCTGTTTCTTTGGTCCAGAGGATGAACGCAACACTCGCTGGTTTTTCTATAGATCCAACGGTTTTGCTATTATTCTATGCAATCCTTTTATATTATCATTACTTTGCCTTCTTTTACTTGGATTCAGAATAAAAGGGTATGAATTGATAATCCATCCAAAACAGGACTCTTCCTATGCTGATTAAGGAATCATAATGAACCAGAATCATTTCTTGTTGATGACTTGCTGATTGCTCAGATTCTCTATTTCCATACATAAATCATAATCCAATTTAAATGCGAATATAACCTTTCAAAAAAGCACATATCCAGTGGAAAATTATTGAAATGGAATGTCAGTGTGAGCCATATGCATCCATGTAACTAATTACCAGATTAATGCTTTTATAGTCTTTTTTTTTGTCATTTGATGGCCGAATGCCTTTACTATTTTTTTATGTTGCCTTTGCACTATTTCATATTATACTCTGAAAGGGAACAAGAACTTTCGGACATATAGGTTAAGGATATCCATTATTTTGTGTCACTGTAGAATCTACATGACATATCACTATATCAGGAACTGTAATTAAGAATAAGTTAAATCATACTTTTTCTTTTCACCCGTTTTTCAGACATCAACTTGAACGATAAACAATATGATGTTCTTAAATTAAAATTTTGGGTTGTATGGATGAAAAACTAATTTTTTATAAAAAAGAATTATTTTATTTTTTATATAATTAAGACTCATGTGACTATCGGACATCGAATTTTTTTTTTAATGAAAATTAAGGAACTTTAATTTCAAACCTGAAAAACAACCGAGTGAAGTATTATACAAACGATATAATTTTGAAACCCAGAAAAGCTAGACAGCTTAATATAATTTTGAAAAGGCGAAATGATGAACCCTAGAAGAAGAAAGAACGATATGTGAGGGTGTCAGAGCATGTGAGGTTAGAAAGCCAGAAGCAGGTGCAGGTGCAGGTGCAGGCGCAGGCAAAGTTAAGGGGGTTGCTTGCCGGGGACAAACAAAGAGAAACTAATAAGAATGGCCCGTGAAGACTGTGATATATGCCTCACCAACAAGGCAAGGCATGGCACACAGACATTGACTCTGTACTTTTCCTGCCCTTTTTGGTTCCATTGATTGCCTGTGCTTGTGATCCCGACTTGACCATCCACCTCCGATTCTCATTTCCCACATCCCTTCCCATGCAGATATTGCCAAACCAAACGACAATGTGACAACCACGTACTCCATTTTTATCCATCATTCCAATTTAGCCTTATCGTTTTGGCACTTCTCGTTAGCCTTTTTCTGACCCTTTTATTTTCCTTTTATTTTAATCACGAATTTGTCACGAGGTTTCATGTCTTGCCGTTTCTTATTTTATTTCATTGTTTCCATTTAACCAATCAAAGTATAAAAACCATTTATCAATAGGATTGGTCCAAATGGTAAACAGTTTGGTATTGCTTAAACATGTCTCGAGTTCGAGATTTTGTGTATGTAGGAAATCCCGGCTAGGGGACTGACCCACCAAAGTCAGGTGTACAACAGGAGTCGATCCAAATTAGTCTAGGTAAAGCTTTGGGGAACCGGGATGACAACAAAAAAAATATAAACACCATTTAAACTAAGGGAAAAACAAGTAAATTTTTTTTGTGTTTTTTCGGTGCCCCTACTTATTCCTCATCATTAAAAATTATATTTAGGTTTTATGATTAGAATTTAAAGTTAGGGCTTATAGTCAAAGTTTAGATTATTGAGGGTATGGTGTATTTATTATGATGCATAGTTTAAGGTTTAGAATTTAAGGTTAAGACTTAAAATTTGATATTTTAGTGTTGAGACATAAAAAGAGGCATAAATAAAGGATAAATGATTTTTGTTCGGGAATAAATCGTAAGGCACTAATAAATTTGTTCCGCATCACTAATTAACAATAGAAAGCATGCCAAGTTCTAAATCCCACTTAATTATAAAGTTTATAGTCAAATTAATATTCAAACACGCCATTAATTTAGAAAGAGAAAATGAACACTAAAAATCATAATTAAAAAAATTAAAATTACAAGAATAAAAACACGTACTCTTAAAATTGCAATAACAATTATATTAATAAACGAAAACTCAGCCGATAACAATCCTACCACTAAATATCATAAAGTTTATTTCCCGCTTAATCCTGTGGTAATAATATTCATATGAGATTTAAAAAAACGTATCCATATGTCAATAATCTCTAAAATAAGTGGTAAAAGCTCTTATTTGGTACTTTCTCCTCTAAATTATAGGTTCTAGACCTATTAAGAGCAAAATTTTTCCTCCCCACCCATAGATAAAAATTGTTCAAAAAAATGTATTCATATACGACGAGCAAAGGCATTTATGGATCCCAAGACATACCATTCTCTCTCAATTACTCATCCCTTTTCCCATCCTATAAAAGCTAGACTACTTTATTCAAATCATACTACTTCTACTACAACTACCACTTCACATTTTATACATTCAAACACAAGTTCAGAATGGCAACTAAGCTGCAAAGGAGAACAACATCTCGCAGAATGCTTCAGTTTCTGTCAACTCTCTCCAACTCCAAATCTGTAATGCAAATATGATACATATATACACAGTCTTATTATTTTGAGACCGTTTATTTTTATTATTGTTTCTTCCAAAAGCTTAACCTGTTTTGTTGTTGTTTTTAAAAGGCTAAAAGCAGGTCCATCGTTTTAAATGTTCTTCTCCATTGTCACAAGCTGAAACTCAAGCTGGAAGAAATACACAGAGAGTACCAAAATCTTATGGCTATCAGAAACCAATACTTCACTCTGTTGAAACATATGCAAATCCAAAAGGTAATCTATGCTTATACAAATTTAAGTAGTTTTTATTCGTTGGTTTATGAGTACAATTCATGGGATCGTAGCAGGAAGTGAAAGTGGAGAAGGTTGGGGAAGAGTTGGTAGTGAAAGTGAGTTGCAACAAAGGAGGGGACAAATTGATCTCAATTTTAGAGGCGTTTGAAGAACTGGGTCTTAATGTTGTTGAAGCTAAAGTTTGTTGCACCCATTTTTTTGCCATGGAAGCCACTGCTGTGGCTCAAGACCAGCAAACTACTGATATCAAAGATGTTACTCAAGCTATCCTTAAGGCCATTGAAAAGCAAGGAGGTGACCATATATAGAAAGATTTTGCGGGGAATCCAAATGTTAGATTAATCATGAATTTTGAACCATGCAGTGCATGATATCCAGACATGTATGCATCTCCGAATATAGGGGCCGTAATATTGGGTACTAAAAAAGTAAAACTAAATCAGTTTGTATGCATCTCCGGTAATAAAAGAGTTAAAACATTATGCATTGACGGGAATCGGTATCTTAACCACTGGACGACAATGGGACCATTTTCATAATAAAATTTGTCTGTATATGAAATATCAGATTCTAAAGCTTAGGCATCAGACTTTCTAATTTTGTCTGGAAAGAGTTAAAAAAAGTAATATGAAAACAAACCAATTCACTCATATTTCGAGGCCTTTTATTAAAGTTTTGTTTTCATTTACAATTTATAACCCGGTATAAAATATAATTCTTCCTCCATCCACTAACTCATTTTGTTTTTCAATGAATTTAGTCATTTTTTTATCTTTTATCGCATTAAATCGGCTTAATGTCAAAATAAGTGACCAAATTATTATGTTTTTTCTTTTTAGATGCCTAAACTTTTTCTGCCCCTTTCAGGTGTTTAAATTATTATTTTTTGGTCAATGTAGGTGCTCAAACTATTATTATTATTTTTATCAAAATAGGTGCCTCAATTTGACCTTAAAATGAACAAAAAATGATAATTTAAATACTTAAAAGGGGCAAAAAAAAGTATCGACACCTAAAAGGAAAAAACAAGATAGTTTATGCGCCTAAAAGGAATTTAGGCACATAAAATGAGAAAACGTTAAAGTTTAAGTACATATTTTGATATTAAGCCTATTAAATCATAAATCATAGATGTGATTATATGATTTATATTACTACTAATATTTATATCACGTGAGATACGGAGTAAAAAGGAAAAAAATTAAGCCCTAATTTCAAGTTCAAACCCTAAACCCTCACCTTTCTCTCTTCAGGGAACACAATGATCGATAAGACCCACCAAGGCCATTGTTCCCAAAACCTTTGTCTGCAAATTTCTTAGCCATTTAAGATCTTATATAGCACCGCCTTGACAAACCATTGCTATAAATCTCACTCGTTATTCCCCTTCCATTCCACAAGTTGATCATGCATTTCCTCATCATTGTAACTCGACCCAAAATTGGTGTAGAAGTAAGTGTAGATGGCGAGGAGGAAGAAGACGCTGACAATAAGGGTACGTTTAAAAAGGGAAGATTTCAACGTCATATTGGAAAACAAAGGAAGGGTAGACAAAGAATGAATAAGTGAAGCTGAAGAAGACCCTCTTGCTGTGGTTGTTGCCTTTCGTGTTCTCTACTTCTCTTTTATCTCTCTCGATTTCCTCCTTAATTTCTTGTTGTTGAATTTAAAACCCTAAAACATTGTCTTGTATTGCACCGATGATTGTTCGATTTCGATAACAACGAGACAACGCTTCTGTCGCTTGTAGATGAAGTCACCGTCACTTTAGAGCTTCCACTTGTCATCGACAAGTTGTTTTTTCGTCATGTTGGAGAGGCTGGTTGTATGTCTAATTCCTTATCGTGTCAAGTTGTATTGGCGGAATTTGCAGAGTTATTTTCGTCAATTATGCTGAGTTGTTGTTGTTTTCATGGGTAGTCTTGTTAGCGACAGTGAGGGGTTATGCAGTCATTGGCTATGGCGTTAAGGGATTGCTCCTAGAGGACCTTGTAACCACTGTTAGTGGTATTTTAATAAATTAATAAAATTAACTTTTTACAGAGCAAAAAAAAAAAAAACTTGTCATCGACGATCATAGCGATTTGAGAAGAAGAGGGTGTATCCATTTTGACGATCGAAAATAAGGGTTCTGGGATGAGCACAAATGAAAGTTGAAAAAAAGTCTTTTATTTTGAGTAAAAATATGCAATAAAAACATGAATAATTTAAAATTTTAATAATTAAACCGAAATTTTTTAATCTTCCATTAACAAAATAAGAGTGAGAGAAAAGTTGAGTGATAAAAAATATAATTTATATATAAATAATTTTTTTAAAAAAATGGTAATAAATTTCTTTAAGAATAATATTTGCAACAAATGGGCTGGATTGATGTTTAGGACTTGGGCAACTTCCGACCCATTAAACTATTCGACTTATTCAAGGTTCGGTGATCCAATATTTTTTATACAAGCAGTGTACCAAAATCAATCACCAACTATAATTACAAAAACAATCTGGATGTGACACGACAATTAAATAAAAAAAACCCATCGATGAACAGATGAAAGTTTCCAGTTCCATGGAAATTAAACCATTGTAAATGATGAAGAATCTGGTGTAATCAAACAAGGGTTGGTGATACAATTAGATTAGGCAATCGAGAAATGGCCTTATCCTCCCTTTTTTTCTCTTTAAACAAGTCCAAGTCTTATATGTTAAGTAGAAAGTCTACATTACATGTTTTGTAAGCATCTTGACTATCCATTTTTTTATATCAAAACCCATATATTTTTATATATTGATTGATGTGATCGAAAAGATAATAATGATGACATTGTATCATATTTTATAAAAACTTATTACGTCACTCTATATGTTAGTAATTATTAGTGAGAGTTTGGTTCACTTCCTAAATGGTTATGGGGATTGGGGTCCATAGCTGTATATCAATTACTTATTCATATGGATAAAATTCAAAACAACAAATTAATTAGAATGGTTAACATTAGGCAAAAGCAGATAGTTTCAATTAACCAAGGGTGCCTGGCCTTTAAATTTAGATGTGCCCTCAGTTCCAACATTAATGGTCAATAAATGTGTATTTCTTTGTAGGATAATTCTTAGTTAGTTCACAACAAGTTGGTTTCTCCGTTCCTTAAATTAATCTTTTTAAAGTTTATTCAGTAATAACGTGGTCTACACTCTACGGGTAATGTGCATGAACTTTTAATTTTAGAAAGCAATAACCAAATTCTGATAATACTAAAAAAATCTAGTTTTGGTAGCATACACATCTTATTTGGACAATCCTTTCCCTTCACAAAATTATTAAAATTTTGACTAAATCATATGTCATAGATTAACCAAACACCGAGTCGATTGTGAAATTATTGAATTACTCTTGCTTTAAATTATAATTAGTGTTACTATAATGTTATTTTTATATAATCCTTAAATAAAAAATATATAATTTAAGAATCAAATATGAGATTGTTGTATTTATATAAATCTTTTATACTCCCCTATAATAATTTGTCAAATAATTTTTGTAAATATATATTTTATACATAAAATATTTCTTTTCATTCATATCATGGTTGCGACAAATCTAGTACCATAAATAATTTAGGAATGGAAAATTTTATTATTGTCATCTGGAATATGAGCGATCGTATATTTGGTTCTAGAGAATGGAGTTCGTTTTCATTTTCATTTTTTGGAAAATGAAAAAGGGTGAAGAAAACATGTTTGATTGTAAAATTAGAAAATAATTCTTAGAAAATAAAAACAAAAAAGTAAAAAATTGAAAACACAAAAAATATGTTTTCATTGTTTTCGTTGAAAATATGAAAACATGAGTTTTTTAATTTTAACTTCATTTTAACATGGGTTCCAATCCTTCATTGTTTTCATTTTTTAAACTTTGACTTATTTATTTATATTTTATTTATTATTATAATAATATTTTCTAACTATATTTTATTTTAATTATTTAATAATTATTTTTTCATTTTTATTTTGAAAATGCTAGATACCAAACACATTTTTACTATTTTCATTTTTAAAAACAAGTTTTCATCCCTGTTAACTAAACATGTTTTTAAAATTATACTTTTTTATCTTAACTAACACTCAAAATTTGTTAAAATTTTCATTAAATCCCTCAAGATTTTTAAAATTTTCATTAAACGTTTTGAAAATAAGTTTTCATTTTTTCATCCCTATTAAATTATACTTTTTTTATCTTAACTAACACTCAAAATTTGTTAAAATTTTCATTAAATCCCTCAAGATTTTTAAAATTTTCATTAAACGTTTTGATTATTTTGTTATGATCCGTTATTGGTTTGAAATTAATTATGCAAGGTTTATCCACATCGATTTGGATGGTTTGACAGGAATAATTTTCGGATCCCATATTACATGGATCTGAAAAATTAAGCATGTGAAATGCGCTCCATTGGATGTTGAGATCCCGTGAGCGATTTTATGAAATATAAAGTGCTTTTTTGTCCGGTTAGGAGGGAATTCCGAGATATAATGAATGTGTATAAGAAGGCACGCGGAAGTTTCTGTTGCTTAAATTACATTCATATTTATCTTTTCATTCGAATTAATTAAGATTATTTTTTTAAAATAGATGCTAATGACATTTTTTCTATATAAAAGTATTTATTTTTATTATTAAATCCAACCATTTATTTTCAGATAAAATTTTAATGAAAAAATAATTATCCTCAATTTAATGTTTTAGTTTTAGCCATTAGATTCAGTTAATTCAATTATTCTATATTAGTGTAAATTTAAATAATTTTATAATTGTAGCGAATGTCCCTTTTTTTGTGTTGTATCGCTAAAATAAAAACGATGATTTTTTCGAAGGATTTTTTTGAAAGGTGTTTGGATATAAAATATTTATTCCGTGGGGTTTACAAAAAACCTTATAAAAATGGAGTCGCCACCGGCCACTTAGGCAGGCCGGACACCATAAAACTAGAGATTCAAAAAGACAGGGTTCGGGAGTCGGTTACGGATGGGGAAGGATTAGCACCCCCACACCGCCCAAAAATTGGTACTTTAATAATTACCGCTTTATTAATATTGGATTTTCCGGATTAGAGTGACGATTATTTTAAATTTCGGTCATAATTGCGAATATATTTTAAGGGTCCCGTTACCCGAGAATAAACGCCCAACCACTATCACTACGCTTGATACTGACCCCGTTTACGCTCGGATAAAAGGACTCCGCATTAACAAGTTATATCTCGATATGCAATCTTAGTGGCAAAAACGTAAACATGACAAAACATTTAAATATAATAAATATTGACATACTAGAATATTAATTTAGCATAAATGATATTCTAGACTAAAACATATATATATACATATTATTCTAAATAATAGATAAAAAACAACTATAATATGTCAAAATAACAAGGCAGAAATAAGTACATATAGACAAACAAATATTTCGAAAAGACATGCATATTGGTAATAAAACATATTCCAACATATACGGGTCCACATATCGTACAAAGGGGTAGGTACACTAACATGTAACCCTAAAAAAGGAAACATACAAATATAAAATACAAAATACGCCATGTACGAATTAACTAAAACATAACATGCTTGATATAAATAACCGGAAAAACATGAATATCATACTTAACACATATATATGCAAACATAAAATACGAGTCATATACGAGGGACATGAAATAAAATAATATCAACATATACGATTATAATACGAACAATAATATTTACAAAGAAAATAGGACTGAAATGAAAGAAAAACAAAAGTCAGTGACAAAAATTAAAGAACAATAATATGTAATTTGGGGACGAAATTGCGAAACAAACAAAACCTAAAAGGACTAGAATTGTAATTAGACCAAGGGGCAGACCCAAAGTGAAAAATTCAAAAACGCGGGATGGTTAAGGGCGTAATTTTACCATTCAGAAACTGATTCGGTGTAATTTAGGGACTAAATTGTGACCTTTTGAAAAATCAGGGGGACTGGGACTGTGATTATACCATGCGGCAAGACAAAAATGAAAATATTGAAAACGCGGTGGGATTAAGTGTGTAATTTACCCATTTAGCAAAATAAAAACAACTATAAAAGCCCCCCTTTTAGGCCGAAGACAAAATTTTGGTCATTCGTTCATTTTTCTGGTTTTGGTAAGAACATGTTCTTCGTTTTCCTCTCGTCTGTTCTTGCGAAACCCAGAATCCGGCGGCCGGTCGCCGTATTCTCCGCCGCCGGCCGCCGCTAACCGGCGCTGGCGAGCCTCCAAAAGACACCAAAATGACCACTACTTCATCCTCAACATGAATCCGTGGTTGGATTCAGAGGATACCCCTTTTTTCACCCTAGATCTAGGAAATACGAACAAAAAATATTTTTTTTTAGACCAAAACAAAACCACAAGGGTCTTCCCTCCCTTTAGTTCACGGATCCGCTTGTAGAAGCCGAAAGGTTTGTCACCAAGGAAGGAAGAGACCCTGACAAAGCCGGTAAGACTACTTCCTTTTTGTTTCTGTTTTTTTTATTTTATTTCGTATATGCATGTAAAGAAACAAGTAAGAACAAGAGACAAAAATTTACCACTGGACTGCCTTTTTGATTATCTCGACTGGTTACAAATTTTTGGTCTTACAAGATCTCTGTTATCTTTTTTGTTACTACTCTCTTTTTTTGCTCCTCTTTTTTTTGCTAGCTAATCATTAATCTTCGTTACAAAAGCCCCGTTTCATATATATTACTGCCTCTGTTTTTTGGTTGCAAGTTGCATCTTCTTTTTCAGATCTGACATTTTGCTTGTTGTCTTTGGCATAATCTGAACGCGGGGACTGAATATCGGCGCGGTGTGGTCATTCTGCCAGAGGCCAGACGCGTTTTCGGCCGTTAGATCAGATATGATCTAACGGTCGAGATGGCTTGAAGAACGATCGGCCTGGATGAAGCCTCGATCTGATGAGACGGCTTGAGATTTCGCCACGTGGAGCTCCGCAGTCGAGGAGTCAGAACGCGTGGATCTTACGCGCGCGTGGGATATTAAAGCGTCCGCGCGTGGACCACACGCGCGCTTGGCACTCGAACGGTCCATACGTGTGGAGCACGCGCTGGCGTATATTTTTGACTTCCGTTTGCATCGTGGTCGTTGGATCGATCTTGATCCAACGCCCACGCTCCCCGCACATTGTAATTAAATGGGGTTCAGATTTGGGCCAAACGGGCCTTGTAATTGGATTTGTAATTGGACTGTAATTTTTTATTTGGGTTTAATATATTTAATTTTTTCATTTTGTCAGCCCAATAATAATAGTACTATAATTATAACAGCAATACATATACATACGAAAATATATACTTATATTATACGATCATTAATTAATATAATATTCTAGTATACATACATATAATCATACATATAATTAACATAACATCTAAATATTAATCAAATACGCTCATACTCTAGATACATACGCGACATACATACACCCCTAATACGTATACATAGCTTATACATGCACACACCACCTTATATTAGTAACATTCATACAATAAATATACATGCAATATTAATATATTTACAAGTAAAAATGAGTGATTACAATAATATTTAAGTGTATTCTGACTCTAGTTAACATATATACATATGTGGGTTATAAATCATTCAGTGTAAAATTTACATGTTTTACACGCATTGACGAAGCTATGGGAATGGTGGGTGACGCCCTTCCACCACCAAATTCATTATATATATAATTAGATTAATTATAAATTTGTTCTTCATTTTTTAAATATTATTTTTGCCCCACAACCCCAACTATAACTATGTCTTTTTTACATTTTTTAATAATTGAATTAACTAAATTTAATGGTTGAAATTAAAATTTTTAAATTAAAAATCATTTTTTTTATTTTCTAAAAAAAATATCTTCATTTCATGTTAATTTCACTCATCTAATAGTAAAAAAATTGTACAACTTTTAATTCTTTACTATATCTTCCCATCGTTCTCTGTATATGTATACTCCCATTTGTTGCTGAAAAGTAGATTTATTTATTGAGGGCTGGATCAATTGGCGGCATGGGCGACGCCGTAGGTGTCGGAAGTCAGAGATGGGAAGAAATTTAAAAATGTGCATAATTAATAACACTCATTCAATGAAACATTTAAACAACTATGTTTAACGTGAGTTGAAAGAAATGAAATCTTTCTTGAAAACTTCAAGTAATTAAGATCATTGACTGCCTCAAAACAAAGAAAATATATAGTGAATTATGAGTAATAATTTATTTTTATTTGTATGGTGTGAGAGCTCAACTGGGGGAATCTCTTTCTTTTGTTATTTAAGTGACAAGGCCTTATCGTGTTTTTGTTTTATTATTAACAACGGAACGATGTTGATTAGGAGAATTAAGACAAGCCCAAGGTTGATAAAGTCTCCATCTGTATTAATTTATTTGTTTTTTTATTATTACTATTATGTTTATTATAATTAATTAAGCAAATGGATAAGTTTTGATTTCCTCAACTCTTACGAAAACACCATGTGAAACTGAATCGAAGTGCGTGTGTTTCCCCCCGCTATTTTTGTGGTTTTGATTTTGGAAAGATCAAAGGTACGTCTAGCTGGTTTCTTTAGGACCCCATAAACGAACACATCGTTTTTTTTTATATTTCTAACACGGTTAATGGATGCCAAAATGGCCATTAAATTATGTCTCAATGTTACTTTTCTCTTTATCTTTTTATTAGAAAGAGAAAAAGGCATTCTCAAAAGTTCAATTATTTATCCTAATTAATCAACCAGAGGCCATACCTGCGTTGCTTTTCTTTTCTCTCTAATTGGAACCCTAATTTTTTTAACAACATATTACCCTAATTAAACAGTCAATTTTTTTGCATTTCAAGTGTACTAGAAAACATGTAACGAAAACCCTTAGTAATCTGTAGTTCATAGCTATTAATTTTGGGGGAAATATGCCTATTAAAGTTAGGACCTTGGGGAAAATGTCTTTAAGATTTTGGAAAATTTGTTTTAAACCCTTTTAATTTTAAAAATATATGAAAAATCCCTCAAAATTTTATAAATTCTTATAAGTCTTTAAAATTATCAATTATTTTTAAGTATTCCCACTAAAAGTTTTTTAAAAAATACCATTAACCCTCTCATTTTAAAAAATAATTATACCCTCTATGAAAAATTCTCATAGAGTGCATCCATTTTTTTAAAAAAATAGTTTAACCTCCAAATTAGTTTCCCAAATCTGTGCCAAACTTAGTGCTAATTAAGAAATAAATATCAATGTTACCCAATTAAACCTTTCATAACAACACTAAAATTGATTGGCCTATATTGCTAGATAAAGGGTTAAGCATTTTGACAAGATACAAATACAAAATCAACAACATTAATAACCCCTAAAAAGAAAAAAATCAAGAAGGGTGAGATTGATTAAAATCTAGATTTAGATATTAAGCTTAAATTTAATGTAAAAATACTAAGCTATGTTTGATAATTAGCGGATAGCGGATTACATTAGCGGATAGCATTAACTGATTTGACTAACGGATTATATTAGCTGATTGTATAAAATTGTTTGGTAAAATTAACTGATAGATAATAGATGTTTGATTATTTAAACAAGCAAAATAACATATAATGACATGATTATATTTGATACTTGTTTGAATAATTTATTAGTTATTAACATTTTGTACCTATTAATAATATTAATTAGATTATGAAATTTATTTTTTAATATAATTACTGAGCATATATGATGATGTACATAATATTTTATTTGTGAAATTATCTGTTTAATATAATTTTAATAATTATTAAATTTAGATGTATATATTAATTTCTTATCTATGAAATTATATTTGAATATAAGTTTATTAATTATTAAATTTATATGTATTTATTAATTTATATATTAATTTATTATTTATGAAACTATTTTTTTATTTTATTAGTTAATCAAATTTATTTTATTTAGAGAAATTTTATAATTATCAAGGATAAAATAGTCTTTACAAGTCTTTTATCCAAACCTCTAACTCAAATTTAGGAGCTTTTTCAAAATGAGAGATTTCACTTTAATCCGCTATTACAATTCTCTATTTACAAACATCCAAATTAGTGGATCTGACAAGCGTCGTAATTGTCAAATAAATTATGCCTAATTCTCAAAATAAAGTAAATAGGAATGTAGTAAAGAGAAGTAGGGTCGATCCACATGGATTAAGGAATTTCCAATATCGTCTTGTTTTGATCATGATCCAAAGAAAAATGATAAGTAATAAAAGGGGGTTTGTAATATAAGAAAAAATTAAAAATAAATTAAATCTAAAAATTGCGAAAAAAAATGAAAGTAAATAGATAAAAATAACAATGGTAGAAATATAGCCTCAAGCTTCGCTCTGCTTCAATTCGTTTCGATCATCGAAAGAGATTTTACTTCGGGATTCATGCCGGTTACAGTCTACAAAGCTTAACCCTTGTAACTTACTTTTCTCTCTAGTAAACCGATATTCCCAAACCTATCTTTGAAATTCAGTCTTTGCTGGACTAACCCCACGTCTATCGCCATTAGCACCAAAGCAGTTATGTTGTCTCAACGAGAATTGAACCTGATCTCAATTTCCCTTAGCGGACCGTCGCCAAGTGTGTTTATAGGAAGTTGAATTTGCTACTAGCTGACTCTTCCTCCCAACGGTAAATCAGAACAACATTCACACCAATGCGCACTTTTTGAGATGAAAGTGTAAAGATTTTAAAAGAAAGGTCGATTGCCTATCTAAGTTTTCAGAAAATTGAGAATGATATCCGAAGATATTAAGTACTTTTTAATTCTCACAAAACCAATTGAGTCATCGCTAGGCCATCTGTAATACCCAAACATTTGGTTAGTGACTAAATTGCAAAGTTTTAAAAGTTGATGGTTTTAGTTCAGTGACTAAAACGTAAAAATTCAAAGTTTGGTGAAAAAAGTGAAAAGTTTAGGGACCAACATAGTAATTTTCCCAATAAATATTTTTAGGACAAAAATGAATAGTTTATCCCGGTGTAAGAATTTTGGTGGGAATCAGATTTTTGGTACGAGATTTGTGTAAAAAGCTATAAAAGGAAAATGTTTCGGGAATTAATTCGAATGAGCATTCGAACTCGGAAAATTATAAAAATTTGATGGGAAAGGAACATGATGCTGAAATTTGGAATTTTTCTGAATCGATTTGGATTCGATTCTATGCAGTATTCTAAAACAGTGCTCAATGGCATTTTGTAGATATATGGATTCATTAATGGCATTTTTTACCATTTGCCCTTACTTTTTAATTAAAATTGATTATTTTGGATAAGAATGGACAAGTGTCACTACATGATTGGTCATAACTAAGGGCTGAAGTAGTCAATTTGCTATTAAATAAGATTTTTAAATTAGGATTTAATGAATATAGTGCCATTTGTATCTTAATTAAACAAAGAAAAAGCTAGAATTTTCTTCATCCTTTCTCCTCCATTTTCGAAAGCAACAAGAAAGGTAAGAGCAAGATTTCAATTCAATTTTTCATGAGATTTAGTTGGTTTTTAGATTATGACATCAAATAAAGAATTGATCTACATGAAATTCTCTTTCATTTGATATAAGTTTTGAAGAGTTTCCATGTTTGTGTTGTGAGATTTGAAGTTAAGGTTTGTGAAGAACATGTTGGAAAATTATGTTTCATGAGTTATTTTGATTGATTATGATGTTGTGAAGTTGTTTCAAGCATGAAAATTCCATGATTTTGTCTTTAGGTTGATTTTGGAAAAGTTAAAAAATTAGGAGAATCTCTTGCAAAATTTTCATTTGATGTGGAAATGATGTAGGAAGCTTGAATATAATGTTCTAAGGTTGAATTTATGCTTGAATCAAGTTGGAAATTTTTGGTCAAAGTGACCTTTGGAATTCGGCTACTTGAAGAATATTAAGGGAAAATTATGGAAAATTTTCCTAAGGTTGGAATGTGTGTAAGAACGATTTTGTAAGCTTTTGGAAGTTATTTGGATTAATTTGTAAGTATTTGAAATGTTAAGGACCAAGTTGAAAATTTTGGAAAGTTATAGAATTATTAGGAATATTTTCCTAATATATATATATATATATATATATATATATATTAATGTTAGTAAGATACTAACATTACTTTGAAATGGTATTTGTTGTTGAAATGTGGTGTAGATCGTATTCGTGATCACAATCAAGGTTCGAACAAGTCGGTAGATAAAGGAAAAGCTCCAGAGTAAAGTGATAGTATAGTATAGCTAGTGAGGCAAAGGTGAGTGCATTTTTATTTATTTATTATTATGCTATGAGATAGACTTGTGATAAGTCAATCTCGAAGGTTAAAGGTACAAGATTTGAATTATCTGAAATGTTTGAATTGTTTATAAATGATTTAGGGTATGAACTGCCCAATACAAATTTCTATATATGAAAGTGATTTATTATGATTTATTGGTATTATTGATAAAAAAGGAAAGTTCATATTATTGAAATGTTGAATGCCCATTGTATGTCTATTGAGAGTCTTGGTATATTGGCATGCCAAAGAGTTGGAGTATATTGGTTTAATACTGCTACTAAGCATGCAATACATTTAATACTACTACGGCAGGCGAGACGGTGAGTTGTGTTTTACAACTATGATCCAGTGAAGGTTATTAATGCCGTTAAGTTATGGTAGTATTTCTAGTGATACACTAGCATTGATCTATTGATCCAAACACAACTGATTAGTTGTTGCGGGCACATGTGCATTACTCATCATTAAACTCACATACCTTGCATTCTCATATATAGTACATTGGGCTCTGCTATATTATCATTGGAATTGAAAGTGGAATGGTTTGGTAAATTAGATTCGTGATTTTCAAATCCTTTTTAATATTTTTATTGCACTCTACATATTTTTATTATACTTATAGTGAAATGTTTTTCAATTAGTATATATATTGCCTCACTAAGTGTATACTTAGCGTGTGATTGTTTCACGCGTAGGTTATAAGGAGTTTAAGAAGTAAGGAGCAGCTGCAAACGTTATCACATTTTGAAAGTGGTACATCAGAATCAGTGTGACATCTTAAATGTTGTTTTTTGATAGTTCTAGATGGCATGTATAATATAAATGTTTAACTGCTCTGGTATAACTATGTTTAATAGAATATGAGTTTAAACGTATTTTATTTGCTATCTAGATGAATTTTAAATTAGGCAGTTTTAAGCAGTTTTATTAATTAGATGTTTAAGAAGTAAACTGCCTAGTTGCTGCTTAGATCTAGATTTAAATTGAACTTAGAAAAATTAGATTTTTAAATTCTATACGATTAACTATTACTTTAGTTTAAAAATGGTTTGATATATTATTAGGAAATTTTATTTTAACGAAATTTGATATATAAATTATTATACTTTATTATGTGACGTCTCTGACTTGTATTCAGTAATGAATACGGAAAAAGGATGTTACACCATCGGCTAATAAAAAGTTTAGCTAAGCATGATAAAAAATCATAATAAAAAGTTTAGCTAAGCATGATAAAAAATCATACTTAGCATTTTTAGAAAACAAAGTAAAAAAAGTAAAAGAAAAGTTGAAAGAACAAGATAAAAGACAAAACCCGAGAGAACTTTTATTAATGAGAAGAAAAGTGAAAACGATACATCTCAAGCTTTACCCCAAAGGGGTATTTATAGTCTTCTAAAAACCTAAAGATAATAAAAAGATAAATCCTAATGAAAGATAAATTCTAAAGAAAGATAAATTCTAAATATAATAAAAAAGATAAATCCTAAAAATAATATTATCTAAAAGATAATATATCCTAAAGATAATATTATTTGTCCTAAAGATAATATTATTTAAAAAAATAAATTAAAATTAAAATCCTAAGATAATTTAAACTCAAATTCCTAAGATAATTTCTTCCAGAATGTGCTAACTTGATTGCTTTCTACAAACTGTTGTTGACTATAAAATAGATTCCTTTAACAAAAATGAGCAAAACAAAACCAAATATGTAGTAATAATTGACAATAAAGGAGAATTTAGAAGAAAATATATTTAATTTAGAACACTTATCTGGATCTAACTTGTCAAACCTCTAATTTTAACTCTAAAAGTTGTTTACCAAATAAGACCTAAATAAATTATAATATCATAAATTCGATTGAATTAGAATACAAATATACATAAAAAAATAACGAAGCTCCATTCTAAATTAAGCCACGGTCTGCCCTAGACAAGAGCAATCAGAATGATTACAAGGTATCCGATACATAAACAAAAGGCGATAAATAGTGGGAAAACTCCAATCAGTTGTACTCCCTCTGTCCCACGAAGATTGTCTCTTATTGATTTTTTTTGGGTCAAAAATTTTTAACTTTGACTCGTGATTATTTAAAATTTATTATTGATAAAAATATAAAAAATATATTTTAAAAACCTCTAATAAAGTAGCTTTTAAATATATATTTTATAAAATTTAATTATTTAAAATATTTAATATAATTATAGTCAAAATTTAAAATTTTTTATTTTTAAAAAGTCAATAAAAGATAATATTTATGGGACGGAG
Source organism: Hibiscus mutabilis (assembly GCA_019671005.1). NCBI lineage: Eukaryota > Viridiplantae > Streptophyta > Magnoliopsida > Malvales > Malvaceae > Hibiscus > Hibiscus mutabilis. The sequence goes on along the minus strand of CM033748.1, from coordinate 7,340,225 downwards.
AGAGTAATAAAGATGAAAAGTAATAAATTAAAACGTGGTGTCATATTCATGTCCTATTTTAATAAAAAAAGTTTAGGATTTATATCTACAATTTGCTTTGCACGTCCTCTATAAACTAGTGCCAAATCCCAATCTGTCAACTTGCCGATCCTCCCCCCTTCTCTCTCCTCCGTTTTTGAACGAGCCACCCTCTCTGTTTCTTCTTCTTCTTCGCCTAACAACCACTTGATAGGATTAATCAACGCTCAATTATCAATCATGGACGGTGGGGATAGTAGTTTCAACAAAGCCAGTAACCCTTATGTTACTGATCAAGAATTAGAAGATAACGACAACGTTTCATCGGAAACCGGCGCTGAATCCCCTCCTTCTACCACCTTCAACGACACCAAATTCCTCCCTAAAAAGGGGTAAATTTCTGTTAAGTTCGTTGTTTGCATGCTTTTTTATAAAAAAAAATGTTTTGACGGGATGGGGTTTTTATTACAGTAGAAGATCCATACAGAAAAGAGTTGTGTCAGTGCCAATCAAGGACGTTGAAGGTTCCCGCTATAAAGGTGAGAGTGCTCCACCGTCCGATTCTTGGGCTTGGCGAAAGTACGGCCAGAAACCAATCAAAGGCTCTCCTTATCCCAGGTAAAGTGAAGTATCTGGCAGTTAAACTTAACAAACGTTTTCCGGTATTGAAGGACATAAATTTCGAAGTTTAGGGTTCTAACAATTATCAGCCGTTGATTATGGTTTCTGTTTTTTTTTTTTTTTTTGCGAACGGCAGAGGTTATTATCGGTGTAGTAGCTCCAAAGGTTGTCCGGCGAGGAAACAAGTTGAGAGGAGTAGTGTGGACCCTAAAATGTTAGTGATCACCTACTCCTGCGAACACAATCACCCTTGGCCCGCTTCTCGAAACAAAAGCGCCTCCTCTAAACAAGCTGCCGCAGCGGAGACACCAACTACGACGAAAACAGCCGTAAAACCCGAGCCATCTACGTCGCAACATGACACGGAACAGGAATTAGGGACTGAAGAGAGGTTTGCTGATTTAACGGACGACTCGATTCTTACAACTGGAGATGAATTTTCTTGGTTCGGGGAAATAGAAACGACGTCGTCGACGGTTTTGGAAAGCCCGCTGTTTATGGAAAGGAATAACTATGACGCCGACGTGCAGATGGTTTTCCCGATGAAGGAAGAGGATGAGTCATTATTCGCCGATCTCGGCGAGTTGCCGGAGTGTTCGTTTGTGTTCAGGCACCAGCGGAATGTAGAACCACAGGTTGGGATCTGCTGACACGTGGATTATTAACAATTTCTTATTGGCGGAGGAGTCCTCGGTTTCAACGTTGTGCTGCGGTGCGTATCATCTTTATACAAAATTAGAAGAAGAAAAAAACGAGTTTCTTTTTTAAACTCTTAAATTTCATTATCCTTTTTAGAATTTATTTGGATATATTTTGTTCCTTTCACGATATAATTTGGCATTGATTTCGGTGTAGTAAATGAATATAAATTCCAAACTCTGTCGTTTTATTGTTGTGGCTTATCAACATTTGTCATCCTCTTAAAACTTTCGTGTTAAGGATGAAATAGAAATAAAATTAACTGAACTCATTGTAACTTTTTTCAATTCTCAATTTCAGCTCATGTTTTCTTCTATTAAAAACAAAATCTCAATTTGTGGTCGAGTTTTAGAAGTTTTGTTTTACAAAAATGAGAGGTGCAATTTGCATCTAAAATTGGCCTAACAAAGCCAAGTTGGAAGTGTGGGTGACTTCTCAAGAACGAAAATGGAAGTACATGAGAAGATGGATTAAAGTTCAAATGATTGGGCGGCCATACCATCGAATCAGCCCAGAAACTTTGACTTTTATGCAACGGTCGGTGGCGTTGGCTGTAAATTTTTACTATTTTTTTTTCATAAAAACCATATTTGTTAAATATTTTGAGTTCTTATCATTCTTCAAACCTCAATTGTTTCTCATGGAATGCAGAGTTTTCACATGATTTTAGATGAAGCTAACCTTTCCTTGTATCTTAAGCTTCTTCCCCGGCTACATCCAAGGCAAAGAAATTTGGAATATTATAATTCCTGTTAAAAAAAAAACTTAAAGGCGAAAAATATTAATCAATTAATTAACATACAAGGGGATTGAAGAGGGGCCCACGTTGATATTTAATTAAATATCAAACGTATAAATTGTTTTTAATTGGTTAATAATTGAGATTAAGTCAAATTTAATATAAAATATACTCTGTTTTTAAAATCTGTAATTTGAAATATTTTAATAATAGATTAAGCCTTGATCTGCAGCTAACATATTACAGAGGAGGGGTAACGTAAGCAGTGATCTAGGATGATGTATATATAAGATATTTTTAATAGCTTTCTTCTTATCCATTCCATTATTGCACATAAATTACGAAAAATGCCAGCTTAGGGCCATTAATTAATGTGTGCCAATTTACAACTCTCAGCAATTGCATATGCTGGTTTGTGTTTTTTTTTTCTTAAGTAGATTGGCCCAACTTCTTTATCCTCTTATATATATATATATATATATATATATAGAAATCATCTAAACCCCATTTGATGTAAACTAAAAAGAAATAAATACTAATATATGAAGAAAAAAAACAGTCGGAATTGATCAATGTTTCATGAGGTGAAATTAATAAATAATAAAAATAGATTCAAAATCTATTTCAAATGCAATGATGTAATATATGTTCCTCATATGCCCATTGTCTACGTAATTTAACATCCATTAGGAAATTTTTAATGTAAATTAAATCAATCACCAGTCCACCCATGTCCTACTTATAGGGTACCATTTTTTATAATTTTTACAAACCCAAGGTTTTTTACAAAGAAGTCCCATTGCCTGCCTCCTTGAAACAATCGTATACTGCAGTCTGCAGATGTCAACATCTTCATCCTTAGCTTGAGCAGCAACCACCTTTCTTCATTGCAGACACGTCTTTACCGACATCAATTTTCTCCCCCTTGGAAGGAACAGCTGAAGCGGCCCCTTCATCACCCGTCTCCATCGCCTTCTTGCTGACGATATGGTAGATCTGCGTAAGAACTTCGGCAAAGGCGTTTTCCACGTTTGTTGCTTCCAGGGCTGAAGTTTCCATGAAGTAGAGGGACTCTTTCTCCGCAAAAGATTTCCCATCCTCGGTTGGGACGGCCACAAGGTGTCGAAGATCTGATTTGTTGCCAATGAGCATGACTACGATGTTGGGATCCGTATGATCCCTCAACTCTCTTAACCACCTCTCGACGTTTTCAAACGTGGAGTGTCGGGTAACATCGTACACAAGAAGCGCACCAACAGCTCCTCGGTAATAGGCACTTGTAATGGCTCGATACCTAGCAGTGTGAAAAGAGGATTTCAGAAAACTATAAAAATAGCAGAATAGCATGGAACAGATGATTTCTACAAGAAAGTCATAGATCTGGAATTCAAACAAATTTGACTGTAACTCTCATTTGAGTACAAAAGAACTGGGTTTTAAATACGAGGAACTACCCAGCCATTTACACCCGTTGTCCCTAGAAATCAAGGGTTCAATCATGCATCTCTTCACTATGATACTAAAACTACGGTAGTGCAGCTATCAATCCATGACGTAAAAGCAATTTTATGTGATTCAAACTATATAAAAATAATATGCCTCAGCTCAGAAATCTGCTAAATAGGATGATTTCATAGTTCCTCTGGGTCTATTATCACCTTTCCCTTCCCATTTCTACCTCCTATTCCAAGTAAGAGATCAACAAATTACATTTTCATTTTCAAATCAAAGAATCACCTAAGAAAACATATGACAACTTATTAGCTTATACACTTAAAGAACAGGGAAATCAATCCACACCAAGGCCATGACACCCACAAGCCCATAACAGTAACTGCAGCAACAACATTAGAGATATAACACGTTCTGTAAGAATGAAAAAGGTAAGCAATAGCATCGATGCTTAATTGGCTACTACAGCCTTGGCTTTTTAAGCATCTCAGCCACAGAAATAAGAGCCAATATACTATTCCTCCAAATTAGCAGTAATTCAGTCAATGCCACAAGAATTCACCTTTCTGGTAGACTGACTAGTGGAGTCCTAGTTTATTGTTTTCTCATTCTTTTAGATGAGCCCCCCACAATCTCAGTTACAAATAGTAGTTTGAACATGCTAACCATGCAACTGTTTTTCATCACTTTTTCTAATGAGAACTTCAATTCAACCACCACCACCACCATCCCAAAAAAAATCATGTCATCTGCCAACCATAATCATCTAGTCTTCGAGTTCAAGCAAGCCATGGTGGCAACAAAGGAACTGCTCGACCAGTCTGAGGGCAGTTGAAAATTCTGGGTACTTGACTATATATAAGATGGAAAGAGTGTCTAACGGGGGAGACAATAGAAGCAAACAACATTTAGATATTGTTTATCGCATAGGCAGCACCGCAGCAGCAATAGATGATGATCAAATTTGGTTGTTGGTGATTATAGGGCCACTAAGATGATAATGATTATATCTAAGGACAAAGTAAAATGGTAGGCTGGCAATTGCAGCTCTCGTGCTAGTGCAAATGCACTCCATGACACAATGTAGGGGTGGCAGCTTGAAGGGGATTAGCAGATGAAAGCTAATTGGATGATATTCCTACAATGAGAAGTTTGCTCAAGCCCTAGGATCCAAGGGACTCTTCATATTGGAAATGTTTGGTTTTTCATTAGCTTAAAATTAACGAAACACTTGTCAAATCAACATTGTTCAACAAGGTATCTCACCCAGATTGTAATAGTTAGGTGTTCAACCACAACATTACTTAACTAAAAAAAGCTAGAAGCCCCTTAAACTCAAGTAGTGTAAAATAGAAATTCCACAGGGCAAAAGAAACCTAAGAAACAGAAGTAACAGCTTCTAAATCACGGAAGAATAAAAGACAAGACAATTTACTAAAGCACTAATCCTTCCCCGTAACATCCTGAATAGTCATACAAACAATGACTTAAAGGTCCCTCTAAAATACTCACATCTACTTAGTTTTCAAGCCATTACTTCCACCACCAATTTACCTCAAAGTAGCTACAATTCCCTGTACAACCTGAACATCAAACAAGATTTGACGCTAAACGAGATTTGCAAATTCCCTACACGCATGGAGACACATGACACAAGTAAACAATCATTATATCTTTATGACTACAGAATTAGGAAGCAAGCAAGAAACAAAGTAAAACTGGCATTATCATCAAGCTGGTGACATTCACCAATTTCTCTAAACCCAACTTATTACAGAACTCTAACGAGTAAACTAGATTATCGCACATCAATCTTAGCCCTTTGATAAAGTTGAAACCATATCTTACATCTAGTAGGAAGCAAACATATTACTGCAATGCATGATCACTTCACTTCTTGCTCATTGTCAAAGCCATTAATAACAACTATAAAAAAAACACAAACAACTCATATAACAAGATCACAAGATGAAGAAAATTCTAGATCCAATGACTCGACTTCAAATCTATGTTAGATCTATTTGCAACCCAATAATATTAGTATATGCAAGAGAACAACTATAAGCAATGCTGCTCACGGATCTAGATATGCAAGAGCAAGACCCTTCATTTCTTCTAATACAGCTAAAAGAGAAATTTGCAGAATCCCATTTCAGATCGAACCAAACTCTAGTAGAATCAAAGTTGCTTTCTTTCCCTGGGAGCCAAGGGAACAAAATTCCCTTTCTATATCTGCTCGCCTTTGTTTGCAAATCAGCAGAGAAGTAAATATACCCAGATCAAAGAATAGGAACGAAGACAAGAGAATGGGAAAAGTGAGACCTTTCTTGACCAGCAGTGTCCCAAATTTGAGCCTTGATGACCTTACCATCAACGTTCAAGCTACGAGTAGCGAACTCAACGCCAATAGTGGACTTAGACTCGAGGCTAAACTCGTTCCTGGTGAACCTGGAGAGGAGATTAGACTTCCCTACTCCTGAATCACCGATCAACACCACCTTGAAAAGGTAGTCATAGTCATCCTCTGCCCTGTAACCAGCCATCTTTCACTCTTCTCAAACCTCACTTCTATTTCCCCTCTACTTTTTCCCCTTTTACTTTGCTTCGTGTGAATATGAGAAAGAGCGTGTGAGAGAGAGTTTCGCTTCAACTTTAAGATCTGTCTCTAATGCTAAAGGAATGATGAATGAAGGACTTCAGCTTCTTGTCCTTTTATAGTATTTTTGGAAATTTAGGAGTTGTTTTTTTTTTGTTCTTATTGATTCTCTTATTAATATGTGGCTTAAAGCCCAAAATATTTTCTCAGAATTTTATTCTTATAATTTAGCAGGTTTGGAGAAAAGTTCGGCACAACCTAGAGTAATAGAACATTGGACGGCTCTAAGCACATGATATGTTAAGACAAATTGTAATGCCTCCTTCGACAGTGCAACAGGTTCTGCTAGTGCTGTTGCAATTTTTCTTAATGATAAGGGACAGATTATAGGAGGTTTTACCTTCAGTTTTATTGTTTCTTCAGTCTTTTGTGTCGAAGCCACTGTAATTCGTCTAGGTACAATTGAGGGCTATTGATGCTGGATTCAGACATGTGGTGTTTAAATCAGATAACGCTGGTGTTATCGCAAGAATTAATTCCAAAACGCTATTCGCGTGGGAGTCAGCCGTCATTGAAGACGATATTATTGGTCTGTCTACCTCTTTTTCTTTTTTCTCTTTTGTTAAACGTACTTGTAATATGACTACGGACTGAGTTGTTAAAGTGATTCGAAAAAGTTTTTACCCTTTTGATTGACATGTTCGTGTTCCTCTTGGTTTGAGGAAGTTGCTGTAATGCGTTTTTGTTAATGAATTTTAATTAAAAAAAAAGAATTTGGAAACTTAAAAGATTGCTGTCTGTGGAGTTGAGTTGGACTCCCGAGTGGGAAATTGGAGGAAGTGGAGATATTCAACTTTTTGAGACCTGGGGACTGATTGGCTTATATTCTTCATTTCTATTCTACTTGTCATAGTCCCATAATTAAATTACATTTATTAGGCTAATAAATATTAATGTAAATTTGTGTGATAAATTCTCTTTAGCTGTTAAAATGAGGGTGTATTGGAATCTGGATGAATGACTTGCAGTGTTTTTGAGCCGGACACAATTTGCTTTCTGTTTGTTTGATGTTTTTATTCAGAGAAAGTGGAACCTTCAAATTGAAGGTTTAGAGTGACTTGAATGCTGTCTTTGTTGTGTTTTTAGTTTGTGCTTAAATAGGCTTTTGTTGCTGTTTGCTCATTGTTGTTGAAAAGGAAACGAATGTTGAGGTTTAACAACATAATTGTTGGTGTTAGGTTGCTATGTTTTTTTTAATGTTATTGGTTTTTTTACCATAAGCGGTTTTATGTCATTTAGTTACCTAACAAACAATCATTTCAATTGAGTCATCTAACAAATCATTTCATTGGTGGTGATATGATGTTAATTTTTATGTTGTGATAATTTTGACTATAACATTCGATATCGTCTTTTACTTTTATTGTAGGTGGTGTGTTGTCAAAGGATTTAACAACAATGACTAGAAATAATATTTTTATTAATAATAAATAGATTAATAACGTTTTAAAAGATCAAGTCACTCGATTAGAACGATGTTTTTGCTGAATGACTAAATTGATACGCTTAAAAGTTAATAATCATTTTTATAGTTTATCATTTCATTTTTAATAAATTCACGTAAAAAATTATACAATGTTTAAATAAACATTATTCTTAATGATAGGCGGACTCAAAAGGATCGCAGGGGCCATGGTCTCCTAAAATGGTTAAATTCCGGTTCTCTTTAAAGTTTGAAGACCTTAAGCTTAGATAATGACAATTACATTTTGACTCTCTTAAATGATAAAAGTTTTACTTGGTCCATTTAAAAATTATAAACTTATAACTTAAAATAATGATAAAAAATTATTTTATTTAAAAGTTTATAATTTATTTTTTTGAAATTTCTGGTTTCATCCCTATCTATAATCACTAAAAATATTAAATAAAAAATAATTACACTTAAACATATTTAGCTAAACTAAAACTTGATTAACCATTCATTTTCCCCTTTGTTTGAACCACACAGAGAAAAAAATCTTTATTTCGTATAATAAAATGACAGGTATTTTTTTAAAAGGATTAGCTGAGCCATGTGCCTGCATGATTATGGTCACTACAAGTCTATAACTAACCACCATCATACTCATTGTTGGAACTAAGGGTGAGCGTTCGATCGAGTCGAGTATAGTCGAGTCAAAAAAATTTTGAGTTATTCGAGTTGACGCGTCATATTTTACAACTCAAACTTTATTTGAAATTTTTTGATTCGAGTATTGTTTAAGAAATTTGAGTCAAGTCAAGTCGAATCGAGTTTTCGATTCTTATAAAAATTTAATTGTAATTATTCATCATATTATAGTACGGTTTAATTCTAATTTAAATCACTTTCTCTAATCATATAAGATATGCATATATATATTTTTTCATATTTTTTCATATTTCTATATATCGGTATATATATAATAAAAAATTGAGAGACTCGTCTCGAACTTAAAAATAAATCCATTAATTACTAAAAATTTCGAGTTATTCGAGTTTCTATTTTACAACTCAAACTTTATTTGAAATTTTTTCGAGTCGAGTATTTTCGCCTCAAATCAAGTTATTTAGTTTTTTCGAGACGAGTCGAGTTTTGCTCACACCTACTTGGAACAACTTTGATTTCATTACCGATTCTACATTTTCTTCTACAAAATGATCATATTTTTTTCTTTATTTACTATTATTATATCGAAGAAATACTAATCAATGTGGTAATGCTGACTTAAGTTATACAAAGAGAAATATTAAAACTATATTTAAATCTTTATTAAATGTGCAGCGCCATAAATGAATCTTAATTTTATACAATTATATACATAAAATTTTAATTTATATAGTGTGGTAAATGAATTTTATTTTTTTATAGATGTGTAGTATGATAAATAATATTTAAAATTTACTCCAAATTATTAAAATTATTATAGATATAGCTTCATTTTCTGTTTATATATTGTAAACAAAAGTAATAATATTCATTTAATACAAAAATAAATTGGTGTATTTATTTTTTAAAATGTGTATATTTATTTTATATTTATCTCTCTATATAAAAATATTTAATATTTTGTGAATTAAATAAAAAATGACAATATAATAATAAATAGATAATATTTTTAAGCACAATGTAAAAAAATGCCTCTAACGTTTGACTGAATAGTCATTTTAACTCATATTTTTTTATGAACCAATTTAACCCCCAACGTTTTATTTGGGTCAAAATGACCTCTCTACGGATGAAAATTATTAGTCAAATGATGATAAACAGCTTGAAAATGACGTGACAAACCTATATAGCAGTGCACCCCGCGATAGCAGTGTCATATAGACAAATATCCTGACTTTACGTAATGACACAAAAGTCATTTTTTTTATAAAATTATATAAAATATTTTTTCTTCTAACGCGTCATTTTGTCAAGCATTTCAAGTTATTTATCGTCAGTTGACTAACAGTTTTCATTCGTAGAAGGGTCATTTTGACCCAAAATAAAACGTTGGGGGTTAAATTAATTCAAAAAAAAAGAATAGAGACCAAAATGACTATTTACTCAAATATTAGGGGTATTTTTTGGCTTTATGCCATTTTTTTAATATACTGGTGTGATTACATGATAGTATCTAGGGGTATTCATGGTCAGTTAATCGTACCGTTTAGCTTAAACGGTCGATTAACCGTTATAGCGGTTATTGAATTTAACTAACCATAACCAAACCGTTAAGAATCGATTAACCATTGGTTAACCGTTAAGTACGGTTAACTGACAGTTCGTTTACAAGTTAACATGTAACCTATTACAATTTTTTTCACATGTTCACTACTTCTTTTGAGAATAATAAAATTATATTTTTGATAAATATTATATTAAAATATTCATTAAAATGATTAAATAGATATGCTAAACATTAAGTTCATACTTAATTAAAAAAAGTATATACATACTACAAAATTTCAACACAACACAAAATATATAAATTTCATACTTAGTTTAAAATTCTAAGTTTTAACAGCGTTCAACACATAGCAATACACCACCAAAAGTTTTAAAAAAAATCTTTAACTAACATAAAATAAACATAAGGTAAATGAAATTTCCATTAGTTATTGTCACAAGTAACAAAAGTTAACTCTATGACCAAATCACCCAAGGTCTTCGCCGACTTTCTCTAAAATAAAACATGACTCATCAAAGTTTAATAATGGTTAACCTATAGGTTAATTATTTGTCAAAATTAGTAACAGTAACCACATCATTTTTAGCGGTTCAATTAATCAGAACCATTTAATTTTAACAGTTCGGTTAATTAACCTGCAAACACCTTCAATTCAAGCTTCTTGATTCATCCATTGATCAAATTTAGCTTGGAGAAGGTATAATACTTGATTCTAACTTGTTATAGATTGTTTGAATATGCAAATGATGATGTCTTTATTGTATGAATTGAATTGGATGAATGTTATGCATGTTAGGGTCATGCTAGCTTCAATTAGAAATTGGAAATTGAATGCTAGAAACTAAATTGCTAATGAAATATATATGTGGTTGCTGGAAATTTGAGAAATATGAACATGGTTGAAAACATTCTTGATTAGGGACTGTTTTGATATAGAAATTGTGTAAACATGTTAAATGAACATAAAACCCTGTTTTGATCATGTTGCTAGGTAAAATGAAGATTGAATTGAATATATATGTTTCTGGAAAATGACTACACCTAATTGAACTAGTTAAATTAGGCAATGGACTGCCTAGTTGATGAATTGGATGTGTAAATGTGATCAAATAGATCAAACTAAGTTCAACATGATAATGCCCTGTTTTAAGAACATTACTAGGTGAATTATGATGACCTAGACATGTATGGACATGAACATGAATGGTATTGTCATGTTAGGACCTTGCTAAAATGAGCTAAGAAGCTAGAAACCCAAGTCATTCAGTCAGTACGTTCTAATGTCTAAGGCTTTATTTATTTATTCTTTCTTTCTTTCAAATCTTAGCATTTCACTGGGATTGATTTTGTTATATCCCTCTGATCATTGCTTTTATGATGGTTTACAGTTATATATCAAAGTCTCTATCTTCTGCATTTATATGATCAATCTCCAAGTCCATTCAAGTTCAACATTAATGGAACTGATATGTAAACGTTCAAATTTGGCCAATAATTTAATGTGCTTTTTAAATACGTAAATGAGGCGAGCTTTTCAACTTGATCCCCGTTTCTTTTTGGATACATGAGAAAGATGACAATTCCAAGCAAAAAAGCTGGGAGCCAGTATGTGTCAAATATGAAGGGGGTCAGTGTGTCCAACAAGCAGTTACCTTCTACAGAAACTAGTACTCCAGTGTCAATCATTCAAACTGATAAGACATTAATTGAAACCTTCAGTGTCGTAATCAGTGACAAATGAGATATACCAGGTTGAAAATAAAAGCGAAAGATATGATGTTTCCTACACGACAGCAACGCCACATGATCTGGTTGTGTCCTAAAGCTTTGATTTGATGGTTGCCATGCTGTCTTTTTTCTGCGTTTGGGTCATGTTAGCCCATCATTAACCATAAGAAAATTACTAATCAGAATCATCGATGCTGCTATGGTTTAAAGTCATTGCCAGGGAAAAGGAAGTGGTCAATGACGAGATTAATCCTTTTGATAAGCCAATACAAACTTCTAACCATAATTTGACAAAAAATTTTTATTATATTACTAATTTACTCTAAAACTTAATCATATTAAAAATTTAATATTAATCTAATTCATCCATTTATCCTGATTTAACGATATAAAAAGTGTAAAATTTTTAAGTTTTACATAGTGTAAGAGGATCATATCCCTATATATACCCTAACCTTTAAACCCTAAATCCTAACTATTACCCCTAAATTCTAAATCTTTAAACCCTACCCCTAAACTAAGTTCCTAAAGTCTAAAACTAAAACACTTGTGAAAACTAAAAATTTTCACCATCAGTGTAATATATATATATATATATATATATATATATAAACATAGATCGTAGATATAGCTAGATGTAGAAAAGTCACTTTTATACCAATTTTCCAACTTACATCTGTTTATAAATTAAACTTCATCAAATCTAATCATTTTTTTCAATATTTAAACGCATATATATATTATAAAATATAATTAGTTTATATAATCAATTTTCAAGATTAATACTTAACAAAAATTATGCGATTTTTGTAAAATATATCGAAGCATGTGTCAAGATAATTTATACACGACTTATAATTAATAGAGAAAGTTGTAAAAGGATATGAATAATTGAATTATCAAAAGAATTATTATTCCATGCACAAGTGCTTGTGAAAACTTTATTTACACAAGCGTCTTAGTTTTAAGGTTTATAGACTCTATTTAGGATTTAGAGGTTTAAGTGTATTATTTTTGAATTTAGGTGTTGTCAATAGAACTTTAGGTTTATATTTAAAATTTAGGATTCATAAGTTAAAACATAAATCCCTAACTATACTGCCCTAAACCCTTAATTCTAAACCTACACCCTAAATTATAGACACGAGTCCTAAATTCTAAACTCCCGCGTTAAAATCCATCAACCTTAAACCGTAAACTCTAAAATTAAGGCACTCGTGGAAACAAAAAGTTTCTACCACCTGTGTATGAGATAATAATCCTTATAAAAAGGAAAAACGAACTATACCAAACTTGTTTGGCATTAATTTTTAATCATAATAAAGTTTGTTTATTTATTTATCCAAAAAAAAAGTTTGTTTTGCATTCATTTGTTTCATTAAATAGTTATTTTGTCAATTTTTTTCTTGTTTGGTAACGAAAGAAAGTGAAATGTTGAATTGAATGATCCGAATGCCTCTCTCCCACCTCTCCGAGCATCATATTTATTTTGTCCAAACAAATTTGCCTAAACATGGTAAAGAAAATTAGGTAGCAAAACACATCACAATTGTCAACCAAAAAAAAAAAACTCAAACCAATCTCTTTTGAAAAAAAATTATAAAATCTAAAATCAAAAAATTTAAACTCTAAACTTTAAATCATAAATTCTAATCCTAAATCTAACCTCCGAACTTTATATTAAACCTATAAAATAGTAATAGACTTGTGCATATACAATTTATGTATAAATAATTTTGACGTGTGATTTGGAATAAAACGGGCCTATCGCAGAACCCATTTTCATTTTGGGTTTTCGCTCAAACCATTTAATCTTAAAAAGGAACGGCTACGATGATTTTTAGTAAATCGAACGGCCACAGATCAATGGCGGGCATCTCATGGCTTTTTCACAAACGGCATTACAGTATCACACCATCTGCAATTTGCAAGCCAGAAAGGAAAATAAAACCAAATATGATTTTTATTTTATCTTTAAACAAAAAGATATGAAGAAAGAAAAGAAGAAGAAGAGGGGAGTGTAAATGTGGATCATGCGGATAAAGAGAGGACCATAACAAACCCTAGATTTTCTTCTTCTTTCGCAAAAAGAACCCCTTTCAACTAGCTTCCATTTTTTCTCTTACTTTCGTATTTGGATCCAAAGGTTCCATTAAAAACACAAGCTTTGTGCTTTGAAAGGTTAGTTTCAGTGTTTTTATTCTTTTTATTATCTACCCCCATTATTTTGGACTTCTGTGTTTGCTACAGATTAAATTTGATAATATTCGTTTAAATTATGATAAAAGGGATCTAATTCGTTCATGGGTTTACTTTGTTTCATGTATTCTTGTTTGTATAAAGTTAATGTTTTTGATGATACCCAATGCAGATCATGCCAAATTAAAAGAGAAATTTTCGAAGGGAAACAGACTTGTGGTCAACCTGGTTATGAACCAATTGTCTTGATTGATAGGCCTGTATCCCCGAGCGAAAGGGTTGCTTACTACAGTTTAGCTGAGTGTGTTGTGGTCACAGCGGTGAGGGATGGGATGAATCTTACTCCTAATGAGTACATTGTGTGTCGGCAAGGAGTATCTGATTCAGAGTCTTCCTCAGAATCTAGTGGACCGAAGAAGAGCATGCTGGTTGTATCAGAGTTCATTGGTTGCTCGCCTTCACTCAGTGGTGCAATTCGGGTAAATCCTTGGAATATTGAATCGACTGCAGAGGCAATGAATGAGGCTATCTCTATGGCTGATGCTGAGAAACAGCTTCGCCATGAGAAGCATTATAGGTATGTTAGCTCACATGATGTGGCATTCTGGTCTCGAAGCTTCTTCCAAGATATGGAAAGGACATGTAAAGACCATTTCAGAAGATGCTGTTGGGGAATCGGTTTGAGCTTTGGATTCAGGGTTGTAGCTCTGGATCTTAACTTCAGAAAGTTGTCTATTGATCACATTGTATCTGTGTTTCTGAGGTCCAAAAACAGGGCTGTACTATTGGACTATGATGGAACAGTAATGCCTCAAACATCACATAACAAGACTCCAGGTGCAGAGGTTATCTTCATCATAAACACACTCTCTTGTGATGACAAGAATGCTGTCTTTGTTGTAAGTGGAAGAGGAAGAGACAGTTTAGCCAAGTGGTTTTCTCCGTGTAAAAAACTTGGAATTGCTGCTGAGCATGGTTATTTCATGAGATGTTATGTTTTTTTTTTACTACTTTTTTTTGTTTCTCAGTGGTGCACTTATTTGGTGGTATTGATATTTCAGGTGGTCTGCTAATGCTAATTGGGAAGTTTGTGGGCAGAATAGTGAATTTGGGTGGAAGGAGATAGCTGAGCCTGTAATGAAACTGTGTACAGAGGCCACAGATGGCTCCACTATTGAAACCAAGGAGAGTTCCTTGGTCTGGCACTATCGCGATGCAGACACTGGTTTTGGATCTAGCCAGGCCAAGGAGATGTTGGACCCTCTTGAGAGTGTATTAGCCAATGAACCTGTGACGGTGAAGAGTGGCCAGTTTATTGTCGAAGTGAAACCACAGGTATCTACTTATTTTTGCAATTTTTTCTGCATGCTTTATGGAAATGTATTGCCTTAGTCCTGTTTTAGGTTGTAAGTTTAGTACCTTTCAGGTTACTGGCATTTTTTTAACAAGAGGAAATACTTTTGTGCAGTAAGGGTAAGAAAAGCATAAAATAGGAATGGAACAAGTAAACCTTGGTTTTTGTTATTTTGTTATCTAATAACTTTGGTTTAGCGATTGGATGAATGCATGATTTTGAATCAACCATTATGTTCCTTTTAGGGAGTCAGTAAAGGTGTGGTTTCCGAAAAGATCTTCACGACCATGGTTGAGAGTGGAAAGCAGGCTGATTTTGTTCTCTGCATTGGGGATGACAGATCTGATGAGGAGATGTTTGAGATCATCAGTAGTGCGATTTCCAGTGGCGTCCTCTCCTCGAATACATCCGTTTTTGCCTGCACAGTTGGTCAGAAACCTAGCAAAGCCAAGTATTATTTGGATGACCCAGCTGACGTTGTAAACATGCTTGAATCTCTCGCTGAAGCTTCAGATCCTGAACCCTCCCTAGATACCAGACCAGAAGGCTCCCTTTGAAACATCCTCCATGGCTTTATATAAAATTTTGTGCCTGTTAAATCTTTTCAGCCGGTTGGGAAGAAGACCATGGCTGACCCATGATGAAGAAGGTAGATATAATTTTCTTCTGCTTGGTTTGGAAGCTGTCTGCTGAAAATGACATTCCAGGGCCTTGTGTCTGATTATTTGTCCATTTGAGGCACATATATGGGCAACTTTCTTCGCATGAACTTTGAAAAGGAACTGTTAAAGAGGACTCTGCTGGCTAGCGGCTAATTCATGGAGAAGATGAGGCCTGGAATTAAAAGCATGAGAAAGATTACCAAACTTTGTGCAGTCATAACATCCTGACAGAAGTGGTGTATTCGATTTGTAGTACAGCCAGATACTTGCATGGAAATTTGAGGTGATTCACAATAAGTGGTGCATTCATGGAAAATATGTAAATTTATAGAATTATTGGAGCTAGGTTTTCTGTGCTTACATTGTATTGGAAGTTGGATGAAGTGATTCACAATAAAAATATGAATTGGAATCAAAACTAAGACTAATATTGGAGCTTTGCAGTTGGGTCATATTAGATGCCATGCCATCCTATAGCCCATATCATTCATTTCTTGTTTACAACCAGACCAGAACTAATCAGTAACCTAAAACGTCGTATCATTTCTATTCGATTCCTCCTTTGTTTTCATCTTTGATGCAGCCTCACTGTTCTAGTTTTTTAAGTCTGTTCCCCCTTGGATCCTTTTTATTAATATTATATGCCAGCTCAGGAAAGATTTTTCAATAATAAAAAAAATCTTGTACTTTCCCTGTAAAGACAAATTTTAACAGAAAACATAAAATCTAGTGTCTTCTTGAAAACTCAAAATCCATGAACTAAGTGGCCATTAATTAAGAGACTGGTTGCACTGAACACAAACCACAGCTGAACGCCCCATCAGGCAAAAACTGAGAGCAGAGCCCGTGAACCCTTTGCTCGGATTTTGCAAATACAGTCCTCTCTATACCCGACCACCACCACCACCACTTTCCTAAAATAATATCACAAGTTTTCACTACATTGATTGCTTCCCCAACACTATTAAACTTATTGGCATTGGGTTTAGAAAGGAGGTAAAAACGTACTCAAACCCAAACCTCCCGTGAGTTGAAACATGCTCATTTGAATAGACAACAATGATTTACAGTCAAAATTATACATTTGGTTGTCAGGGGTTTTTTTTGCCTTAAATCAGGAGGATTATGGAGAACAAAAGACATTTCCTAAAATGCTAACTGGGACTCATTTCCCAATCTTAGGAATTATGGAACATTATTGATTGTTCATGCACTACAGCAAAGCTAACCAAACCTTTAAAAATATTTTTCCACTGCAACTTGCATTTCTTGTCTTTGATTTTTTTGGGATCTTTACACTCGCTACTCTTAATATTATATTCACATATAACTTTTTTTCTTCAACTTCATAACATGTTTTTCTTCTTTCTCCATCATAAAACTAAAAATTCAAAAAGTACAAAAAAAAAAGGAACTGCTCTCCCCAATAGCCTAAACTGCATCTCCACTTGCTCTTTGGTTTAGTTTGGGCCTTGGGATATAGACTCGGACAATAACTGATGCGCCACCCCACGCCCCAGTTCTTTCCCATAAAATGGGGGACAACTGGCACTTTAAAAGTGGAAACTAATCTTAACCCCCCAAACACCCACTTGAAAGTGGCACTCCGCTCCTTCACCCTAGCGGCGCGTGTAACAAAAACGAGCGTGGGTGGCTTAACTTTAACATAGTCCATCTATTAATGAAGAACTATACATTAAATATCCAAAAGAGACAGAAAAGTCAATCAACGACTGACCGAAGGAGTGATCACCGGGGACAAATAAACTTGACTTTGTATCACGGCTACACCAATCTTGAATCCTGGAACCACCGTGAAACCGACTCTGATATCAGAGTTTGCACCACTGAATTCAGTCGATAAGAGTGATTCATCACTCACATTTTCCATGTAAACCTCAGAGAAGCCGCAATCTTTTTTCACCTGAAAGATGGAAACTCGTTCATGCATCGAGAATCCCAAGCAATGCAAGAGCCAAAACCGCCTAGCCATCTCTGCAAAAGCTGTGAAAAAAGCCGTATCCGGGAACCCACCAGATGTTACTAGCTTCCTTTGGTTCAAGTTACCAAAAAAAGAACACTCCATTTTGGCATGGACGAGGTTGAGGTACTTGGTTCTGGTGAATTTAGCAAAACAGGAGTTTGGATTTAGAACTAAAAACGATTTTGGGTGAGGAAATTTCAGGTCCCTGAATGCGTTGAAATACTGCTCGGGATCGAGTCTTTTTGTTAAAGAATCTTTTGAGAGCCCAAAATCATGGGAGTTGAAGCCTTCCAAGATTGTTTTGCACACGAAAGATTCAAATGCAAAGCACCTATGGCTTTCTTTTGCGAAAACAGCTCCAGGTTCAATGCTTTCAGCAGCTGCTCCAAGATCCCATTTTGCCAACTCCATTTCCTCGAGCATCATTTTCACAAAACAGCGTGCAGATCTCAAGGAGAAGCGTAAAACTTGTACAAAATGACCAGGGTTCAACTTCGTAAACTGGATATCATCAAACATGGACAAAGGCCCACTGGCGTTTAGTTTCTTTTCCAAGGACCTGTTAAAGGCAGTGAAATCTTGAAGCTGTTTGTGAAGCAAAGCAATGTCGGAATCTTTCTCTTCAACATCGGACTGCAGCTTCTTGATCGTGATCTCGTAAGTTCGCATCAAGCTTTGTTGCTCTTGAATCTCGGCAAGCATCAAAGTAACCTGAGGTGAAAGATCAAGTTCTTTCTTCAAAAACTTGAGCTTTAGCTCCGAAAGAGTTTTGAGCTCTTCAACAACAGCCTGGTCAGAAGCCTGAATAGCGTCACTGTTGTAAGGGTGCTGAGCCATTTGCAGCTCAGCGTAAGCAGCTTTGATGGAAGTAACACTGGCTAAAACCTTGGCGAGCAGGGCTTCCAGGACGGCTTTTTGCTTAGCCTTGGAGTAGTCCCCATTGCTTGAGTGTGGGAGTTTGTGTTGGGAAGCAGTGAGAACACTGATTCCAACCCCATTGCTCGAAGCAATTTTTCTAGCGGATCTGAGGTTTATGACTTTCTCGAAAGTCCTTACTAGCCTGCTCTTGTTGTTGCTGTTTCTTAAAGATGATTTGGGTTTGATTGTTTCCATTGTGGGGAGACGAAATTAGAGAAGAAAAAGAACTGGAGTTGGGAGCATGAAAATGATAACAGATAGATTTTGTGACATAAAAAGAAAAGAAAGCTAATATGATGTGTGAAAAGCAACAAAGAAGACAGCTTTGAGTATCAGGCTGAAGCTAAAGACGGTGATGGGATTGAAAACAGACAAAAGTGCGATTTAAAGCGCGGGAAAAAAGATGCAAAGGTCTTAGATTTTTCTTACTTTTTTACTCCCATGGTTGAACGCTTAAAACAGGGGACTAGTAACTTATAGCTCATAACATAAGCATTTAAACACACATTTTGGATTCTTTCATTTTAAGAATTCACAAAGCTTTTTGAAACAAATTAGATTAACTTGTAGTAGTAGTTTTAATTTTGGGATATGAATATATCAGGTTGCATGTAGCCTGCAGGGACAGACAGATCGGGGGATGTAATGCAATTAAAAGACGATAAATTTTAAAATTTGTTCACACATTAAAAATATTAGATTTTTTAATAATATTTTTAATTAGTTTTTGTGTTTCTTATAAGTATTGAAATTTATTTTATAAGCATAGATATTTTTTATATAAATTTTCAATTTAGGATAAAGTTTTAATATTTGTAAAAAACTAAAAAGAACAATTGAAAATATTATAAAAAATATAACATTTTTAGTTTATATATATCTTTTTAAATTTATTATCTTTTAATTACACCATATACATGTCACACCTTAAATTCACCTGAAAATTGAGTGTCTGGTTCTCGTGCATATATGGATCTGCTTACTGCCTGCTGTTCCCCATCACTCTTTACACTTCTTTAATAATATCTAGAGAAACAAACTGAAAGTTTTACTCGTCCTGGGTTTTGATACGGTCTGATGATGCATGTGGTCCATGTCAAAAATAAAAGACCTGTTATTTTCATGTTCTTTTTTTAAGAATTTAAAACTTTAAAAAAATTATCATGCTTTAAGTATTATAAATTTAGTGTAAATTTCATAAATGATTACTGAATTTTGTTAAAAATAAAATAATAATTAAATTTTTGAATATTATAAAATGACAATTAAATTGTGTTGTTACAAAATAGTAATTCGGTCATTAAGTATTTAACGTGATTTAAATAATTTTGTATAATATCACGTTTAGTCATTTATATTTACACATTGAATCAATTTAGTCTCAATTCAAAAAAAAATAATAAATAAAGGAGTGAAAGAGAAAATAAAATGACAACTTGGTGTTTTTGGAAGATATGGTTCACTGCTTGGTAGCTCTATATATTTGATGAAAGTTAACATCCATATGTTTACTGTGCTTACTCTATTGAGAAACCATACCCATTATCCATAGGAAATACATTAGATTGTGTATTTGTGGGGAAATTATCATATTCGTTCTGAAAATTTTGTATGTACGGCTACTGGATTATGTTCAAATAATAGTCTGTAAACATTTTGATATCTTTTCTTAGTCCAAGTTGGTTAAAAGCTGTATCGTAGCTATTTTGATTTTCACAAGACTACGGAATTTTACAATGTTATTAAGAGTGTAAAGGCATCAAGGTCTTTTAATCGAAGCTTCACTGACATATTTTATGTGTTCTCATGATCATGTTTTTTTAACTTTGAATTGTCGTTTCAGTTGTCTCTCCCGTCCAATAATCTGGTAAATCAGACCTAGTATTTGTAGCATTAAAATGAGAGAATAGCTTCATCGGTCCGGCTTTGGACGTTGTAGTTTCATTTGGATAAGTATTGATGATTTGCATATTCTCTTTATCTTTGCAGGTCTGGGCAGTCGGTCTTGCTGCTGCTATACTGAAGAAAGTGTAGCGAGTGATTCAAAATTGCAGAAAGAGGGACCTGGGATGATCGAAGCTGTGCTGCTCTCTTCCCTTGAAAAGTTTTTTGCATTCGTTCTAAATATGCCCAATGTGAGTCCTCCGTATTATAAATAGGATCAAATTGAAAAAAAATGTGTAAATTATGAAGGTTAAATTAATTGTTTTTTTTTCTTTTAAATTAGGACTAAATTGATTGAATGTGTACATATAAATGACTAAATGTGCTATCATACAAAATTATTTAACAGTCAAGTTAAGTACCCAACGGCCTAGTTACCATTTTGTAACAAAACACCGTTTAATTGCTATTTTGTAATATTTGAAAGTTTAATTACCATTTTATTTTTTTAACAAAATTTAGTGATCATTTGTGAACTTTACCCTATAAATTAATATGATGATAAAATAATATTTTAATTTAATTAATAGGAGTAAGGGAAATAAATTTAATTTTTTAAAAGAAGAAGGAAGAAAATGGTGGGAAAAAAGGTAAGGGATGGCAAAATTACTCGTCCCCGACCTGACCCGGTGTGCTCCGATCGATCGGGTTTTTTTTTTATGATTTTTGGGGATCGGGACGGGGCGGGTTCGGGTATGATATGAAAATTCCCCGCCCCGCCCCACCCCGGTATTTTTTTTTTATTTTTTTATTATATTTATAAAAATATCACTGTATATAAATACTTTTAGGAGTTTCAAGCTATTTTTTAGTTTGTGTTTATCATAAATTTTTGTTAGATATTGTTCAAATTTTAACATATCTGATTATAAAAGTCAATGGTAGAGTTTATTTTTTAAAATATGTATTTTTTCTTCATATGAGTAATTTAATTAGTTTTATTTTATTTTTTTTATATAGTTTAAAGTCCGTAAAATTTATATTTTGTAAATATAATGGTCGTTCGATCGAATCTAACATTTATCGTCGACAAAATTTAATATATTTTTTTACATTTTCAGGTCGGATTGGGTCGATTTAAGATTTATAAATCGGGCCGAAGCAAATAAATTATTATTTTATTTTCGAGGCGGAATCGAATTTTAGATTAATATATCGGGGCGGGTTCGGAGCGACCAAAAACCCGCCCCGCCCGTTACCATCCCTAAAAAAGGTCATAGCCGAAAGAAGATAGCGACTAAAATGTCCGTAACTAGCTAAGCTCTTGAGCATGTAAATGTGGACCTGAGGCCAATCAAGCTGAGGCTAATTGCTAATACGGTGAATTAGTGTGTGTTATTTCTTTTCAAAAAAATGGAAATTATCTAAACTTGAACCCTAATAAATCATAATACGGTAATTTAGTGTATGTTATTTCATTTAAAAAATTTGAATCCTAATACGGTGAATCAGCTCTAATGTTTAAAAACAATGGAGTTCGAACAAATGAAAGTTCCAAATTAAACTAACCATCCCTCTCAAACAGAAATTGGACCACAAACAAAATTTAAGTCAGGATCACAGACAAAATCTAGAGACTCCTAACCTGAAACATCATGAGCAAAACTCAAATAGACTCCAAAATATTGTTTTTATTCTACTTAATGTAAAAGAACTCGATTCACAATTTTATAATCTAGACTCGGTTATAAAAATTTTATATAAATTTTGAGTTATAAATTAAAGTTCAAATAGTTTAGAATTTTTAGCAATTAGTAAATTGATTAGAAAGTTCGAGTCGAATTTCTAAATACTACCTAATATATGCATGTTGCATATGAATAAACATGTATGTATATTGTATATGGTTATAGAAATTCGTTTAAATTAGAACCGATTAGTATCATAGCATTATAAAAAACTGTAATTAAAATTGAACAAAAACTCGAACAACTCAACTAAAATTTTTTTAATAAAATTTGAGTTACAAAACACGACTCGCCAACTCAACTAACTTGAATTTTTTAGTTCGACTTGATCGAATTCTTATCCTTCTTGTTTCTCAAGGACTAACACTCTTAGCTTGAGACCCTAGGTATCATGTTTCCTTAGTTCTTATTGAAGTCTCTTCTTCTTTAAGCACTAATATCCTATCTCTCATAGATGCTCTTCTGCTCTGTCACTTATATATTTGAATTTATCTACTGACTAAAGCAGCATACAGTAGGGCCGAGCATTAATTGAGTCGTAAAAAATTTGAGTAAATCAAATCGATTTGTTTGCGTAAAAGAAATCAAATCGATTTATTTGAGTTTATATTTAAATTTAATTATAAATATTTATTATGTTAAGGTATTAATTGATTTAAACTTAAATATTTTTTATAATGATATATATATATATATATGTCTTTATATGTAATATATGTATATATATCTGACAGAGTTGAGAAACTCGACTCCAACTTGAAATCGATCCACTTATTACTAAAAATTTTGAGTTATTCGAAGTTTTATTTTATACCTCAAATTTTATTTGAAATGTATCGCAACTTGTGGCTTTGTAAATAGGTGGCCAACAGTGCCACCCCAAGTCTGTTAAATATTGATTGGTTAACAATTTTTTAACACTTTTTAACAGTCCGACACCTAAAATTGTAACATTGTAAACTTTAGGCACCTAAAGTTATAACGGTTGAAATTCTGGACACCTATTTTTACAAAAAATACTTTAGGCACCTAAAGTTTAAAAAATGTATACTTTTGGCACCTATGTTTCATTTAAGCCATTAAAAAATAAATATTTATTGACTTGTTGTGTGCGTACTATATTGACTTTTGAAAAAAAAAGTATGATATGACTTAAAATCTACTAATTACAAAAAATATTTTGTTTGTGTATTTTATTACTTTTGTTTTTTTCTTTGTAAATATATAACTTAATTTATTTTTAAAAAACCATATACAATTGTATCCATTACACATGTTCAGAACTATTACGTATATCGCAACCTGTGGCTTTATAATCTTGATAATACGTCTAAAATGTTCAGACATTTGATTGATTTTCTTTTAGCACATAGTTCAGAGTTTAGGGATAGAAGAAATATTATAGATAGTAAAAAAATGAAGAAAAAATTATTGGATATTATCGGAAAACACAAGTGGTTACAATTATTGAAGACCAGAAAAAAGAAGTGACCCAGAAGCCAATGGGCATATTTTAACATGATTTTAGGAAATGGATTCATCTTTTTCAAAGTTTGTAATGACTTTTAAATTGAATTTGAGTTTTTTTTCTTCTTCTCATTTTGAAGATAATCGTACAAGACAAGAAGGCTTCCTGTGGGGTTTAAGTCTCCGGTGTATGAAATCCCGTTAGTTATCTCAAGTTATAAATAGGTCTGATATATTTTCTAAAAAAATATTAATATTTAAAAAAAATTTAAAACAGGTTAGATTTTAAGAAATAACTTATATTAATCGAATGTCGATGCTGGGTTAGATATGAAAGAAAAAAATCTATTAATTACGAGAGGCATAATCATTGCAGTTTTTGTTTGTCTAAGTGAAACACTTAAGCTTGTATAAGCAAAATTATGACATTGGCTGACTTTGAGAACACAACGATTCCAATTGGCACAAAACATGAGACACTGTACTTAATGTTTCTAATTTCGCATGAGGACTGGAGGATTGATTATTGTTGCTTGTTTGTTAGGCAGATCATGCAAACCATCATCATTAATTTTCCATAGATAAAGCATGTAGTCGTTAATTAATCTTTAAATCAACCACACACATATTATATATGTATGTGGTATAGGCATGCAAATCCTTAAAATATTAAACTATCAGTTTCAACCTTGCAATTCGCTCCCCCAAAAGAATTCAACCATGCAACTTTATTTGGGAAAAGAAAAAAGAAGCTAAAAATGGGGGTAACCAAGAAGTAGTCATATATGTATTTGATTTAAACCCTAATGTCAAAAATATAAAGTCTACTATTTTGATAATATATGGGAAACACAAATTCACCAACCAACCAACCAACTTGCACCCAATAATTCATTCCCTGTGGAATTACGTTACCAGTGGAGAATTATCAAAGTATTCACAGTATAAAGTCTAGTAGTTCTAGCAGCGGCTAAGCTCCCTCTTAATGCCCCAGTGTGTTGAAGTGACCATTCACATCTGAAAATTCAGGTTCTTGAGGACTATTTTTGAACCAGGTAGCATATCATTATTTCTTTAACTTTTTTCGGCTCCTGCTTGTACTACCATCAACTTTTCAGCCTTGGCAAGCATAAATGTCTTATCATGAAATATGGGAATCCAACGGCACTGTGAGAGGGACCATTGGATCGCAATTTATGCCAGAAGTTCTGAAAAATTCATGCTATTTGTACTAGTTACATGTGATTCTAAGTTCTAACTGTTGCTCAATTCTCAAATCAAAACATAAATTCTCCGGGTTGTGACCAAGATGTGTATTTGGCAGCCAGCTCCTTTGACAGTTCAAGGGAGAGTTTTAAGCTATTGAATTTCTTCATTTTCATGGGATGGGAGTCCATCTTTTTGGCTAGCTAGGGCTATAAATAAATAAAAGCAAAAAACAAAAAGGGTTGGAAACAAAAGTTAAAGGTCATCATTGCTTGTTCTAATTAACAAATCAGATCGTATCTGTAAAAGATTTTTGAAGTGATTAACTGGAATAATTCTAATTTAACTAGGGTGATAGAAATTGAACGAGAAAGGCTAGAATATATTTCCCAAAAACTACTTGCTTTACAAAATGACCTATCTCCTTTATATATAGGAGAAGCAGAGATGGATTACATCATAAACCCTTAGATAACAGGCTGGATATAACTAACTTTTAGTTACAACAGACTTTTATCTTAAACGGTCACTAAACAAGGATCATTCTTGAAACAGGGTTATTTTAGTCTATACTCTAATATTCTTCCTGCTACTCTTCTTTTCTTTGAAACTCTTTGTTGATGAAAGAACCTTCAGGACATAGCCATACGTAATCGAAGCTCCCCAGGAGAAAAAACTTGAAGTTGTTATCACAATCGAACAAAGAAGCTCCCCAGAAGTTGAAAGCATGCCTTAATCTAAAAATTAAATCGTGTACACAAAAGCAGTACACTGGCTCATCATTTATCACTGTCAAATTCAATTTAAACGGATCCTGCCTGCCTATAGGTTCTTTACTCTAATGCATTAGAGGTAGCAGAAGAAAACTTAACAAGTAAATAACATAGGCACAGCATTTTGTAAATATGCAGCAGATAACAGAAAAAGGAAGTTACTCCACACAGACACCAAGGGGAAGTACTTGCTTAAGGGGATTAAACTGTATCGAGTGCATTTGTATCTATTTGGAGGAACAAACAATGTTCCCTTGCAACTATTCTTTTCTCTTTCAGTTTGATAATCAGACTACCTAGAGCCCTAGTAGGAATATTTCAAACAATTGCATTTATGCAAGCAAGTAAACAAATGGAAATCCTTAATGTCCACACAATATCGAAGTTCAAGCTTTGAAACAATTACCCAATCACCCCCAACGTCCATCCAACAAAGACAGAAAGCCAATAACGCAGCCAGAATGAGAAATTAAAACAACTCAGATAATTCTTTCGGGGGGGGGGGGGGGTATGACTACCAACAAACTAGAAACAGATCAAAAGGGGGTAGCGGCGGCCTACCTCATGAAAACTACAAACTGATTTTCTCTCGACATCACTCTTTCCCATTGACCACTTAATATCAACAGACACGTTGGGCACAATAACCCCGCCGGAGAAAACAAGATCGTTGATATGTTCTTCATCAAGCTGAACCAACCTTGAACCAGGTGCCCCTTTGCAATATACAGCCTTATATCTGAAGTCACATCAAAGCCACGACCCAAAGCTTGAATTGAGCTGCTTATTGTAGTAGTCAATGCATCTGGGCTAGTCGATGAGCTCAAGAGGCTGCCGCTTCTTGTTCTTGGGTTTTCCATACATAAAAAAATAGAAAGAAAAAAAAAACTTCTTTGATTCAGAGGACCCTCGAAAACGAAAGCTTTTCAATTTGTTTCAGGCTTCTGTTTCATGCTGCTGTTTATTGAAAAGAAATGTAAATGGGATACGGAGATTGCGAGAGTTGGTGAGTTTTGTTTATGTTGTTGCTGTTTTGTTCTTTGTTCTAACGGCGGATGTTGCTGGTTGACTACAATAATCGCGAAAAACGCGTTATTTTTTAGTTGTGTCTGAAAACTAAGGATTCTGAGTTGACTGGTCTTCATTGGATATTTTTATCAGATAAAATATGCTCAGCCTATGCTATTTTGACTTTTGTATGACTGACCCATTTTATTAATTGATTATATTCATTAATTTTCCAAATCAATTACCCTTTGTCTCACAATAAACAAAGTGTATAAAACAAGACAAACTCAGATTTTAATTATTTTTGAAGCCAGTCTTTACATTAGTACAAGT
The DNA here is from genome assembly GCA_019671005.1 of Hibiscus mutabilis. Taxonomy (NCBI): domain Eukaryota; kingdom Viridiplantae; phylum Streptophyta; class Magnoliopsida; order Malvales; family Malvaceae; genus Hibiscus; species Hibiscus mutabilis. The sequence goes on along the minus strand of CM033748.1, from coordinate 7,313,138 downwards.
GCAATCAAGTTTGCTTCGAATTTGATGGATATTAAACAAGCGTTGAGGAAGAGCCAGGCCATGCTTTTGAACTTGAATCTGATGACTGAGTAACCATGGTGGTTTCACTGCACTTCTGAGATTGCATACGGTTGAATTGGTCTTTTAGTGCTCCGAATCTCGACTCATCGGCAAAGATACTTGGGTCCATGACTAATTCAGGAACAAGGGTTCGACCTTCAAGCATGTTTACTGCTTCAGACATGGTTGGTCTAAGTGCAGGGGATGAAATAGTGCACAATAAAGCTACTCTTGTCATCCTCATTGCCTCTTCTTCATTGAACTCGGTCCCCAACCTCGATCCACCAACTCCATTAAGTTTCCCTTTTGTTGTAAAACTAGAGCCTGAAATAGATTGAGGAGGTAGCAGAACTTCAAAGATTAAATTAATTAACAGGCGAAAAGCATTAATGAATTTGCATTAAGTTCAATGCACCTATGACTGTACATTGATATTTCTATGATGACATTATCAAATTATAACTTGAAACATGAATCATACCCAATCTTGAAGGCATACAAAATCCTCTCCAGGTCGATATTTTGTATTGTTTTTTCCAGCAACGATTTCTAATGCAACAATCCCGAAACTATAAACATCTGCCTTGTAGGTGAGATAGCCCCATAATGCATATTCTGGGGCCATGTATCCTCTGCACAAGAAATAGTAGAAGCTTGAAGCACCACATTCTCATGCATATCAACTTTATTCATGTTTGCATAAGCAAGGTTGGAGACTTTAATCTCATTTTTACAGCTTTATAGTTTAAACATTGATGCTTCATTCAATTTGCAGAAACTTCGGTTTCAAGAATCTATGTTTTCCTTTTCAATTATGGTAGCAAATTGAGAAATACACTGGACAAAAAACAAGCAGCAGTATAGTTTAGTTCGATTCTAACTAGATATGCTGAACTGAAAGAAATGCAATGATGATCAACAGATGAAAAACAGAGGGAAAGAGATGGCTCACATAGTCCCAGCAACTCTAGTGCTAATATGGGTGTTTTCCTCCTCATCAAACTTGGCCAAACCAAAGTCAGAGATTTTAGCATTGAGATCGCTATCTAGTAGCACGTTGGTAGTTTTGATGTCTCTATGCACAATTTTTAAGCTCGATTCCTCGTGCAGAAAAGCCAGACCTTTTGCTATGCCAAGACAGATTTTCTGCCGAGTAGGCCAGTCCAATAGCTGGCTTTCTTTGGGACCTATTCGTCAACACAGCCCAAATCCATTGAAATTCATCATATAGTTGTCAATTCATAGTGCTGTTATCTTTTCTTTCTATAACTGTTATAAAATCAAAATCATCATTTTTTTTTCTAATGAGGATGGATGAAATGATCAAAGGAGGAGAGGGGTACTAGCTTTATATGGTTCCAATCACAAAAACACCAAAGGAAGGAGAAATAAAAGAGGTTTAGGACATTAAGCTTACTGAATAAAGCAGCGAAAGGCTATTATTTTCCATGTATTCATACACCAACAACAACTGAGTTCCCTCAATGCAACATCCATACAATCTAACAACATTCGGATGTTGTAAGCCTGAAATCATGGCTAGTTCATTCAGAAATTCTCGATCTCCTTGTCTTGATTTTGAAGAAAGTTTCTTAACTGCAATAATGGTACCATCTAGCAATACGCCCTACAGCAGAGGTATAACATTATTTTTTGTTATATATTTCATCAAATAATATGTACACCTAAACATCATAAATTCAGAAAGGAAATAAATTACACGGTAAAGAGAAAGCATGTACTGTAGGTACCTTGTAGACAGCTCCATAACCACCTTCTCCAATTTTATATTTAGCATCAAAATTGTTTGTAGCAGCTTTCATTTGTCCGAAGGTGAAAAAGCCAGTCTGCAGGTCTAACCCCCTCAAGACTTGGAAAATATCAGGGGAACCAATTGAATTACACGTTCAATAAGCTTGAAAAGGGAGCATTTGTTCAAATAGATCATCCTAGAGAAATTATTTAAAACTATAAATTTGTAGATTAAAGTTTATTAGAATACCTTGTTCCCTTGATGGCTTGTGTCGAAAATAGCCTTTCCACCATAGAATGCCTAAGATTATGAAAATCAGGCACAGAACACAAACAACACCTCCCACTACAAACTTCATATTCTTATTCCGGCCACTTAGAACTGGAGGCTTGAGATCTGCCAACAAAAGGGATAAAAAGGTACACACAATTATTTTCAAACTTCATCTGCTGAAGTAACACTGCATGTGCATATGCCAGTAAAAAAAATTAGACATTCAGCAATTTAAGTACTTAAGACGGTAGCTTAAAGTTTTCCCTTGAGAAAAATTAAGTACATAAAGTGATTCTTATGTTGTTGTGTCAGTTTACAGTGAAGTTCTACTAGCTTCAGCTTCCAAGAATCTATGTCAATGAAACAATAGTTTAAGGGCAACTCCATTATTGCTTCAGATCATGTACATGTCAATCCACTTCAAGAATTAAACAAATGTGACAATTAAGAGTTAAGGTTCCGAAATATATCCTGGAGATTGAGCAAAGCACATAAGAAGAGTGAATGGCTATTTTAACTACAGATCTTACCGGAGTCTACTGAGATAGCTGATATCAAAGGACCATATGTTCCTCTTCTTGGGGTTCCACTTGTCCCCTTCCCAGCCCAGTGAAAGCGTATTGTTAAAGTTTTGTTCCTGACAACCGTCTTAAATTGCTTGACAACCACTTTATCGACACCTTTTGCCTCATTTTTAATATTGAAATCCTTCAATTCCAGCTTCTCCTGCAACGAACTTATCCAATCAACCAGTTTCGGTATCATGCAAATTACACTTCGTATAAAACATTATCAAATACCTGGATATAAACATCAAAAATCCTCCTTCCAAGACTTTGACAGGATCTATTGTCTCTGATAACTATCTCTGCAAAGTGAAGTGTAACCGTATAACTTCCATTTGCTAAGCAACGAAAGTAATACGTGAGAGAAAGAGGAGAGAGGCGTGCTCTTGTATATAATTTGGAGTTGTTAGTTCGGAGAATAGAAACATTTTGTGCTATAAAGTCTGTTGAAGTAACACTGGTATCCCAGAAAAGACCAGTGCTACTAGTTTCCCAAGTCTCTTTGAGTGGAAAATTTTTTGCTGCACCCCCTGAGTCTTCATCTGCCTCGTAGTCGACCCCGTCAATAGTTGTTGCTCCTCCACCACAATTTATATTTACTGAATACCAATCTATAAAGAATGAGAAAATACATGTCACATGTCAGTTGATTAGGATAAAATCTAACAGTAAAACATGTTTTTAGAGCGTAGAGCTTTGCATTTTAATGCAAAGGAATTACCTTTAGAACAAGGAAAGTTCTTCAGGCAGTTATCTAGTCCTCTACATCAGATTTGTACGACAAAGAAGCATCAAACTTGTTAAAGAGTGATTAAAAGGGAAAGAATATAAATAATAAAAAAACGTGGTAACTTTTTTGCTCAATAAGATACAAACTTACAAGTTCTTGCCTCCTGAGAAGCTTTCAAACAAATTTCTGATGAAGCAATAGACCAATCGCTTTAATATTTCAAAACATCTTAAAAAAAGTTGGGAAAGTAATACTACACGGCATGGGAAGCCATGTTAAGAAGAAGCTTTTCCTACAGATTTTCCCGACAAGAAGGCGGCTGGGGGCTTTCAGAAAAATTATTATAAGAAAGATCCATCTGACTGCAAAAACGTATAATAGATGATAAATAACTTGACTTGAAACATTAAGGTACATTAATTTTTATTAAAACTAACAACATTCTAACTGGTATAAACAGGACATGTTTCAATGAATGACACTCTTGAGCAACCACAAAATGGATAATTTGGGTTACTTTTGTATTGTTTGAAGAGAATTAGGTAGTTTGCAAGTATATCCTTAAGACTGTCAAAAAAGAAAATCCTTAAGTCAATGTAGATAACTTAAGATCAAATCCAGCAAAATCGTACTATGAATATTCTTTGAAGTGTTGTCGGTTAACAAAATGCAGAAGATAAACAGATAAGTATTTGTCAGGGGAAAAAATGAAAGAGAGAAAGATAGTAGACGTACTAGCGGCTATCTCTAGAATTTATCCAATCTGGAATACTCCAAGTAAGCGAGTTGTGTGTCAGGTACCTAATCAGTAAGCAATACTCCACAATTAGGCACTTCTATTGGAACCATATTGAAAGGTTATAACTGGAAGTCTGAAACATAAAGTGAAGTTTCACCAGATTTAGAACTTATTTAAGGATATTAATGCATGCAGATTCCTGATTCAGAAGTTGTGAAAGTATCAGCAAGCTAGTTTTATTTTGATGTTATCCATGAGTTTCCAAAATGTGCACTTGAGATGAAATAAACAAATGAAAATGTTCTATATTACCACAAGGATCCAATAAACTTTGAACCTTTGATTAACTACTGAATTCAATAAATATATTTATGATTAAAAGACCATAAGAACTACTTAGATCGAGTATTATTTCAAGAACACGGTATGCACAGTGTTCTTCATATTGGTTAATCTTGGTTCGGATGAATACACCTCAAGAATTCAAACCACTTACATGTATTGCAATTTTTCAAGGCTTTCAGAATCTGAAACGTTGCCTTCCAATTTGTTGAAGCTGAGATCTCTGGAAAAAATAGACAACTCAGTTTTATCGTAGCTATACAAATATAAATGTTGAAATGATAGGTTAATTGAAATCTGAAATCCTGAAAATATATAGATGAGTACATTTATGGAAGATTGAAGTATGTTCCTTCCAAAAAAAAGTGTGACAAATTTATTAAAATCCACAAGAAAAGAATGAAAAATGATATACCAAGTATTGACATAAATACGGAAAATTAAGGTGAGGCAAGAACGGTAGAATTACAAAATTTGCAGTTTTGAGAATTCCCATATATAATCTGGGATTGGTCCAGATATATTGCAGCTACGTAACATCCTGCAATATGAGCCCCCATCATATGAGCACAATTATAACAAATAAACGAAAGGCGATTAATATGGCCTTGAAGAATTTTGCAAGCATGGTAATGACTTACAATCTGTACATGTTTTTCATGTTTGTTATGTTCGGAAACTTTGAACCCTCCCCAGGTAAGTCACTGATCCTTATGAATTATATTGCACCATAAAGAATTGTTAAAAGAGAAAAGGCCCCAATACAATAATTTTAGTATCTAAATTGGAATGAACCCAGATTACGTGAAAACATAAATAAAAATGAAGAGCTACAAAATCTAAAGGGATTAAGACAAACTCACAGTTCCACTAAGTTATGCAAGAGAGCTAAGCTTGAAGGAATTGGCCCTTCAAAACCACTAGCTTGAATCTCTCTGTGGAAATCAAAATTTTGAAGTAATCATCACCAAACTTTCAATGAGGTGCTCTAGAGAAGTAATGGAGGCAGAAAAACGCTTACAATTTCTCTAGTTGCTTCCAACTTTGAAAAATGTTGGGTATCTTTCCTGTGAAATTGTTACTGCTAATCCTACTGCATGAACCTCGAATAAAAGCAGGGGTACTAAACAAATCTAGATTATTAACAGCGGTACTCTAGATAGTGTTGAAAATACTTACAGTTCTTTTAGATTGAACAGATTAGCAAGGGACGGGGGTAAGTTTCCGGTGAGATAATTGGCATTAAGAGTACTGCATTCAAGAAAGAGGCAAAATCAAGCCAACTATACCATACTAAATATTCGGGAGAGAAGTAGACTGATAAATCATGCATGAATATATAGAGGAAAGAAAGCCTAACAGGTTTTCCAGGTTAACCAATTTCCCAAACTCAGGAGGAATAGTTCCAGAAAGCATGTTGTTCTCGAGGCTCCTGAAAATTTAATACTTTAAAAAGGAAAGAGATAATACTAAAGAAAACATAAGCACTCGTGAACCGACGCCTACAGAAATTTTAGAGTGGATATGTTTCCCAAAGAGCCCGGAATTGACCCCGATAAGCGGTTCATAGAAACTGTCCTGAAATGTAGTCATTCCTATCAGTTGAATGAAAGTAAGCTTTTTCTGAACAGGATAAACATGAAATGCGCTTGTAGCTTACATAATCTCCAACTTCAGAGCACCCCATTCATGTGGTATTGCACCATGAAGATAGTTGAAATGGAGTATTCTAAAAACAACAGAAAAGAGTTTTAAAATGAATAGAAGGTTATTTGCTAGTTAAAGAGTAAAATCATCAATTGTAACCTTCTTCTTACAATGTTTTAATATATGACAGATTGACAAGTGAGTGTGGAAGAACACCATCAAGATCCTGCCCTGCAAGATAGCTGTTCAAGTGAATAAAAAGTTTTTAGAAGCATATCCAATTCAAAGTTTCCAAATAGTTAGGAGAGAGATTTTAGTAGCAGAAAATGTATTCAAAGAACCCTGCAGTGATGAAAAAACGACACCATTCATATCATATAACCACTGATATGATTAGTTGAGATACATTCATATGCGAATTCGAAGCCATAGTCATACAGCCATTCATCTTGAATGAGCATCAATTTTCTCATGACCAGTAAGGAGCAAGGACATACATGCCATCAATGTGACATTCGCCGCCGGGAAAGCAGCAATTGCAGGTGACACTACTGTTGTAAATGCTCTGAGACACACGTGGCGGCGGCGGTGGAGTAAACCAGCTTGACTTGTTGTTGCAAGGGTTCTCGCTAAAATTCCAATCCTTCTTCCCAAGTTCTGCCGCTATCTCACGAAGAGCTTTTACTGCAAAACCAGAAAGAAAGAAAGAAAATAACTAAAAGCAACAAACTGAGAAACCATTGGAGGAAGTCGAGTTGGCGTTGAAACACATTTACAAGAAAATCAGTAGAATAATCTTTTGGGTGAGTTCTTAAAACTTAAAAACACTCAAGTATCATTTACCCTAATGAATCAAACCTGCAGTGTAATGTTCAATGTAGATTACTTAAGGAACAATAGAAAGAAAAGTGAATTAAAAGAGAAAAAAAACAGCAAAAACATGAACTGGAAATTTGCAAACCAGCTAGTAAAGAGAGAGAGCTCATCTTTAACCCAGACTGAAGCAAAAAAGGAATTGCAGAGCTGTAGCAACTTACCTTCATTTTGTGGAGGATAGGGTGCTCTACTTAGGCTTCAACCATGGAAATGAGCACCAAGACTGTAAGAATCATGTACCCAAAGAGCATTTTCATGGTTGAAGGACAATTACAAGCCTTCCCATGTGTTTTCTTAGTGAAAATTTGAAGGAATCTTCTTTCACTAAACTTTTTTTTTCCTCTCAAAAGTAAGCTATGGATGCAGCTGTCTACAAATCTTTAACTTACCAACTTTTGAAGTGTACAAGAAAGTGTTATACTTGAAGGTTTGATTTTAATGATGGAAAATGGGGAAATATATCAGTTTTGTGTCATTTTCATGCAATGCGCATTTATATTCGAGTGGTGGGAATGGGAAATGGGAAACTAAGTGCGGGACTGACATGAAAAATGATATTTAAAATCTACTATTTTTTGCAATAAAATCACGTGATGAATCTACACAAATATTAATATTCGAATTCACATAAAATAAAACATCATAAACATCTTTAATCACTTGATTAATTAAAAAAATTATAATTTAAAAATAATTAATATATTATTTTAATAATAATAATAATAAATAAACTAGTCGATTACTAATTGATGTAACAATATATGATTTAAGAATCTCTTTAAGATTTAAAGGTTGAACTTTGTTATTGTAAACGGGACAAATTAAATTAATTATAAAAAATAGCCTCTTCTCCCTTTTCCAAAAAAAAAATAAAAACTTAGTTATATAATTAATATTTTTATTACTTTTAATATTTAGGATAAAGACACTGAACCAGAAAAATATTTTGGCTTCTAGCCTTCGAAGCGATTATGATTTATGATATGAGATAGCATGGTGTCCATGGAACCAGCCGAGGGAGGATAAGCATTATTTTATCCGATTGAGATCCACAAGTTCTCAACTTTCAACATGTCAACTTCAGCTAAAGATAATTTATTTTCTGGAAAATTCAACAAAATAATGAAAATCGGAATATTCAACTTCAATTTTTTAAATAAATAAATTATTATCTAGCTAGGCTAGCTATATTATCCCCATTCTTTTTTCCTTTTACAAATCCAGTGTAGATATTTGTATCTTCAGATATTGAATTTTATGGTTTCTCTTAAATAAATTTAATTGATCTATTATATATATAAGCTCATATCACTTGATTTATACTAAAAATATAACTTTCTGTTATGTCCTGGACTAAAGTGAAAAAATAAACTATACATCTTTGTGCATTTCTAAAACTCATCTGATGTATTGAAGATGATTAGATACTGCAGATTTCAGGCTTCCATGGCTTTAAACCTTAAAATGTGACTCCTCGTTGGTTTCATGGATTCCATGAGCTGAAGCAGATGACGTTTCAAACTGAGATCCTGTAGAAGTTGAAGTTTGAACCTGACTTCCAGCGAAACTCTGACTATGCGTAGAGCTACGATGGTCTCGTATGGCTTTAAACCTCAAATCTTCATTGTAGCTACTCGCGTTAGGGACAATATCAGGAATGGTAATCGTTCCTTCCAGCATTCTCACCACCTCGGACATTGTCGTTCTCAGGAGGGCGTAGCATTGGTGCATAAGAGAGCCACTTTAATCATCCTTTCCGCTTCTGACTTGTTATAGTCGGATTCGAGCTTATCGTCCACCAACTCCAAAGCTTTCCACTTTGATGTAAATGACAGGCCTGCAAAGGAGATTAAACGCATGCATGGAATTCTCAAAGATGTGGGCTTGCTTTGGCTTAACGAGCCAAAAGAAACAAAGGCAGTTATAGAGGGTATGTAACCAGAAACATATGTATACATGAGGTATAATTAAATCAGTGATTACCCAATCTAGAAGGCAAGTGCATTCGTTCACCGGCCCATAATTCATGTTGTGCTTGCCACTAACAAGCTCCAATGCCAGAATTCCAAAGCTGTAAATATCTGCCTTGTAGGTCAAATAACCCCACAGTGCATACTCTGGTGCAATATGTCCTCTGCATTTTAAATTTTTGCAATGTAAATTTACATTTAAAGGTCATGTACTATTTGAGGGATCTGGATATTATCAATCTTGGTTGTGAAAGCCTTAAATGAGGGCATTAACTTTCCGTAAGCCACATATCTCTGTATCGGATGACTTGTACATTTCCTAATACATTTTCTTTTAGCAATTGGTAAGTCAGATGTATCAATATGTTCAATATCATCATTATTCAAATTTTCCATACCTTCATCCTCCTCCAAGGACAATGGGATCGGTTCCAGTTCTTGAGCAGTCCTAAGCTGTGTAATGTCCTGAATAGGCCTCATTTTCTTCCTTGTATAGACACTGAGTTCTCTGGCTTCAAGTTGGTTCTCGGAAGGAAGATTTAATGGAGTTTTTGGTACGGATTCAACTCTAGGAGATAAAGTTTCAAGAACAGAATCTGGTATCATAGTAGATTCAGGGATAGGATCCTGTGTTGGAATAGGGGTGGATATAATAGTAGGTTCATTTAGAGGTAACAAAACAATATGTTCATTTAGAGGTAACTGAATCTGTTGAAGCTGAAATTCATCCCAACTCTTCCCCTGAATTTGAGAATCTGTGAAAAAAGGTTGAGATTCATGAAATGAAACATCCATAGAAACATAAAATTTTCTAGTGACAGGGGAATAACATTTAAAACCCTTCTTCTGAGCAGAATATCCCAGGAAAATACATTTGATGGCCCTAGGATCTAACTTACCCCGAAATTGTTTAGAGATGTGAACAAAAGCACATAAACCAAAAACTCTAATGGGCAATGTACATGACATTGGTTTGAAGGAAGAAAAGTTTGAAGAAATACCTCCCTCGGTGTTTTGAACCCCAGAACTCTACTAGGTAACCTGCTAATTAAAAAAGTAGCAGGAAGCAATGCATCTCCCCAAAAATGCTTAGGGACATTAGAAGAAAATAAGAGGGTTCTAGTAACCTCTAATAGATGTCGATTTTTTCTCTCGGCTGCTCCATTTTGCTGAGGGGTATCTACACAAGAGCTAATATGAACTATACCTTTCGCTTTAAAAAAAATACCCAAAGTTTTAGTAAAGAATTCACTCTCATTATCACTCTTGAATATCTTAATTTTACTACAAAATTGAGTTTCAACCATAGAATATAATTTTTTAAAGATCTTCTCAGTCTCAGATTTTGTTTTCATAAGATAAGTCCAGGTTGTCCTAGTGTGATCATCAATGAAAGAAACAAACCACTGAGCCCCTGAGATATTCTTAACATTAGAAGGACCCCAAATGTCAATGTGAATGAGAGAGGAAGGTTGTGAAGCTTTATAAGAAGATGGATGGTAAGAATTTCTTTTATGCTTGGCAATTTGACAGACATCACAAGTAAATGAAGCTGGTTTTTTAGTAAGAAATAATTTAGGAAACAATTTCTGAAGATAAAAGAAACTATGATGACCTAGTCGAAAATGCCATAGCAAAATTTCATTTGAACTTAAACTAGAAAGTTAAGAGGGTAAACAAACGGATTTAAAGGTGCAACTTGAGTGAACTTGTCCATTGGGAAGAGGTTGACCTTCAAGAAGATAAAGGCCACTACATAGCTTAGCATTGCCAATCTTTTTTCCCGAAGCCATTTCCTGAAAAACACAACCAACAGAATCAAACTGAGTGAAACACTGGAAAACATCACAGAATCTATTGATTGAGAGTAAATTGCATTTTAGGTTGGGAACATATAAAACAGAGGAAAGAACAATGTCGTTGTTAACGTAGACTGTCCCAATCCCTTCTACTGCAGTCATCGAATCATCAGCTGTCTTCACACTCTTTTGACAAGGTTGCTTTGTAAGAGTAAGAAAGAGACTTTTATTTCCTGTCATATGGTCAGTAGCCCCGAATCGACTATCCAATGGATGAGATTTTTGTTACCAGCAGTATTTGCAAAGGAAATGCTACCTTCGTTTGCTGTCATGGTCACACTTTGATTAATTTTTACTGATGTCTGCCCAGCCATTTGTTTTAATTCCCCAAGCTGCTCGCTGTTGATCTTTTGGCTGCTGCTGCATAAACTATACGCCAGATCTGCTTGTAGGAGGGTTTGATCAGACCCTAAACTAATTTCAGATATTGGAGAGGTATGCATTCTCTAGGTTTTGTGGATAGGAAAAAAAAACCTAAGCAACTGATACCATGTTAATAATTGAGAGATGTTTTGTAGAGAGAATGAATTCTCAAATGTATTGACTTGAATAATGCATCGGTACAAAGCCTTTATATAGGCTGAATACAAGAGAGTTGTGTTACAATCAAATTACTTAATTTAAAATTTAAATTTAACTAGAAGATAAGATAAATGAGATAAGAATCCTAGATAATGCTAGGAGATAGAATTTTATCCCTTTAGACTTAATCCTAAAATGTTAGCGGATAATAACAAATAATATTTACAATATTTGAAGTTTAACTTTTATAACGGTTGTATTCTTCGGTTAGACTCTTTGTTACATGTTTCTACACAATGAAATCAGTTTGGGAATAATTGTGCATTGAACTTACCAAACAAAGCCCGAGAAAGGCTATTGTTTTCCAAGTACTCATATACTAGGCTACTAGCAACAGTTGATTCCCTTCGATACAGCATCCGTAAAGTTTCACAAGATTCGGGTGCTGCAAACATGAAAACATGCCTATCTCATTCAAGAATTCACGGTTTCCCTGACTTGACTTTGAAGAGAGCTGCTTGACAGTGATTATTGTTCCATCAGCTAGCTGACCCTGTCATCCAGTCATGAAATTCAGAACTCTCTAAAAGTAAATTTTCATATAAAAATGGATGTCATTTTGCATGTATTTAGCATGTATTTAGCATGTATACCTTGTAAACAGGTCCAAATCCACCTTCACCAATCTTGTTTCCAGGATCAAAGTTGTTAGTTGCCGCCTTTATCTGCTTTAAGGTGACAGAAACTGTTTGCAAATCCAGTCCTTTAAGATCTGTAGAAGGAAAACATGTAAGAATGCGTTAAATGAGTTCCCGATCCGTTACATATAGGTTTGTTTGTTTTCAGGAAAAAGCAAAGGTAGAAGGCCTCCAATTAGTCCGGCATGTTCGTGGACCTTAACTAGTGAACATTCCAAAAAGTTGTTTTCATATATGAGATAATATAAAGGAAAAGTTTTTGGCATGAAATTTTCCAAAGCATTGACTTCTACTACTGAAACAGCCCAAACCTTGTTCTCTCTGTCTCTTGGCTTTAAAATAGTATCCCCAGAAGAGAATCCCAGATGCCAAGAATACGAGAAATGATCCTACAACTCCAATGGCAATTGGCAAAGTCTTTGTTGTTTTCTCCTCATGCTTGGGTTTGAAATCTGACAAAAGAACTCGAGTCAGAAATCGTAAAGGAGGGTGCAGATGAGGATGATAAAGGAGGTGAAGATCACATACTGGCATCGACTGAGATGGCCGATATGAGGGGGCCATGGACTCCTCGAAACGGAATTGCTTGAGTACCTTTTCCGGCCCAGTAAAAGCGGATCTCTAGTTCACCATTCGTTACATTGGCATTATAGTGTTTCGTTAGCGGAGTAAGAATCCCACCAGCTTCAGCTTCTATATCGAAGTCTTCTCCAACCAGCTGATCCTGCGATATGAATATTTAATGATACTTGTTTATCTAGCAGCCAATGGAGACAGAATGGTGTCTCGGTAACTTGCCGGCCAAGCAATTCACTGGAAAAACACCATTCCGTAAGGAGTTAGTTTCACAATCATCATTAATTACCTGAATATAAATGTTGATTTCGAAGTCTTCCATATCTCGTGCTATTGGTGATTTCGATCTCCGCTGGAAGGAGTTAGTTTCACAATCATCATTAATTCACTGGAAAAACACCAGCTTCAGCTTCTATATCGAAGTCTTCCATATCTCGTGCTATTGGTGATTTCGATCTCCGCGAAGTGTAATCTCACTGAATAGCTCCCATTCTCTAAACAATGTCGATAATAAGTAACTGAAAGTGGAGATAGACGTGCTGTAGCATACAACTGGTTAGACATGTTTGCTGTCTGCTTTACATATCGTGACGCTGCATTCAGTTCGTCATTGTCATCCCTGAAGTCTCCAGTGCTACTAAAACCCCAGTTATCTCCATTCTCGTATAATGTTGCAGCACCACCTAAACCAGATTTGGCATCTCCCACATATGTTGTCCCATTCACTTTCACATCATTATTTCCACCGCAATTGATATACATAGAATGCCAGTCTGCCAGAGACAAGACAACTATATTAGCTTCAAAGAAAGAAGCTGAAAGATTCTATTGCAGAAGCTAAAAGGCTAACCAGAGAATTACCCTTTTCGTTTTAACAGCTTGCTAACTACACACACATAAACTTTATGGTAACCATTTACATGCTAGTATAGTAATGTAGATCTTTTATATTAGCTTGGAAAAACATTTTTGAAAAAAAGCTAGCGAATTGAGATGCATGGATTTTAAAGTAAGTATATAATTAGATTTGAAAGCAAATGTTATAATATACTTACATTTATGACATTTGAAATCACTCCTGCATGGAATAACTCCCCTTTGACTGTTGGGTCATGAGAATAGAAAAACACCAAAAAAACAAAGGACAAATTAGTGATCAAATGAATGTTATGTAGGACCGTTATTCTACAAATACTCATATTATTTTCGTATAGAAAACATGGAAATGAGGTTTTAAAGCTCACACATCCATCTATCCCAACCCAAATGGTGCTCAAGAAAACAGATGGAGATTGTGCTAAACCGATCTTCTCAATGTGTATTGACAGTCAATTTTGGTGGCCGTAGATAATCTGTGATAATTAAATCAAGAACTCAAGAACTTACAGGTATTCTGTCGAAGAACCGCGGAACAAATTTATGTTATCCCTATTTAAAAAGCAAAATGCAGTAGATGTTAGTAACCCTACATACCAGAAAGCATACAGGAAGAATATGCTTCTACTCAACTCGAAGAAGAAAAAAGAACTGACAATTTCCGTAAACAAGCAGGTTGATCGGGGCTCGGCCATGTGAAGTTATTGTATGAAAGATCTCTGAATGCAAGAAGGAAATAGAACAGTTTTCTCAGAAATCCCTGCAAGCTAAGAATTCGCATATATTTAGAGAGATAGAGTTCTATCTATTATTTGATAGGTTATGTTTTGATACATAAATCATATAAAAAATATAACTCTTTACATTTAAGTTATAAAATTTAAAAATTAAATTTTTATTTAGAGATAGAGTTCTATCCCTGCAACTTGAAATTACTTGTGTAAACTAAAGTTTACCAAGATTTAAGGGTTGTGGTTTAGGGTTTTAGGTTGTATGGTGTAGAATTTAAGGTTTATGATTATAAAACCTTTCAATAATATTATTTAAAGGTTTAGATATTTAGGTTGTGGTTTAGGGTTTAGGGGTTTAAGTTATAGGGCGTGTCATTCTATAAAGTCAGTACATTTGCTTATATGACACTGTTATCGCAATGTGCTATAATATGTAGATTTGTCACGTCATTTCAAGTTATTTACCGTTAGTTGATAAACAGTTTTTATCTGCGAAAGGATTATTTTAATCTAAAATAAAATGTTAAAAATTAAATTATTTCATAAAAAATAAACACCAAAATAATAATTCAGTCACACATTAAGAATATTTTTTAGTATTATGTCTTAAAGTTAAAGTAATAGGTGGGGATCCCATGAAAAGGAAGGGGGAGAAGAATGAAAATGACAATCGCACGCAAAGGAAATAAGGTTAAAAACACCATCAGTGTATGGATTCCACTAATGATATAATATTACCCTAACTATTACCAAAAACTAACTGAAAATTCCCGGAATAAAGAGGCTGTGGCTCATGATGGTTTCAAGGCTTATGAGTGGGAAGCCTTCGAAACTTTGAAACAAATATAATTAATTTTTAATTTTCTCACTTAATTAAATTTTATTCGTTGAATTTTCATTAATTTTACTAATATTAATTATTAAATTTAATACTTTTCAATCGAGTATCGCTTCACATGTTATTATATGATTATTTTTATTTTATTTTTAAAAATAAATAATACATTAAAAGATTAAAATGTTTGACAAAATGGTAATGTGCCATATAATAATAAGGAAAAAAAATTGATATATAGGTCGTGTGAATTTTATTTTATACATGTCTTTTAATTTTAAGGGTTAGGGTTTTAGTTTAGAGTTTTAAGTTTAGGGATTTAGTTTTTAGGGTTTAGAACTTAAGGTTAGTGTTTAGAATTTAAGGTATATGATCTAAGGTTTAGGGTTTAGCTTGTTAGGATTAGGGTTGGAAATTTAAGATCTAGATTTTATAGTGTAAATAAGCATTTTATAAAATTAATTTTACACAACTAGTGTATCAAAATTTTACCCTAATAATATTTTCATAGAAATAAGTTAAGATTTATTTATTTTTATTAGAGTGAAAAATTTTAGAGAATTAATTAATTTTGACTTAATTGTTAAATAAGTGCTCAAATTATACTTTTATTTTTAGATAAGTGCCCAAAGTATTTTTCGGGCCAAGTAGGTGCCTAACGTTTTTAAAGTTACCCGTTTATGTGCCCCGTCGTTAACTTACTTTTAAAATTCACAAAATAACCCAAAATCCCTAGATCCCCAGACTCAACCACTATCGTTGTCGTTTATCACGCTGTCGGTGACGGAATGAAGTCTTCTCTTGCCACAAGACTCGAATGTCGTTCGTCGGCCAATCGGCCATCATTTTGCCGTCAATCATTTTCTTTTCCTTTCACGAGTTCAACTTTATTTTGATGATAGGCATGTCGTCCATCGATTATTGGTGACAGAAGGATGGGAAAAATGATCGTGAGGTCCGGTGACGAAAGTGGTAGATACGCCTTCAACGATTGAAGGTGAAAACGACTGAAAATGAGATTTGGGACTTAATAGTTTAGGAATTTGAGGACTTTTTTGGAGTTTTTGAAAATTTTAGGATATTTTTGAAAATAAAACATATTACATATCATATTTTTAGTGGCTAACAGAATTTTTTTAACGGTTGTTAACGGCAACATACCTAAATAAAAACTTTAAAAATATTAAGCATTTATTTAGCTCGAAAAATATTTTGGGCACCTATCTAAAAAAAAATATAATTTAAGTATTTATTTACCTATCAAACCATTGATTTCCCCCGAAGTTTAATAGCCTAGCCACCTTCTTTCGGCGTAGCTTTTGCCTATCATTGGACTGGGCTTAGTCGATTCATTTGACATTGAAAAGTTAGTATGGTTCTTAAAGGTGTAATTACGAATTTCATACCGCTACTCTACAAAAAATCAAGAAGTTAGTTCAATTGAGTAATACAATTAAATTTTATCAATTAATCATTTATATGAAAATTATCAATTTAACATTTTTGTAATAAAAATAACTAGCAGTTTAAGTTTACATATTTATTAACAACTAAACTAACTTAAATTTTCATGAAATTTGATGATCACAAATTAAAATAAAAGAATTAATTTATTACTTTTCATAAAAGTTTTACCTATACAATATAGCTCGTTAAAATTTTGATACAGGCGGTATAAAACTATTTTTACACAAGCCTACATATTTACACTATAAAATTTAAATTTTAAATTTCTAATCCTAACCCTAAAAAATTAAACCCTAAACCATATACCTTAAGTTTTAAACCCTATAGCTTAAATTCTTAAATTTTAAACCCTAAACTAAAACATTAACCCCTAAAACTAAAAGACACGTATAAAATTAGTTTAATTTTACATGGCCTGTATCAAAGTTTTTTCGTTTTCTTATTTATACTTTTATAGATAAATTTAATACATGCATAGTAATGAATTTCATAAGACAACTAGGTTCATGGTATCTACTACTAAATGATTACAACATATAAATACATTTAGATTATTGATTATATATGGTCAGCACAATTTGAAGCAGTTGATTAAAAACTCATGTTGACATTCAATCTCTTTTCTTAGGTCTTGAATTCTAGCCCCAGTATGAGCAATTTCCTTCCCTTCCCTCAAATGAAAATTATTCAAAAAAGATTATTAATTATATATATTGAATCTATCAAATAGCCCCAATAAAAAAAGAAATATTATTATTTTAAGTGGCTTGGGTCCAAGTATTTTGTCTCCCCAAGTTGCTAATAGTATTATATTTTCTACCTCAAATTTTGTTAGAGAAAATAAGACTTTCCCATGCATTTCACCTTTCTTTATCAAATTTGGATGAGATTAACAATAAAATGAGAAGAATTTTATGAAAAAAGAGATAATTTTAGTTATTTATTTACTCTCATTCAACTGTCTGAAAATATATTCTATAAAATTAAATGAGATTTACATAGTATAAATGAATCTTAATTCATCTAATAATATACATATTAAATGAAAAGGTATGATCACTTGATCACAATTAAGTAATATTAAAAAATATGTAGGACTCTCAAGAACCTTTATGTAGGAAGAAAATAGTGATAGAAACGCAAATGTTACATAT
The DNA here is from genome assembly GCA_019671005.1 of Hibiscus mutabilis. Taxonomy (NCBI): domain Eukaryota; kingdom Viridiplantae; phylum Streptophyta; class Magnoliopsida; order Malvales; family Malvaceae; genus Hibiscus; species Hibiscus mutabilis. The sequence continues at coordinate 7,295,464 of CM033748.1, read as the reverse complement.
TCAAATCACATACAACGTCAACCATCAGATAATATTATACAGATTGGTGTATTAGATTCAGTACTGATAATTTTATTTTTGAAATACTAACGAAATCTCACGAGAAATTAAAATCACAAGTTAAGTGTAAACAAAACGAGTTTACAACGTAAACTCATAGAATCAATTAGGATTAATTGCCACCAATTATCTTTTATTGAAATTAGTTACAACTATTTATCGTAGAGGTAATTGATAACAATTATTTTTAATTCATTATCTGATACGTATCGATTTTATTATGCGGGTAATTACATTTATATATTTCATTTAAAATCATTGTTTTTACCTTATCCATACTTTATACTTTTTTTGTTCCTTAAAAATCTTTTAGGGTCTACCATATCATAGAAAAGAGAGTAATTATGGAGAAAATATTAGATGAACTCGTCTCACCACGTCATTCGTAGTCCAATCAATAATGTTCAGTCTTCTCATTTTAATTTTCAAATAATTATCTATTTTTTCTTTACATGTAAGAAAAGATTGAAATTCACCTTAAAAAAATGAGATGGATAAGGCTTATTGACTGGGACCACGGATGATTTGGAGAGCCTAATACATTTAATAATTTTTTGTGATTGTGACCCAAATTTTCTGGATCTCTTTCACTGTCACACGTGAAGGTAGCGGTCTAAAGAAGCTTATAAATTTCCAGCCATTATTCCAATGATTTTATTATTATTATTATATGGAAAAATTATCTATAGAATTAAAATGGCAGATCTTGTCAAAAGAAGGAGACCCATCAACGTAATTGATTGAGAATGATGAAATCGTAGTTTAATTTTCATTGGTTGTTTCCTATAAATATCATGGTTGGTTATACACGATAAACTTTACCCAATCCTCCAGACATTCTGGATTCGTACGTTACGGATATAAGGCATATTTGCATGGTCTACGAATAACCTCTGAAGCTGATGAATTGATGATATTGATATTAAAATGTGTGTTTGTGTGTGGATATATATGGTGATGGATTATTTTTCTGAACTAACTCTCTGGTGTTAGCCACCACCACAGCCTTTGTCTCGGCATCCCAAAATATCCGCGTTTCTCCACAACTTGCTCTCTCCTCATCTCTTCGTCTTCTCCATATTACCCTTTCTCGTCTTCTTCAATGTCGATTTCACCCCCAGATATCTGTATTTCGCATAACAATAACAATCCGGTGAAATAAAATAAACCCTTTTGTTTGTTTGTTTATGTAAATGGTTTGTAATTTATTTGTTTGTTTGTTTGTTTGTATTTTGATTTGTTAGGCTTTGTCGAATAATACCAACGGAATGCGAGGGAGCAAATATAACGGTAACGCCACTGGCCCTCCCAGAACAAGATTGGAGAGGCTTCTTAGAGAAAGGGAGTTGAGGAAATTCAACAAGTCCTTGAATGATGGTGACACTGAATTATCGAACAATGACCCTTATTCTCCCGATTCCGAAACCTCGAGTTGGTTCACCGATGAGGAATCATTAGAAACCATTTCAGCCAACAGATGTTCTTCAGACGGATGCGAAAGGCAAGATTTCCGGGCTTCCAAACAGCGCTTGTTGGTGGTTGCTAATAGGCTTCCGGTTTCTGCAGTTAGGCGTGGGGATGATTCTTGGCACCTTGAGATAAGTGTTGGAGGCTTAGTCAGTGCACTTCTCGGTAACAAACGATCACCGCTCTCTCTCTCTCTTTTTTTTCTATCTCTTGCATTGTGTTTCTTCTCTTTTCTGGAATTCATTTTCAATTGTTTAGTTGCAAACTGCGTTCTTTAATTTGTTATGAAGGTGTGAAAGAATTTGAGACAAGGTGGATTGGTTGGGCTGGTGTAAATGTTCCTGATGAAACTGGACAAAAGACATTAATTAAAGCTTTAGCTGAAAAGGTTGTAGAAATAAAGTGCTTAGTGTTTTTAACATGTAATCCATAATCTTGAAATTTTCAGGGTTAATTTTTATTCTTGTGCTTTACTTAATGCAGAGATGTATACCAGTATTTCTTGATGAAGAAATTGTTCATCAATATTATAATGGATATTGTAACAACATATTGTGGCCACTGTTTCATTACCTTGGACTCCCACAAGAAGACCGCCTCGCCACAACTAGAAGTTTTCAATCTCAGTTTGATGCTTACAAGAAAGCAAACCAGCTGTTTGCTGATGTGGTTAATGAACATTATGTGGAAGGGGATGTGGTTTGGTGCCATGATTACCATCTAATGTTTCTTCCGAAATGTTTGAAAGATTCTAACCCAAACATGAAAGTCGGTTGGTTTCTGCATACTCCTTTTCCTTCTTCTGAAATCCATAGGACGCTGCCATCTCGGACAGTGCTGCTCAGAACTGTACTTGCTGCTGATTTAGTAGGGTAAGATCATTTTTGTCTCTGGCATTATTACATTTGAAGGAAGATACATTGTCTTGTTTTCTTTTCAGTGTTTATGTATTGTTAAATTACCTGGGGTATCTGAATTGAGCTTAATTTGCATGTCTAGGAAGTCTTCGAATTTTTATTAAATCTAGTAATAATAATGTACTGGCTGAGCAGGCTAGTGAACCTTAGGCCAGGATTTTACTCTCCAGGGAGTTCGAACATCCCTCAAGTTTTATCCCTTCCCTTATTGACCAGCAGGTCCAGCACATAGGTAATAAACAAACATAAGAACAGAAAGAAAGCTAACATTGGACACATGTTCTATGTGCAGTATGATAACGTTTCAAGTGTAGTTTCTTATTCTATTTTCTTTGATGCTAACAGCATTTTTAGCCAATGAATGATACAAATGTTATATTTCTTCTGCCTGAAAATTGGCAATAAACCGTAGGCAGGTGAGATATTTTTTTATCTAGTTCAATAACTAACAGATAAAGTGCCATCTGGAGTGATTAAGCTGATCCTTGATTTGAGAGGTTGCTTTCGTATTTAATGGATATGACTATATAGACACTTCAGACTCTACAGTGGCTGATTAGAAGAGAAATTATTCTCACCACTTTCATTATGCATTTTTTGTAAGGATGCAAATGGAAGTGAATTTAGATGTCCAATAGAATACAGGCTCCAAGTTGCAACCATATGTGGCTGCAGAACAAAATTGAGTAGCTTAGAGCTTACTCTTGTTCTTCATTTTCCAAGTGACGGTCTTGGTTGGTTAAACTGATGATAGTGAACTTCTTGCAACCAAAGGAATTGCTATCGGTTTAGTTTTAAAATTTACCCTCTCACTCCTTGCATTCTGTTTTTTTATTTAATTTCTGCCAAAATCAAGTTATCAAGGCCTTTTTTGTAGTATTGTTTTAATTGCTGCCATGTTATCCAGCTTCCATACATATGACTATGCAAGACATTTTGTTAGTGCCTGTACTCGTATTCTTGGGCTGGAGGGAACACCTGAAGGAGTGGAGGATCAAGGAAAGCTGACTCGTGTAGCCGCAGTATGTCTTAACTGATCCTTTTCTTTGTTTTCTAAACACCTTCAGATTTCCATTTATTTGTTTATTTATTTTGCATAGGTCTTTTAGTACTGTAACATTATTCCTTAAAACAACTTTTTCTTGGGAACTTGAAATTACAGTTCCCAATAGGGATTGATTCCGATCGGTTCATTCGAGCTCTTGAACTCCCTCAAGTCCAAGATCACATGAAAGAGCTGAAAGAGAGGTTTGCTGGCCGAAAGGTAGTAATTGATTTCTCAGTTTCTTCTTTGCCCAGTTGAAAGAACCACAGTGCAGTATGCTTGACTGATATTTCTTGATATGTCTATAGCATTTATAGGGCATTTTAAAGCAAACTTGCAAACAGCTTGAGTTACTAACGGTTAATGTTCAATAATTGTAAGGTAATGTTAGGTGTTGATCGGCTTGATATGATCAAGGGATTACCACAGAAGATTTTGGCATTTGAAAAATTCCTTGAGGAAAATCCTCGATGGCGTGATAAGGTGGTTCTCCTGCAAATTGCTGTTCCTACCAGGACTGATGTTGCTGAGTGTATGTTCCTTTATACAACATTTTTCTTCTACTAGATTACCTCAAAGACTCCTTGACTTTTGCTGATAATTGCAAGATTTCTTGACTATAGTTGACTTTATTTTTTTGCTAATATGGATGTTGCTTTCTTCCCTACCCCCCTCCTTGTCAAAATCTTGCATGTTTATTTTCTTAATTTCATAGATCAAAGGCTTACAAGCCAGGTCCATGAGATTGTTGGGCGCATTAATGGAAGATTTGGAACTCTTACTGCTGTACCTATACATCATCTGGTTCGGCTCTACCTTATCATCTTTATATTTGTCACTGTGATATGATGAAAGAACTGAAGGTTTAATGCTCAGTATGAAAGATGCAAACTAGACAAATGTCTAAGTTTTTTTTTAGTCACTTTCTTCTATTTATCAGTCACTTTTGGTAAATTTTAGTGAAACCATGCACAATTTCTAATTTGATTATAAACAATGACATATGGTTTAAAGAACAGATAAAAGTTATTAGCTCCTGTTCTAAAACTATGCTTTATGCATGGATACACAAGTACATGCAAGGATAGTGTATGATTTCTATGTTGATGCATGTACATTGGGATAAAATGCAATGTGCTCCTCAATTGCATCTTGAAAATATGATTAATCTCTAATGACTTGGAAAGCATTTTACTTTAAAAATATTCTTTTTAAAGGATAAGGAAAGCTCATTTGATCATTTGACCTTTGAAAGCAAGGTGTACCAGGAGCTCATTTAATGAAGTAGAAATTTTCCATGAGACTTAACAAGCTTTACAGTTTTAAGATACTCAAGAAGAAAAACTTCAAATTTTGATTGTCAAGAGCAATTATGCATGTGATTTTATATGTTCTGATAGAATTTGTAAAATTTTGTACCAGGTTAAATAGTTGAATACTCCATATTTCTTTAATTAATTCATCTGCAGTTTAACTTCTGAGGTGTTCTTACCGTCAGGATTAGCAATGCACTATTTAGTCAAATTTGTAGCCAGTATTGCATTGCCATTAAGTCATTAAGTAGAAGCTTTGATTTTTCTTTTCCCTACGGGGTCATTGTTTTCAGTTGCTTAAGACAAAAAATAATCCTTACTATTACTTTCAACATGCTTGCATGTTTTTAGCTCATATTTTCTATATTCTTCTGTCATTGTTGATTGATTGTGTAAAGATTTCTAATGCATTTCCTTACTCTGTTATAGGACCGTTCTCTTGATTTTCATTCATTATGTGCACTATATGCTGTTACTGGTACCGACTTCCGTGCCATAACACAATTTTCAATCACTAGTTGTATTTTTTCCCATGATAACATTTCTCATGCAATTCCAAACTTCTGTCCATTAATTAATTGTGCAGATGTAGCTCTTGTAACATCTTTGAGGGATGGAATGAACCTTGTCAGCTATGAATTTGTTGCCTGCCAAGCTTCCAAGAAAGGGGTCCTTATATTAAGTGAGGTACTTGAATCTAATTTGGAATCCCATTAGTTCATGGCCTTTCACAAAGACTTAAATTTTTATTGCAACGCCTCTTCTTAATTCTAGTTTGCAGGGGCTGCTCAGTCCCTAGGTGCTGGAGCCATTTTGGTTAATCCATGGAATGTAACTGAAGTTGCTTCTGCAATTGGTTATGCTTTGAATATGCCAGCTGATGAAAGAGAAAAGCGCCACCACCATAACTTTTTGCATGTAACTACACACACATCTCAAGAGTGGGCTGCAACATTTGTAAGGTATTTAATTCTAGCTTAGTACTGGTAATTTATTTGATGAAAACTCAAGGAAGTGAGAGAGAGTCCAAATGATGTCTATCGTGTGACAGGAAGACTGGAAATAAGGCTTTCTAGGCATCCTTTCCTTCACGTTGTTGTCAATAAAACCACAAAGAGAACTGTAGTTTTTCTTTTCTTTTCAAGTTCTTGGAATTCAAGTTGAGGAATTGGAAATGAATGATTGAGTGGTTTTCCTTATATATCGCTATCCTTTGTAGTGAACTTAATGATACCATTGTTGAAGCTCAATTAAGGACAAGACAAATCCCACCACCTCTTCCAATTGAAGTTGCAGTTGATCGCTACTCGCAATCTTATAACCGATTGCTGATACTGGTACTGTAATTTATTTTTACACATCTTTCTTTATTTGAAAATTCCACCTCTTGGAACATTTTAGGAAGAGAATTGAGGAAGAGCAGTTCTTTATGAGTTGCCCTTTCATTTTCATGATCACACCCCCATGTTGCAGGGATTCAATGCAACTTTAACTGAACCGGTTGAAACCCTTGGTTTGAAGGGCAGTCAAATTAAAGAAATGGAACCCAAGTTACACCCAGATTTACGAGAACCTTTGAAAAAGCTTTGTGCTGACCCAAAGACTACAATTGTTGTCCTCAGTGGAAGTGATAGAAGTGTCCTTGATGATGTATGCTTATTTCTACTTTTCTGAATATAAATCCCTGCCTTTACTTTTTTTCAAATCTCTGAACCAATTTGCTCTACAGAACTTTGGTGATTTCAGCTTGTGGTTGGCAGCAGAAAATGGAATGTTCTTACGAGCAACGAAAGGGGATTGGATGACAACAATGCCGGAAAATTTAAATATGGAATGGGTGGATAGTGTCAAGGTAAATACATACGTTTTAGATAAAGATTAATTCATATGGAGTTCTTCAGGTTCTAAGCTTTCTGATGCTTATTCATGATTTTCAGCATGTATTCGAATATTTTACTGAAAGAACTCCTCGATCTCATTTTGAGCTCCGGGAAACTTCACTTATATGGAACTATAAATATGCAGGTCCTCACCAATAAACTCCAGCTAATTCATATTGTCTCTTATGTTTCACATATGATAATCACATGAATTTAAGCTTAATGTTGTTTTCTTGCATTTATTGATCTATCTTGTGAACAACCTAAATTAAACTCTAGATGTTGAGTTTGGAAGACTTCAAGCTAGGGATCTGTTGCAGCATCTTTGGACAGGCCCAATCTCTAATGCATCTCTTGATGTAGTCCAAGGCAGCCGATCCGTGGAGGTTCGATCTGTCGGTGTTACAAAGGTATGCTTTAGTGGTATTTTTCTTGTTCTAGTATTCATTCATCTGTATCAGAGGTTGTCTTATCTCATGCTTTGATGAATATATATTAGGGTGCAGCTATCGACCGAATCCTTGGAGAAATTGTTCATAACAAAGGCATGAAGGAGCCCATTGATTATGTCCTATGTATTGGGCACTTTCTAGCTAAGGTGCGTGTTTTCGGCCGCCAACTTTAGCTGTTTTCCTTTATTTTGAGGTATTCCTTGTATAGAAATATTTGGTTCAGGGACACTCCATTGATTATGTCGTACTCTGCTGCAATTCCAAACTGTTAAATGAACTCTTCTGCAATTGGTTCAGGACGAAGACATTTATACCTTTTTCGAGCCAGAGCTTCCTTCAGAAGTCTCGACTCCCGTAAGATCCCATATAACTCCACCATTCAGGACATCAAGCAAAAGTGTATCCAGGGAAGATCGTTCAATGTCGGTGATGGAGAGGAACTCAAGCCATCACGTAAATGGAGATGTTTCTCAATCAAGGGTGGTAGATAGTATGTCGATGCAAGAGGGTTCTTCAGTGCTTGACCTTCAGGGGGACAACTATTTTTCTTGCTCTGTAGCTCGGAAAAGATCGAATGCTCGGTATCTCCTTAAATCATCGAATGATGTGGTGCAACTCTTAACAGAGCTGTCAAACTCATGGATCGACAATATGAACACAGAAGAATCTGCAATGGAGGGTAGTTAGAGGCACCTACGTCCACTGATATCTTGAAAATGGTTTGGCAGTGCTGTTCCTACTGAATTCATTTTAATCTCTCTTTTCAACATGACCAATCTTCACCATCCCATGTGAAGTTTTCAATAAAGTTTTATGTTATTTTTTGTAATAAAATTTCATTTTTTGATAGTCAAAATCAATTTATTTCAGTTCATCTATGACTTGCTTCCGATCTGTATCAATGGCAAGAAGAGTTAAAACAATTCAAAAGCTGCACTTACCAATTATCCCTTAGTTGACAGTAACCAACTTAGGGTCGTAGTTTAAGACCAATTTAGAAAGATATTTTGTACTTATGATAAAAAATATTATTATATACTTAAATATATTTAAACACATATTCTCTTACATGTAATAGCAACTATTAATTTTACTTTTTTTAGTTGATAGATCATGACAAATAAGCAGACTCAACTCCACATTCTCCTCCGGTATATATTTATAAAATTTATTCAGCAATTATTCCAAATAAAATGATTAAAAATTTATATATAAATCAACTAATTTATGTTTGATTCTTAAATAGTTGTTTTTTAATTGTTTTATTTAAATATGTTATAGAAGCGTGAGAAAATAAAAGGAAAATTATAATTATATATAAGCATTATGATATTCTCGTCCCTCTAACTTTTCAAAAAAAAAAATATTTTGACTTCAAACTTTTTTTTGTTTCTTTTGGTCCTTCAAATTTTTTAACAAATTAAATGGTCCTTCAAATTTTTTAACAAATTAAATCAACTTAAAAAGTAAATTAAGTTGGTATTGATTAACTATTAACACAACTCAATTACAGGTTTAATAGGCCTCAAATCCTTATACTCTCCATACATTTAGAATTTAGTCACTTTACTTTTATTTTCAATATTTGGACCCTTTATTTTTCAATTTAATAATCCAAGTTAATATGAGAATTTTAGAAGAGTTAATAATCAGACTTGAATTTTTAAATAGAAAGTACAGAGATTAAATTCTTAAAAATAAAAGTGAAAGTGCTAAATTCAAAATTTACCAAGAGTATACGGACTTGAAGCATAATTTACCTAATATAATAAAGACAACTCATATTTTCTAGGGATAAAACTTTAATACACAGGCTGTGTAAAATTAATTTTACACAAGCCTGTGTATTTACACTATAAAACCTAAATTTTAAATTTCTAACCCTAATCTTAAAAACTAAACCCTAAACCCTAAATTCTAAACACTAACATTAAATTTTAAACCCTAAACCTCTAAACCTTAAACTAAAACTCTAACCCTAAAATTAAAAATCACGTATAAACTAAAGTTTACACACAATATGTGTATCAAAGTTTTTTTTCTTATTTTTTTAGATTACGAAACCGTGTAAACTTTATAATCAAAATCAGCAATACGTCACGCCTATCATTATATTTTGGACAATAATAGTAGTAACCTTGAAATTACATCTTGAACCATCATCAATTGTAACCAAAACGATCCCCAAGCCTAGGGCAAATTAGACATTTAATCAAGCACAGAACTTTCACCTTTATGCTATATTTCTGATGTAAAAATCGAGAATCGCAATTTTAATTTGTAAAAGCGAGCGTACAGTACAGAGATAAAAGAAAGAGATAATAAAACCCTAGCTGAGATTTACACCTCTATCTATATCGAAGCAGTGGAGTAAGAGTAGCAGTGTAGAGATAAAACCCTAGCAAATTATCTTTCACTCTCTCTTCTCCTCTCGCTTTATTCTCTCGTCTCTTCCTTTTTCTTTCTTTTTTAAACTCTCTCTTAGATCCCTCGCTGTCGAATCGATCTATCGGTCAAAGTTTTTGCGGCGCTTGTGTGGCTCGATTTCCGGTATGGTTAACAAAACTCCAACTTAAGTTTCATTATCTGCATGGTTTTGGATATTCGGATTTATTTGATTTGGTGAATTGAGGTTCGGAATGAATGATTCTGCCCTAGGTTTTTGTTAGGAATTTCTGATTATTTCGTTATGGTTACTTTAGCGGTGCTCTTAGTTTAAATTGTATTCCTTTTTCATCTTAATTTCCACTTTCCCGAGGTATTTGTTTACAATTTTGTGTTTTAGTTACTGAATTGCCGGTTTAAAAGATTTTTCTTTTCCTTTTTTTTTTAATCTCAAATGGTGTTTGTTACGATTTGCGAAGATCTGGTTTTTGTTGGAACTTGGTATTTCTAAGATCTTTTCTTTTCGGATTATTGGTACAAAAAAAAGGAATAAGTCGAATGGCTTGTAATCTTATGGGGTGTATTGGAACTTTTTTTGTTTCCTGGTTTTTTTCTATTGTTCTTCCCAATGCTCTTTTTGATTTTACAGACATGAAAAAACTCCTATTGCACTTTGCTAGGTTTTGCTTACTTTTTTGGTTGAAAGTTTTAGTTTTACCTGTAGTTTTTTATTTTATGAATTCATGGAATCATTTGTATGATTGTGATAAGCATTTTGTTTGATCATGGTGTCTGATTCTTGTGATAGTTGTCCTGCCTGCATGATAGAAATTGTTCCATAATGTATTTTTTTTATTTCATACTTGTAGTACGTAGCTGCCTCAAAATTTTATGGGTTCATTCTGCTGTCTACCTTTTTCCCAGTGTCTGTGAAAGTGGAAATCTAAAAGGTGCTAGATTTGAGGTTTTCAGCTTTACAGAATGATTGCCACGGGAAGTGCTGTGCCAAAGCTGAAATTGAAGATCAAGTTCCCTTCTCAGAAGGTTGAAGCAATTCCAGCAGTCCAATCTTATGATTGGGGCCAGCAACTGAGTAGTTCTTTTGATGGAAAAAAGACGTCATCTGCTGGAAAATCAAAGGAGACTTCAAGTGCTCACAAGCGTCGACCAGAAGGGGCGAGTGTGGGTGGTCCACCTGAGAAGAGGCGGAAGATGGACCGTTGCATGGCTCAGCATTGTTGTGCCCTACTGAAAGCACTGATGAAACATCCAGCTGGTTGGGTTTTCAATGAACCAGTGGATCCTAAGGCATTGGGGATTCCTGATTATTTTTCTATAATAAAAAACCCTATGGATTTGGGTACAGTTAAGTCCAAGCTAGCGAAGAATATTTATCTTGACACTGATGAGTTTGTGGATGATATCAGACTAACGTTTGCTAATGCCATGCTGTATAATCCCCCATCCAATAATGTTCATAAAATGGCAGCAGAAATGGAAGAATTTTTTGAGGCTAGATGGAAATCTTTGGAGAAGAAATATAATGAAGAAAATTTGAAGGTTGGGCAAGGGAGAATTATGAGCTTGCGACTGAAAGATGTTAATGAATCAAGACAGGGTCATCCTAAAACACTGCTATCTGGAAATAGTTCTCTTCCCAAGAAGTCAAAGGCATCTGAGGAGAAGGTTGCAAAGGTGCCTCTGAATGCGAGAGCAGCTGAGGTGATAACTGTCAGTAGTTGTAGTAAACAATCATACTTGTGCTTGCTTAGGATTCTGAATTGGTGTAAATTCAAATATATTGTTTAAGAACAATGTTGGAATTGACAATTGTAAAGCAAATCAGAGTAATAGTCATTGTAGTATTTTATTGTCAGCATTCAGCATCTTAGTTTTCTCATTGAAGTAATGTCTTGAACATTTCATGTTTGTTACCATAGAATTTTGCATTGCTTTGGATTCTGAATTTATTGGCTTATAATTATTAATAGGTTGAGCTTCCTAAACCAGCACAGAACTGTATGAGCAAATTGGCAGGAAAAAGCTTACAAAAAGGTATGAAATGGCAGAATAGAATTTCTACTTTTTGGCTCTTTATGGGAGCTAATTTGCAATGTGTCTTATAGGCACCGGTACTGGTAGTGCTGGATTTTCTCATGGGTCTACCAATGCCAAGCCACCAGTGAGCCCAGCTGCCTCCCGATGCAGTTCATGTGGCAGCATTAGGTGTCAATGTAGCCTTCCAAGTGATTCATACCGTGCATCTTCTAGCGGTTAGTCTTGATTATTTCTGGTGCTACATCTGTTTTGTAGTTTGAGGACATAACTCATTTTTTTTCGGTGTAGATTTGACTTCAGAAAGATCATTGGGTGGAGATCTTAGAGTGTGTAGCGCTGATGTGTCTAAATTGGTATACAGTACTGCTTTTATAGCAATAGATTCTGATTGTTCTTATGATTAGTGCCATGAAATATGTTATTGAAATTTTATGTTAAAAAACTAGGATTCCCAGGCAAAAAGCACATTGACTTCGCAAATGAGCAAGTCTGATCAAGATTCTAACGGTGAGGAAATATTTTGATTTTATTTTACGATTTTCTACTTGATTCTTGATCTGAGTATTGTAATTCTTTTAAAAATATAAAGGGGCTGTAAGTGCTTTGGATGATGAGAATGTATGTAACAGCTCTCAAATTACAACTCCAACAGAAGCTGCTTCCGGTGATGGTCAGTTTATCCACTAATGTTAACTATTGAGCATTTTCCTTTTTGGCCTTATATAATTGATAGATCCCTTATGTGGTAAGCTTAATCACGTCATTTGTTTTTCTATTATCTAATGTAGGATTGTCGACTCCTATTTTTGATTTGCGGATGTCACCAAAAAAAGCTCTCCGTGCTGCAATGTTGAAAACTCGTTTTGCAGACACTATTTTGAAAGCTCAACAGAGGGCACTACTTGAGCATGTAAGTTTTGGAAGGCTATAATTTGAGTATTGTGTTGGGAATTTTGTGTTGCATGTTATCTTTAGTGATATCATATGCTGCCTTGTTAAACAGTGTGATAAAACTGATCCAGTGAAGATGCAGCAGGAAAAGGAAAGATTGGAAAAAAGGCAGCGTGAAGGTAATCTTTGAAGCTTCACACTTATTGTAGTTCTATAGTATTTGTTGCATTGTCGATCATTTTTATTGTTTTCTATTTCCCCTTCTTATATTTGCTGCTAACAACAAAAAACTTCTAATTCCCTCATTAAATGGAATTGGAAAGATGAAACTGAAACTCTATTGGTTTTTTTAGAGTTGTGTATAGATTTAAAATTACTTTTTTCTCTTATTTTTTTTTTACTTGCCATTATAGGTTTTGAAGTGCTTTAATCTACTTAACTGTTAAAAACTCAATTCATCTTCTTGCTTGTGTCTCCTGATTCAATCTATTGAGTATGATGCAATATGTGTTTGATGTGATAGTGTATTGTACAATTTCTCTTTTTCTTTTGTGTTTGATGTGATAGTGTGTTTATATCCAAGGGTTATCATTGAATCAGAGAAATGAAATGATTTGTAGGTTGTGTTGATTTATTGACTTGTATACAAGTATCAGATAATATTGATGCATGCATGTTGCAAGTGACTAGAAATATGAGTACTTCCGGTGCACACAGTGACATATTCCTTAGTAGTTTTAACTTTTATGTTGGTTAAGTAATTGTGGGGCTGTAACGTGCCTAAAGGTTTTATACATGATCTTGAATCTTCACAGAAAAGGCAAAAATCGAAGCTCAAATCATAGCTGCTGAAGCAGCAGCCAAAATGATGGCAGAGGTCGAACTGAAAAAGCAACGGGAAAGAGAAAGAGAAGCTGCTCGAATTGCATTGCAAAAGGTTTTATCTTTTGTTCTCTTTTTGTCCATATATGAGTGTGTGTGTGGATTTTAGACGCTAGACCACTGTAATACTATATACAAAATGTGAAACAGAGAGCATCAGCTAATGCGATTATTTTACTTGCCTGTTTTCGCAGATGGAGAAAACAGCCGAGATTGAGCTGAACTTGGAAATATTGAAAGAACTTGAGATGCTAAGCGCATGCTCCCTTTCTAATAATCAATTGCTTGATCTTAAGAATGAATCTGAAAAGGCGAGTGGAGCATCATATGAAGGAATTCGTGGGAACCCCCTGCAACAGTTGGGTTTGTTCATAAAGGCAGAGTATTCAGAAGACGAAGATGACAATGCGATTCTGAATGAAGATGGTGAAGAGGGGGAAATACTGTCATAAAAATAGTAGTTTCGGTTGCTGCAGCATCAGGAGCCCCCCTCAGTGTTCCATTTCCTTGTTAATAAATTATAATAGTAAAAAAGGCAAAAAAAAGAGAAGAAACGAGTATGTTGTAGGAAACTGGATATTTGTAACTAAAGCAACATGAATATATTTATTTACATATATAGAAAAGCTAAAACGTATCTCTATTTTCATAAGCAGTGTGGTTAATCCTCTTTGCTTATTACTCTTCGATTTTCAGTATAATTGGTAATTTGGAAGAAAAACTATTGGTTCTGTTGTCATGGATATTTTTCCGTCATAGTAATTTTTGTTGTTGTTGAATTTATACATTTTTTGGGGGCCAAAGTTGAAATTATAAACATTCAAAGTAGCTTTTTTTTTTCGCCCTTTTTAATTGGTATATTGTTGCTAACTAAATAGAAAAAGTCGATGTGTTTGGGTTAACGTAGTTTATAAGATCCGTGAGGTAATCAGAAAATCAAGCTGATTTGATCATTTTCCGAGAAAAAGCAGGGAATCCAAAACAGGTGAAGTGAAAGAGAAAAACAAAAGAAAAATGGGGGTAGAGGAAAATAATCAGAAATCAAATAGCATCAATGGAGAGAGTACGAACCCTAATCCAAACCTGAAGCAGGGTGGAGATTGAAGAGAAGAAGATGCGACGTTACCTTCGCCGAATAACGACATAGTGGAGCAGCCTCACCTGCTGCAGCACTTGTGGACCTTCTGGTTCGATAACCCGTCTGCCAAATCCAGGCAAGCTGCTTGGGGCAGTTCTATGCACGCAATTTGCACTTTTTTCTACCGTCAAACTATTTTGGAGGTTAATCTTTTCTTCTTCTTTGAACTGATTTTAAGTTTATAACTTTGTTTTTGTTTTTCTTTTTTTTTTTTCAATTTCTTTTTCTTTGTTTTTTTCAATACCTTTTCTCTATTGGTTCTTGGATTTGGATGATAATTTGCTCCTATATTTTGTTTCCGAATTTGATCATTCTGTTGTGTACGTGTTTTTGGTATGTTTCTATCAATGGAAACCTAAACGGAAATCACCTTGTCTTTAATTAGTTTATGATATCAAGAAAATGAATCATCTCATTTATTTCCGTCCAAGCAATTCCCCATTACAATGGAATTAAGCATTTTGTAATGTTTGTTATATAGATATAGATGATTAATACAAGAGATTGTTTCAGTAATCTTGATGAGACTGGAACTGTTTTTTTCAATTTGAATTTATTAAGTTGCTCAGTTCTTTAATCCATCACAATCAACGTTGCAAGAGTGATTTTGTTGGACATAATAAGGAAACACTATATTCATGAAAAATTCAAATCATTGCTTGATGGTTCCATGTTAGCATGATGCTGATCATCAAAGAACTGCTGCCTATGTTGCTGCCCTTGATTACTGATTCCATGCTTCACTTCCGAACTCTTTTATTTTAGTCTTTACAACAACATACATCACCCGAGCAAGTTAGCCGTGGGAGCTGACTTTCATTGCTTCAAATATAAGATTGAACCAAAGTGGGAAGACCCTGTTTGTGCCAATGGAGGCAAGTGGACTGTAACTTTCCATAGGGGGAAGTCAGATACGTGTTGGCTGTACACGGTATACGTATTGCATACTTGTTTATGCATGAAAAGTTTGATGATTAATAGAAAAAAAATATGGCTTAATCTCTTCTCTTCTATGTCTGCTGTACTAGTTGCTGGCTTTGATCGGAGAACAGTTCGATTACGGCGATGAGATCTGTGGAGCAGTTGTGAACGTGAGAGGCAGGCAGGAAAAAATAGCACTGTGGACCAAGAATGCTGCCAATGAAACTGCTCAGAGGCAATCTTGGATGACGGTGAAAAATGGCTTGTGTAAATTCCAAAAACCAATCTTGGGTTTTTTGTTTTAAATGCAGATAAGCATCGGTAGACAGTGGAAAGAGATACTTGATCATAAGGAAACTATAGGCTTCGTATTTCATGTAATTGGCTTCTTTAATATTTCATGCCATTATCAAATACTATGTTGTTTGTTCAAGTTGTTGGTCATATAAACAAGTGCTTTGTAATTTGCTTTTCCAGGAGGATGCAAAGCATGACAGAGGAGCCAATAATCGCTACACTGTTTGACTTGTTCAGGGTTCTTCTCTATGCCGAGCTCGAAGGAACATTGGTTTTCAGGATCTGGAATCTCTTTTATTCTTTTTCCGAATTCTGTAATTTGTTTTCTTCTTCCATGGCTGTTTCTACAAGAATTTTTGTTCCAAGGTTTTGCAAATAATTCTCAACTGCTCTTACATATTGCTTAAAGGTGATCGCAGGTTTACTTTTTGTCTCTCAATCTAATACCCTCTTGTCAATCTAAATTTGTATGGTTAATTTGTCGAGATCCAAAAGGAGACCAAGTTTGAGTATAAACTTTTCATATAAAAAAAGAGAATGACCATCTGATCCACGGACGAAGTAAAAAAATTTGTATTTGAGTGAGATAAATTATAAAACTTCGAAGAAAAAAAATCGTGTTAAAGGGTTTAAATTGAATTATTATTTTTTATTAGAGACTAAAGATACTTTTTTATTTATTTTATAAAGAAAACTTTTTATTTATTTTTTAGATATTTATTTTGAGGATTAAAATGAATTTTTGAAGAATATAGGGAACAAACACAATTCACCCTATTTTTAGAATTTTGTTTTAGGGTCCTAAAAGGAAAATTTATAGAATTTTAGGGTCACTTCTTACCCGGTCACTATCTTCCTCAAAAGTTTAAGGCTCTGCTAAGGAATTAATCCATTGCTTGGTTAGATTCAACGGATAATGAGCAGGGATTTTATCCTTTGTACGACCAATACTAAAAAAATAAATTTTAAATTATAACCCTAATTTTTAAATCCTAAACTTTATACTATACACCTTAAAAAATACACGTTATCCCAAATTTTCTAAATTATAATCTTAAATCTATTTTTTAGTATAGGGCACCAAAAAGGTAAAAAAACTTCTATTTGGGATGATAAAGGGTAGAATTTCGAATTTGATCCCATTTTTTTTTTACATATTTTGTCAATATAAAAAATGGTTAGATAAAATACTTTACTTAATTTAATAATATCAACATGAGCATATATTTAATGTGTATAAATTTTTTATATTTAAAACATTAAATTTATATGCAATATGTCACGGGGCTAGACTTCTGAACCAACCCAACGTGCGGCCTTAGTCCATGTTCTTAGACAAACGACTAAGTAAGCCTGAAATCCTTCTCCGGAAGATCGAATACTTCAAATACTCACAAACACAAGATCGTTCCAAGAGGAACTGAACAAAAGAGAAAGGCAACGAGAACAAAAGAAAAAACACTCAAGAACGCGAAGAACACTACAGAGTGTTTTTAGAGTAAATGCCAAGTGTATTACTCAAATGATGGATGAATACAAGTGAGGTGGGGAGGCCTCTATTTATAGTTAAATCCCCATACAATGAACGGACGAGATCGAATCACACTAACAGCCCAGATTGAAAGCCGCCTACCAAATCTACACTAACTAAGGAAACTCTATCACTATGAAATTCTTTCCTTAAGTTTGTGTTTATATTGAGAGATATTCTTATCCCTTGGAATATTCCCTGGTAAGATGCCATATATTAATTTACCAGGCTCAATGCATTTGGGCTTTCTTTCAGTCTCCAACGATCGGACCAAGTCTGGTGGTCTTCTTGGCAAGCCTAGAACCTCTTGGTTTACTTGTTGCGCATCTGTCTCGGACCCAAATGTGCGGGCCGTGACATTCTCCCCCACCAAATTCCGGCGATGCCCTCATCACTGTCTCAGAAAAGACTTCTCTTGGTTGATCTTGGATCTTCCATGGTATCTTGGCTTGCTCCCAACTCAGAATCGGGCAACGATGTTCCCCCATAAGAACGGCTCCCCCATAAGGAGCGCTCGACTCGGGCTGGGTTGTCTTCCCATACAGACTGCTCGCCTTGGTTCCTTCCGCTGTGTAACTTCTCGCTCTGCATCATTGCGCACATCTCGATGAAGTTTGAGATGCACCTCCTTCGTGGCATTCACTCTAACCGGCATCAACCCTTCCCTCGTGAAGTTTGGTGACTCGTTGCCCATTGGCAACTTTTCCTGCATTGACCATTCTTCACACTTGAAGTTCAATGCTTCTTCCACCTTGCCCAAAGGTGTTTTTTCCACGGGCTTCATGTCGTTGGCTGACTCGGGCAACTCTTGCCCCACTAAAGTAGTTCCTCCAACAGTAGCCCCCAAAGCGATGTCTCCTTGGCTTGGAGCATCCTCGGCAAGCTGAATGGCAGTCAGCGTCTTGGTTCCTTTACCCTTGTCTCGATACGTGGGCACAATGCAACGTTGTTTGCGATCCAAAACACAGACGACGTCGGCACAAGGAACAATAAGAGCATCTATACGGTCAAGGAAGCTTAGTCCCAAAACAAAATCAAAGTCATCTAAATTGATTACCTTGATGTAAGCCCTTCCATTCACCAATCTGCAGCTCAACCTTCCATGTCGTTCCAACAATTGGAACTTCTTTAGCATTCACAGTCTTGATCTTTCCAGTTGAACCCACAACTCTAAGACCAAGTTTGTCGGCAGCCTTCTTGGACATGAATAGATCGGTTGCTCCGGTGTCCACTAGAGCACTCTTCGATCGTCCCGCAATGTTGATGTCGATAAACATCAACCCTTTCTGCTTGCGTACTCTCGCCTTAGCAGAACTCAGTATCATTGAGCCAAGTCTCGCAGCCTCGCTCTGTTCGGGCTCGTCCACCCCCTTGGATGGCTTGACTCGATGTGGGCATGCTCGCAACTTGTGTGGCGCCTTACATTGGTAGCACTTTAGTTGCTTCTCTACCATCGGCTTGATTGCTTTGACACTCGCAATCGCACCAAGTCTCGTCACTTCTTCATCCGACTCCTCGGACTCATCGCCTTTGACAGCATTAAGACGATCATTCTTGGGGCAATCTTTCATCATATGCTTCCCTCCGCAGATACAGCACACAAGACCTTCCCCATCTTTGACTCCCCCACCATAGCCCTTGCCTCGGGGCTTGAGGGTCTCCGCCATCTCGAACTCGGCTATGGATTCAGCTGCTGCCATAGCCTTGGAGAGTTCCTCGACTCCCATCCTCTTCAGCTCCATTTTGGCCCATCGCTTAAGCCCGTTCTTGAAGATAAAGAGGCCTTCGGCTTCAGTGATGTCCGTGATTTGGAGTTTGAGTTCAGTGAACTGTCTGACATACTTCAGGATGGAACCTTCATGCTTGAGTTCGTGCAGCTTCTCTCGAGCCTCCTGTTAGGCGTTCTTTGGGTAGAACTGTTCCTTGAACTCAGCCTGAAACTCTTCCCAAGTCCCGATGGGAATATCCTTGCTCTTCTCCTCAAAGCATCTGCGTTGCCACCATAAAAGTGCAACGTCAGTTAAGTAAACAGAAGCAATGTTTACCTTATCCGCATCATCCTTGATGCTTGTAGCACGAAAGTATTGTTCCATGCTCCACACAAAGTTCTCCACGTCCTGGGCCGATCTAGTTCCACTAAACTCTTTCGGCTTTGGCACGTCTAACTTTGGTCTGATTGTTGCCGTGTTTAACATACCAGTCACGACAGCCTTGTAAACTTGAAGCTCTCCCTTGAGCCCCTTAATTTCCTCCATCATCTCCGCCTTCAAAGCCTTTAGCTCGGCTTCGAGTGCATCACTCCGTCTATCCGCACACTGGTCAAGGTCTCGCACGTTGTTCTTTAGATCCTGCACTTTGCTTTCGAGCTCCTCTCCCGAAGAGTCTAGCTCGTCAAGACGTACTCTCACAACGTCAATCTCTTCTGGGCATCCTTCAAGGATCCTTCGAGTTTTCCCACCCTTTCTTCCAGCGTAGGCACAGTGTTGCTCGGACTGTCTCGCTTTCCATCGTCAGCCTGGGTCTCTACACCCTTTTGTGCTGCAACATTCCCTCCTTTCTTTGCCATATCCAATCAGTGTTTGCGCTCGAACACTCGCTCTAATACCAACTGTCATGGGGCTAGACTTCTGAACCAACCCAACGTGCGGCCTTAGTCGATGTTCTTAGACAAATGACTAAGTAAGCCTGAAATCCTTCTCCGGAAGATTGAATCTTCCAATACTCACAAACACAAGATCGTTCCAAGAGGAACCGAACGAAAGAGAAAGGCAACGAGAAAAAAAGAAAGAACGCTCAAGAACGCGAAGAACACTACAGAGTGTTTTTAGAGTAAATGCCAAGTGTTATTACTCAAATGATGGATGAATACAAGTGAGGTGGGGAGGCCTCTATTTATAGTTGAATCCCTATACAATGAACGGACGAGATCGAATCACACTAACGGCCCAGACTGAAAGCCACCTACCAAATCTACACTAACTAAGGAAACTCTATCACTATGAAATTCTTTCCTTAAGTTTGTGTTTACATTGAGAGATATTCTTATCCCTTGGCATATTCCCTGATAAGATGTCATCTATTAATTTACCAGGCTCAATGCTTTTGGGCTTTCTTTCAGTCTCCAACGATCGGACCAAGTCTGGTGGTCTTCTTGGCAAGCCTATAACCTCTTGGGTTACTTGTTGCGCATCTGTCTCGGACCCAAATGTGCGGGCCGTGACAAATACTTGTTAGTATGATGTGATTATAATATAATATTTATTCTTTAATCTTAACCATGTATATCATGTAGACAAACTGTTTGAACCGGAATCACTTAAATATATTACATTATCTTTTTTTTATTGAGACCAAGTTAAATTTATATGGATATGTAAATATTTGTAATAAAGGGTCAGTTTTTAAACTTGTTTATATTTGCGCTCTATATGTTGAAGCAGCAAAGATTCATGTGTTCAGACTGTCATATATCAACCAACCTGTGATCAGGTCGTTACCTATATATATCATAGTTCTTTCCCCCCTATGAGTTCAACTACAACAATAACTCATTTCTTACTTTGAAGATGGGGAACTTGAGAGTTTCATCAATGCTTCTGCTTTCTCTCATTGCTGCTGCTTTTGCCAATAATTTCCATCAAGACGTGGAGATAACATGGGGCGGCCGCCATGCTCGAATACTTGGTCGAGGCAACCTTCTAACGCTTACCATGGACAAAACCTCTGGAGGCTCTGGTTTCAAGTCCCACAGAGACTACCTCTTCGGAAGGTTCAACATGCAAATGAAGCTCATCGCCGGTAACTCTGCCGGCGCCGTCACCACCTTCTACGTACGTTCTTTTCCTTAATTTTATCTTTCGCAAGTACTTTTAGGTCCCAACAAGAAGACACTCGACTCTTTTGTTTTCGATCTTTGCTGCTATCTTCTGAAGGCCCATCTCACGATGAGATCGTTATTGAGTTCTTGGGTAACAAAAGTGGCTCTCCTTACACTCTTCATACTAACGTTTTCACTCGAGGACAAGGGGGAAGAGAGGAAGGGTTCCACCTCTGGTTCGACCCTACAAAACATTTCCACACATATTCCATCATATGGAATCCTCGAAACATCATGTAAGAATCTTCTTCTTCGTCAACAATTGGTCTTTTCTCAAATAAGTTCAGTATGTAACTGTTTTTTTTCATTTGGTTCCGATGATTCAGAATCTTGGTAGATAACATCCCGATAAGAGTGTTTAGCAACGAAGAGTCCACTGAGTTCCGTACCCCAATAAGCAGCGAATGAAGGTGTACGCCAGCTTGTGGGACGCCGATAATTGGGCGACGAGAGGCGGGAGAGTGAAAACCGATTGGTCCAAGGGTCCATTCGTCGCTTATTACAGAAACTTCGTTGCCAAAAGTGATTGGAGAATGCAAGGGCTTAATGCTCGGGGCAAAAAACTACTGAGTTGGGTGCGGAAACGTTAGAGAATTTACTACTACTGCAATGATCTGAAACGGAACCAACACCATGGGAAAGGTGGTCGTCGCCGTCCAGAGTGCAAGGCGTCCATTGGTGGTGGCCATGCAGTAGGAGGAGAGGCGAGTAATTAATGTTTGAAAGATATTTAAGTCTGTATCTGCGGCGGCGTTGCCTTTTGCAATATATATCAAATATCAAGCTGTGCGTGTAGTTGGTTTAGGGAATAGTCTTTATCACTGTTGGATCGCCATGTCAATCCTGTGAGCCTTTTTGGGTCATAAAATAAAAAAGTATTGTAATCCATTTATGTTCATGAATCTATATTGACTAGTGGATTGATTTTACAAATTAATTCAACATTTATGTTTATATAAGTTGCTATATAAAAAATAATATCAAACTGAATAATTCGATTAATTATATAAAAAATCATTATATAAAATAGTATTTTTACGAATTGGTGAATAAGCTAAGTGTCTTTTTATGATAAGTTAAATGGGGTCATTGGTTAGACTTTGAATTTTGATTCTCTTTAAATAGTTAATGAGTATTCAATCAGTTGAACCAACTCATATGAGTTGGTTACGTGTCTTTTTAGATTAAATCAGTCACGTAATCTCGAAAGAAAAAGAAATATAAACATTTAAACTTTTCATTTTATTTTTTCTTTATCTTAGTGATATCTTTTTTTTTAAATCATATAAAAAATATTATCTTATACATTGAAAATATTTTTTTTCATAAAAAATTAATTTATTATTACATATCTTTAATTAATATTTAAATAAATGATTAAAATATATATTAAAAATTATTCATCATATCGGGGTGTTTCAGTGCATGTGGAGTCTGACATTTGTCCGTGGTGTGGCAAGGGGAAGATGAGATTGATTATATGTAGTTTTCCTGTTTTAAGGCGAAGGATTTGTGGTCTCGGTTTTTGTCTTGGTGGAGGGTTGCTTTATCTTTGCCGTTGACTTTGAAGGATTTTCTAGTCCCGGGATTGCATTGCTCGTTTACTAGATTGTCGTGACAATGGTGGATCTCGAGTTGTGCTTTGCTTTGGTCTCTTTGGTTCGCTAGAAAAGATAAGGTGTTCAATGCTAAATTTTTGTCGATGGATGATATTTTCTTTTTGGCGAAGCTCTGTTCTTTGTATTGGGTTAAGACGACAAAAGAGACTGATTTTATAGGGAATGTTCAACAGTGGGATTGTCCTTGGTCTTGTTTGATTTCATCAATAAGGTCGGGGCCGAGGCTCGGAGTCTCATGGGTTCCCCCTCCTGAAGGTTCCTTTAAGTTTAATGTGGACGGTGCTGCCCGTGGAAAGTCAAGTCTTGCTGGTATGAGAAGAGTGTTGTGTGATGGTCAGGGACGCGTATGTGCTCTATTATCGGGACCCCTTGGTCGTTTGGAATAAAATGAGGCAGAGGTCAGAGCGATAGCCTTCTCCCTTTCTTTGTTGTTGGATTCGCGTTAGAATAGTTGTTTGAGCTTGGTGATTGAGTCGAATTCCACGGTGGCAATAAGTTGGGTCTTTGGCACTCAGCGTCGATCATGGCACTTGTGGGAATTGTTTAGACATATTGATGCAGCTTGAACGGCTTTGCTACACGTTTGTTTCAATCACATTTATCGCGAGACGAACAGTATAACGAATATGTTACAAAAAGTAGGGTAGATTGGGATTCGTTACTTCGGATTTTGTATTAAACACTCTTGGGCGAGGGTGTTGTGTTGCGGTAGGTGCTTTGGTATTTTCTTGGTTGTATGAGGACTGATCGCAGGCATGCTTGCTTGTACCATATGGGGGTGGCTTCTTTTGTTATGGTTCAGGTGGTGTGTTTGTTGCATTGCTGCTTGGGGGCGCGCGTGATGCCTTGCCGGGTGTTGATCTCTATTTGGATGTGCGTGGGTGATTGCTTCTGTTTGCTGGCTGGTTCGAGTTTGTATGTTGGGTGTTTATTTTTTCTTTTTGGTTATTTTTTGAATTATCGTACTCTTTTCTCCATTTAAAATTTTAAAAAAATTTAATGAGGCTTCAGATAATTTTTCTATATAATTTTTTTCTGAATAAAATTGTACGTATTGAGTAAAAAAAATATTCATCATAAAATGTCTTTCAGAACCAGTGTGCTTTTAATTTATTTGAGATTGCTGAACTCGTCTAATAGTTTCTTTCAACATCATGCTTTTGCGTGTGCGTGTGTGTGATGAATGAATAAATAAAAGAAAGAAAGACATAATAGCATGTGTTTCTTAGTCGGTAAAGGAAAAAGCAAATAATTAGAAAACAACCTGGTTGATCCTCTACCTAAGTAGACATATTTATTCTCAAATTAGATTCAAATTTATATAATAAAGAATTATATAAAATGACAAGAAAAGCTTTTAGCTTTATTTTTAAAAGGGTAATATATATTTTAGTATCTCAACTTTAATTTCGAGATGTAATTTGATATTTAGTTTTTGGTTTAAATAAAAAATAAGTGTCTAAAGTATGTTTTTTTTTTATTTTTAAGTGTTTAAAGTATTTTTTATAAAAATAGGTGTCCAAAGTTTTAAAAATTATAATTTTAGGTGCTTAAAGTATTTTTTTTGTAAAAATAAGTGCCCAAAGTTTCAAAAGTTAAAATTTTAGGTACCTCAAATATATCATGTGTCAAACATTGATTGGTTAAAAAAAAATTAACACTCATTAACGATCAGTCACCTAAAATTATAACTTTTGAAACTTTAAGTACCTATTTTTATAAAAAAAATATTTTAAGCACCTAAAATTTAAAAAAGAACATACTTTGTACACCTATTTTTCATTTAAGCCTTAGTCTTTTTGTCTAATTAGGTACTTAAACTTAGTTTTAAGGTACAATTTGACACCTATAATTTTATTTGTCCAATTAATATTTGAACACGACTTCTTTACTCAAATTGGCACATAAAATTGTTTTATTGGCTCAAATTAATATTCAAACTTCACTTTTGGTTCAAATTGGTATTTATTTGAACTATAAAACTAAGTTCAAGTATCAATTGCATCTTAAAATCGATTTCATGAATTGATATGCATGTTTAACCTTTAAAGATTTCAATAACTTTATAATATAAAAAGTCCATGAGTTATATTTCTATATACAATATGTATAAAAAAATTAAATAATATTTCATATTTTAAGTATAAAATTTAGGATCTAGATTCCTAATTTTTAAATCTTAAATTCTAAATTTTAAATTATAATTAAATCTTAATTTTAATCAATAAATATTATAATTTAAATTTTACACAAATTATATATCAAAGTATTTTTAAAATATATTGCATAATGTTGCGATTATATATATATATATATATATATTTATTTAAATCAAACCACTATAAAACTCGAAATTAATAACTCAGATCTTCCTTTTCCTCTGATCTGATCCCAAATCGACCAACACTTTTTTGGTAGTTTACCGACTGACCCACTCTCCCAAATTAATCTCAAATGCCACGTGACCACTGACCTCCCCTACCAACCCATAAAGATTCTTTAATCCCAAAATCCAAAAAAAATATTTTTTTAAATTGTTATTTATTTGAAATATACAAAATTTTAATACTAAAATTCAAAGATATAAATACAAATACTTCAAGTATATATATGGGTAAAACTTTGATACACAGGCTGTGTATTTATATTATAAAAACTCAAATCTTAAATTTTTAATCCTAAAAAACTAAATCTCACACTCTAAACCCTAAATCCTAGATTCTAAATACTAACCTTAAATTCTAAACTTTACAACTCAAATCCCTAAACCTTAATCCCTAAATTAAAACACTAACTCCTAAAATTAAAAGACACGTATAAACTAAAGTTTACACTGCATGTGTATCAAATTTTTTTGATATATATATATATATATATATATATATATATATATATGAACACCTGTACCACTTATTTTAAAAAATTTATCATTTGAAGCCATTTTCATATATATCGCAGAAGTCTCTTCCACATGGACCCGATCAATCCAATCTATTTCAAAGACAGGCCCATTCCGTTCACACATAAAAAAAATCCAATAAATAAATAATAACGTAATAATGGCGCAATTGAAAGATATTACTTCTTTTTCTATAAATTTATCTTTTTTGTATTTTAAAAATTATCTCATTTAAATTGTTGTATTAAAAAACTCAACCTGTGTCGTCATCAGAGAGTGCAAAGAGCGTTTGTTGAAGGAGAATATTGAATTCTAGCAAACAATGGCTTTCGCTACTGATTCTTTTTATTATTTCTGAAACTACAGCTACTAAACATTATACTAGTATTTACTTGAGTAATTATACAGCTAGGATTTGCCAGTGGATGAGAGCAGCCAAATACACAAGTAGAGAGACGGGGCCAAGAGAGAGAAGGGGACAGCCCACCCGATCTGTGAAGGAGAAAAAAGAGAAGGGGAATCATCAATCATGCCATCAGGTTCTAAGAAGAGAAAAGCTGCCAAGAAAAAGAAGGAACAAGCAGTCAACAACATCGATTCAAACATCCCACATGGTACTTTGCTTTTTTTAGGGTTTTTTTTTTGGTGGGGGAGGGGGTGTGATGATGGGTTTTTTTGCTTGTTATCCATCTACCCATGCTACTTACTCAGTTCTTGAATTACTTTTTTTTGGAGATTAATAGTGGAGTAATCAGCTTGGTTTGAACGTTTATTAGCTAATAGTATTAATTTTCTAGTTCATATTACTCATTAATTGATTTGGTCGCTTTTCATTGGGATGGTCATTCATTTTCTTCGGTAAGAGGAATTGTCATTCTTTAATCACGTACTGTTTACTTTTTCTTTTTCTTTTTTTCCTTTTTGAAATCTGCTTCTGTTACGGTTTTTTTAACTTGATTTTGACCTGAATTGTTGCTATTTATCAACTGGATTCCAGGATTATTGTCTGTTCATTTCTTAAGTTATAGGGCGGTGCCTTTTAGACTTGGTTTTAGTTGCTCTGTTTTCATTATTTTGGTTGGACCTCATTTTGCTTAATAAAATTTAAAACTCGTCACTCAGTTTTGTCATCTTTAGAGGGGACTGGTTAACTTTTGCTTTGTGATAAGAACTATTGTGATTTTATCAAATGGTGCTAGGAAATGGCGATCCAAGAAGCCAAGATGAAAGGGAAAGTGATGGGGGTGATGTTGGTTCCCCTGCATCTCAGGGTGACCACAATCACCAGCATCCATTCAATCACAGGGAAGCAGAAGGGAAAAGGGAGCATTCACCTATTCAATCACATGTAGCCGATGAGAAGTCTGCGGAAGGGGGCATTAGGGATGCGGAAACTGCTGTGATATCAGGATCGGATGATGTTGTTGCTGTTAAAATTGAAAAAGAGTTGGGATCTAAGGAGGATCTTGAGAGCACACTTGTCACTATTCGGCACATTGAGCATGACAAGAGCTCTAGTAGCTGTAGTAGCAGTTCAGATGATGAATCTCAAGCCTCTGAGAAGAAGTCAAAGGATAAAGCCTATAAGACCTCATATGGCAATGAGGATAAGCCGGCTAGTGTTATGGCTGAAGAAGTCCTGAAGGTTGTTGAAAACGAAGCAGTTGGAAATGTTGACAGTAATTCTGCTGTGGGAACTGCCGATGTATACAATTTGGTAAAAACTGCTTTATCTGTGCAAGAGGAAGTGGATCATGCTACGGAAGTTTCTGCAAACAAATCAGTGCCTGATGTTGTTGAGCCAGGGTTGAAGGGAAGTGAAGAGAAGATATTGCCCTCCTCAATTGGCGTCTCTAGGTTTGAATTGGGAGAAAATGAAGGAAAAATTTCCTCATCCTCCGTTCCTTCTGCTGAAAGTAGTTCTATGGTGGACAAAACCCAACATTTTGAGTCCCATGATCATTCTGAAAAGCAGGTATATCTGGCCCCTTTTTCCCGAACTTGTGGGTTTGGCATTCCTTATAAGTTGACTTACAAGGTTTTGTTGTTTGTTTGCTGAGTTGGTTCACAGCCTCTTGTTGCTCCGACTCCACCTGTGGTGCAAAGGACCTCAGTGTTAAGTTGCTGTGGATTGTTTGATGTTTTCACTGGTTCTGAAAGATAATTGCAGGTTTGGGTTATCCATTGAGTTTCAAAAGGTGTAGTATACTTTCCTTTATAGTTTGCAGTACTGCATGCTAAGTTATGCTGAGTAGCTCGTATTCTGTGTTGCAGATACTGAGATTATATTACTGCAACTTGATATCTGGAACTTAATGTTTGTTAACTAACTGGCATTCTTTTGCCATCTTCAGCGGCCTTGACTTTATTTTCCGTTTTTCCTTCATTGTTGAACTCATCACCAATTAATCTTGGTTGAACAAAATAGACTCGGTGAATGATGAAAGGCCACTTGGTGGTAGCATGTTCAATTATCTCTCTGGTTGATTTTGTTGTATAGTAAATATTGTCTGATCAATATTTTATTTTCTTCACATATCCTCTACAGAACTTGGTAAATTTTTGCCTGCACAGTGCTGGAGGCTATGTGTCAATTGCCTCCCTATTCAATTAAGTCATCTTGCTAAGGATTGGGATGTCTATATGGAGACAGTCTTCCAATTTCTAGTGTCTAACTATATACTAGCTGGATCTTGTCTGATAAACTGTTTTCTTTTTAATGCAGATTCATCTGTTCATGGGGATTTGGTAGACAAGCAGTTCATCAAAGCCACAAATGGTTTTGGTTTCTATACATCTATTTCATTTCAAGCCTCAATGTTTTCTTAAAAGAATAATGTGCAGCAGGCCTAGCTTGAAAAACAGTTGTAAGTTTTGTGGTAGTGATACTGTGGATGCAGATAGTCGCTAGTTGTTCGTTCTTAGCTTTGAGTACATTCTTTTATTGGCACTTTTGCGGCATAGTTTCTTAGCTAGGTTTGTGTTGTACCTAGTTCGTATTTCCGGATTGTGTGGACTAGTTTCCTTAGAAGTATACTAGTTTTTTTAGTGTAATCTCAACATGGTTGCTATGTCATCGTTGACAATATCGTCAATTTATACTCTTTGTTTCAGCAAATTTATAGTTGTGTTTCTTTTCTAAGACCAATAATAGGTACTACTTTATAATCATGGATTGTACATGGTTGAAGATTTTTTTCTTGAACTTTTCATTCATGAACTAATTCATTAGCATGACAGGTTTTTTTAGTGCTAAGGAGAAATTTGATCTTGAGTAACCGTTGCTTGGTTTTGAAACCGATAACGAAACTGTTTTTCTTGATCTATTAAAATGAAACCAATCGGACTAAAGTAAATGTGGCTGGTTTCGATTGGTCAGGTAAGTCGTTTTAATTAATAGTACCTTTTTTCTTATGAAGAATGTAACTATACTGCCTTTTTAAAGTTCTACTTCAAAGATAAAGAGGAATTGGGAGATTGATGGAATCTTGTCATTGCACCAGAGATTCTATTGGTTCATATAAAAATCCAATCGTAGCACACCAATTACATCTAAAGAATCAAACGAATGCAAAAGAGAAATTCATGGCAATAAAAGATATAAAATGGAGACGCAATCGCAGAGCATTTAACCATTTATGCGCCGCCGTGGATTGCTGCAATGTAGAAAAGCTGTGCAACTGTAAGGATGATTATAAATGCTTCCATGGTTCTCTGCAAAAGAAGAGATTATTCACGTTAGCCAATGTATATAAGTTGAAGAGTTTAGCTGTGTGCTGAATTTCGTTCGTACCAGACGAGCATTCCTGACTTGGAGCTCAATTTCTTTGCATGCAAATCTGCCAAAGGAAATTTTCAAATTAGTTTGGAAACAAAGCAGCATAAGGGTTTGACATCTTTCAACTTTAGATTTGGTGCCCAAGCTTGTGTGTGTAGTTGCCAGAGCTAATAGACATACCCCATGGCAAGTAAAGTAAGAGTCCAAGCAACGCCTGCAATCGAAGCTGCCGATGGCAAGCTACCGCCATGCCATGAACGGATATGGGCAGCATTTCCCATTGGGGGAGTAAATTGGTGAAAAATGCGCAGGAAGCTCGAAGCTAGGTCCTGCAAGTGTCGCATTAAGAAACCATCTAAAATAAGACCTTAAACGTACATTATAGACAAATATTTGAAAGGCGACGTACCGATGATAAAACCATTATCAATAGCTTTATTGACTGCCCATCCGCCAATCCCTAGGACAATGGCATACATGCAGAAATTAAGGAACAAAAGCAGAGCAGCAACAGGTTTCATTTTTACATTGGCCATTGCCTCTTTTTATCTGATGATTTTAAGACAAAAAGCTGAAAGATGCAATGCAAGAGAGAATATTGTAGGTACATGTGATTTGTGAGTTTGGGGGCTAATATGTACATGCCATCAACATTATGGGTTTGGTTCTTTTCTTGCAAAGGCTAGCTGCGTGGTAGGGTTGTAAAGAAAGAGCATGCTTCATGGTCAAGGCAAGGCAAGACTTAAAAACAAACACCCAGATTCTTACTTGCTTTCTCGTTTACGGCTTATTCTTTCGAACATGCTACATTCTTGAAGTATTCTTACTTCTTAGATTCTTTGCCAACTGATGAGGGGGGAGATTAGAAGATTATCTGGAGACATACGATGGTTAGTGTCATCCCATTTCTTAACTAATTAAATGCTTAATAGAGAATCAAATTATAATACATTAAATCTCATTATAGATAGAGTAAACACGACATGATGGAGAATAATAGGGATTGGGAAGGAAACATGATAAAAGAAAATGTGGATGAAGAGAGAGAAATGAGGCAGTAAAAGAGAGTGGCAGCTCAACCAATTCATTCTCCAAAACGTCGGACCTTTCGGTGAATGAGGATGTAAGAAAATATTTATAAATATTAGATATGTTTAACCATTAAAGAATTGACGTGCAAACCAACGAGTTGGTCCAAGCGCTAAGTAACTTGATATCGAGAAATTATTAAATGGTCCCGACTCATCGCGTCATCCGTGGTCTCATCCGATGAAATTCATTCATTTAATGACATGTAGAAAAAAATGTGAAAATTCACTTTAAAAAAAAATGAAATGCAAAATTATTATTGGATGGACCATAGATGACGTGGTGAGCCAGACTTTTCTAATAATTTTTCCTTAATATCACGTCTTGATAAAGTCTTAAAAATGGAAAGTGCATCCAAAAAAAATTTGACGTGCGACTAACTTTTGCACGTGCAACGCAACAATAATCATCAATTTTAGTTTAGCATTTTTTTGTAATTTTAATATTGTTATACCACATGAATTGGGTTATAAATAATTAGCCCAACAAGAGATGAGACCAAAGGCAATATCTAATGGAGTCCATATTCCACAGAGTACAAAACAATAAATGGACCAAAGGACCATCTCGTGAACAAGTCCACAAAACTGGGCAATTGCTATCATTTTGTCTTTTAATATATAATCAGTAAATAGGAAAAAACATTTAAGAATTTTGTCTTTTAACGAGACAAATGTTTAAGAATAAAACTTTGATACACAGGCTGTGTAAAATTAATTTTACACAAGCATATGTATTTACACTATAAAAATTTAAATTCTAAATTTTTAACCCTAACCCTAAAAAACTAAACCTTAAACCCTATACACTAAATTCTAAACACTAAACTTAAATTCTAAACCCTACAACCTAAACCCTTAAATCTTAAACCCTAAATTAAAACTCTAACCCCTAAAACTAAAAGGCACGTGTAAACTAAAATTTACACGGCCTGTGTATCAAACTTTTTTTCCAATGTTTAATGCATGATAAAATAATCTCTTTCTTTTACAATCAACTTCAAAACATGTTTTTATTCAAGTAAGTTTTTTTATTAAATACTAGTAATTATATTTTTATACTAAGATTTAAATTTATATAAAATAGGGTAATATGAGCATATTTAATCATTAAGTTGATCTCTTTATTCAAGTAAGTTTGATAGTATATTCGAATTATTTTAGATGCTTAATTTATAAATATTGATTTATTTGACCATTTTACCCTTATATTTGGATAGGTATTAAAGTTGACCCTTAAATCTCTGTTGATAATGCTCTCCTCTTGAGTCAAGGAAAACATTTTTCTACTGTCGCCCCAAACTATCCCGCCTTTCTTGCAACCAAAGAGCCAAGTACTCAGCAGTGTCAGCAGCTTCCTTTTGGCTTTCGTTAAATCAAAGCTATGTTTCATTTTCTTTTCCAAACTCTTTTTTCATTTTACGTTTCAATCTGAGAACGAATTTGTAATCAGCCCAAAATTTCATTTTTTTATTTCATCTTGAAAATAAAGGTGTCGAATTGATATCTTTTCGGCGATATTTTTAGTCGTTCTAATGGGAAACTCTGTGATTATCAACCTCCCATCATCGTGTAATTTTCGGACGGCGGAGAATGAAGGCGGTGATTGCGATGCGTTGAAGTTCGAAACCTATCTTTCAGATCTGAATCAGCAATGCCAGGGACTAGGGTAGGAGGCATCTCGATTAAACCGTTGCAATGTAGAAAACACAGATAAATTAATGTCTTTAAAGAGCAGGAATGAAGAATTTGACCAGCGTGAAATTCAGTTAACTCGTGAAATCGAACAAATTGAACGGAAAGTTCTAATGTTGATTCTCCAGAAAGGGTTCGAAGACGATGAAGTGGAGCAATTTGAGGAAGCGAAAGGAATTGACGAACGTGAGTTTTTGAAAGAGAAGAAATGGGAACAAGAGTTTGCGGATTTGATGCTCGAAATAGGGAAAATTTTAAAGATTTTGGGATCGTAGTTGAAGAAACCAAGAAAGGTGGGAAAAGCGAGGTTTTGAAAGAGTTAGGAATCGATCTTGATGAGCAACAAGAGAATCTGAGTCCACTAGTTTCGGATAAGGAAGAGACAACGAAGAAGTTGGGAAATGCAGTTGACGTTGAGCGGAGAAATGTTGATGTCCTATTTGAATTAAAAAAGGCAAATGCGAGTGATAATGGTGAAGAAGAAGAAGAGATCGGGGACATTGGAGCACAAGAATTGTGCAAGGAAATTAAGCTCTTGGAGGCGATGTTGGAGAGGGGGAGTTTTGAATTGCTTGATTTGAAGACGATGATGGAAGAAATGGAGGCCTTGAAAGGGCCGGAGAAGGTGGTGGGTGAGATGGAAGTGAAGATGTGGGAGTTGGATTTCCGGCTTGAGGGAGCTGAAGATAGCTCTTGTGGAGTTGAAAGGCAAGGAGCTGAAGGGTTGGGTGACGAGACAGGAAGGGGAGAAGCCCAATTGGAGTTGCTGCTGTAGCTGTTGCTGCCATGATTTTCGTTGGGGGGCTGAAGTATGTAGCAGAGAGAGGAAACAAGTATAAAACCGGCTAGATTTCTCTCGTAATATGAACTTGTGAATCATGTTCAGCTTCTTATTTTGTACTGAATATAGTTCTATGAACGGCCATGTAGGTAGCTCAGGTTGTAAATTCTAAGCGGCATCTTGTGAATAATTATAGGATTTAATTCTTCCATTGCTACGATTTGGATCCTTGAATTCAAGTAATTAGTGATAAAATTGAAACCAATGCCTAAGCAAGGTATCAACTTCAAATATTGTGATAGAGTAAATTTTCATTAAAATTCTGTGCGACTAAGGGTTTAATCAAAGCCCCAAACCCAATATGACTACCAAATAAGCTAAACTAAATACCCAAAAATGAAACATAACTGCACTTGTATGAGATAGGAGGCTAAACTCAAGACGTAATTGTAGTAATAATTCCATGATACGAACAAAGTCTAGGTTGGGAATGCTATTGTCAACTAAAACAACAAAATTATCCAACTTCTGCAATAATGCAAACAAAGCTTCAATGCAAAACATAACAACTACAAGCTCATGCTCATGCTCATTCATCTTCTTGGCTGCGCAGCCTGGCGAGCTTGTTCGTAACGACAACATCAAGCTGTGATGCCCGTTCAACAATCTCTTTTCTCTTCTTTGTCGAAACATCATGGGCAATCTCAGCACAATATGTCCCGACAATCAACAAAAAATGAAATAAGAACACAAACATAAATGATTCATGCATTAGATGATGGTACAAAACACAGTATGTATTAGATTGCCTGTTGTGCATCATCAAAAGTTCAAGCTCTCCGACATTGTGCACAACAAATTTCTTAAAGCCATTTGGAAGATAGTGTCGCGTCTTCTTGTCTGAACCATAGCCAATGTTGGGCATCAGAGTGCATCCCTTGAACTTTCTTCTTACACGAGAATCAATACCCTTTGGTCTACGCCAGTTCGTCTGTAACAGCACCAACACGAGGAGTCAACAAGTTTCTTAGTTGAAATTGGAAAGCATTGAAAATAAAGTTAAAAGATGATATAAAAGCATATCGATGTGACCAGGGTTTTAGTAACAGAAAGCTTGTGTGAGAAAAGAGCTAACTGTGTCGCAAGACCTGTTCAAAATTTTATATTCGCCCTCAAAACGAAATGTCCAGCTACAAATATATAAATATGGACATCAGATACCACGGGCAAGACACTCTGAGAGAAATCTCTTGAATAAGTGAAGTAAATTGATATTAAACACGGTAAGTTTAGTATAACCAATATATTTATATAATCATAGATTGTTGGAAATGGAAGAAAAACGAAACTACAGCAATTAAATCAATACAAGTTCCAAACTGACCCAAATTTTGAAATGAATAGAAATACACGTCCCGTAATAATAAATGGATCAAATTGCTGAATGATACTGACTTCGCATTTTACAACTCAGAGATTTGTGTCAAAGATTTCCTTATCTAAGCACATTAACTCAAATTCAATTCAGACCCCCCAAAAATATTTTTTAGATCGAACTTTTGCAAAGCAGGTAAAAGTTGCTAAGTGAAAAGGGGGAAATTTTTTACCAAACCTTGACGGAGATTTTGCGGTCGCTCTGGGGTCTCTTGAACTGCTTGACCCTCTTCTTCACGATTTTCTTACTTAGAAGCGGCACCGCCATTTCTTCTTTTCTGTCGTTACCAAAGACCAAAACAAATGTTTAAATTGCATAACTAATTTAAAAAATATCTCAAGAACTAGACACGAAAAAATTCAGAAAAACAAAATAAAATTGAATGTGCCGATACTTACTGGGAAATTAGGGTTTTGGGTGGACCGCCCCGCCTAGGTTGCTGCAGCGTATATATGTGTTTAGACTGATGGCTCTCAGGGTTTGTGTATTTTGGGCTTTGAGACATTGTTTGATTCCTCAACTGGGTCACCGGGTTACCTTTTCCGTTGGTTGACCCATGAAGGCTTTGGGATCCAATCTATAATTTGGTTCAATTTGTTTTGATTTTATTTGAAAAAAAAATACAAGATTGGGATTAGCGAGTTCTATTTCTTGCAAATCAACAGCAAAATTTTGCTTCAAACTGCACTCACTGGCAGAGGTATCAGTTGATATTCAATTTTTTTAAATTATATAGAAATTTTACATAAAAATATTAAAAATAAATTTAATATTGTTTTAAAAAGTTATTTATACTACTTTTTAAAATTTAGACACAATGATTGTAAGAAAGGTAGTTATAGTAAGTTTAGTTACATTTTTTGACACCCGGATTTAAAAAAATTTCATTTTAATCCTCATTTTTTCTTCGTTCTTAAACATTTATTTTTTATTGAATTGAACTAACCAACGTCAGACATGTTAAGTTGACGTCAATTATTTTATCTTTTTGTTAATGTTAAAGTTACATATGTTTTTTGTTAAAGATTTCGAAAAATATTTTAAAATATAAAACATTAAAAAGGTAAATAAATATAAATATATTTAAATTAATAAAATTTATTAATTTATTAATTTGTAAAACTTAAAAATAAAAACAAAATAATTGATGCAAGCATAATAAACTATTACTTTTTGTCGGATGGTTCAATTCGACATGAAAATAGAAATTTGAGAGAGGAAAAAAAAAGATGTAAATAGTTAGACTAAAATAATTTTTATGAGAAGTTTGAGAGAGAAAAATATCATTAAAATACAACCTTTGTTGATAGGTGATTTGTAGTAACCTTTGTTGCTTACTGGATAATGAAATACAATATAAATTATCCAAAAAAAATATCATTAGACCATTATAGTAATTATATCAAATTTCTATTGGCAAAATATACATAATTTAACGAGGGATGAGTCTACCACGCTCGACGAACACCGCCGAATATCATTAAATTAATTAATAAAGATTAAAAATCTCTAGGATTCAACATATAATTATAAATTATTTAAAATAAAATTTTAATTAAAACAATTTTCAAATATATATATATTATATTTTTAATCTTTTTTCTAAATAATTGGATCAAATACCAACCTTAGTCAATTTAAAAAATAAAAACCCTGAATCTTAAACTCTAAACCCTAAAATTAAAACTTTAAACCCTGAACTATAAATCATAAAATCTAAACCTTGAACTATAAATCTTAAACCGTAAAACTTAAATCACTTTTGGAGAACGCCACTTTTGGAGAGGGAGCTTACCCGAAGCCACGCGGATTATTTACCAGCTCTGACTAAGATCAAGGAGGAAGCTAACGAGGAGTTGTTTGATAACATTGTCTATGTTCAAGACTGTGTTGTGGTGAGAATACAGGCAGACTATGTCCCCTTGAACTTGACCTCCTCAACTTGGTAGCGTTACGTAGACGAATAGAAACCCTAAACTTGAGCTTAAGGTTTAGGATTTTTTATTTTTTAGATTAACTAAAATTGATATTTGATCCAATTATTTTAAAAAAATTAAAAATATAATATGTATATAGAAAATAATTTAATTGAAATTGTATTTTAAATAATTTATAATTATATATCGAGTAAT
Organism: Hibiscus mutabilis; assembly: GCA_019671005.1. NCBI lineage: Eukaryota > Viridiplantae > Streptophyta > Magnoliopsida > Malvales > Malvaceae > Hibiscus > Hibiscus mutabilis. Next base: position 7,258,923 of record CM033748.1, on the reverse strand, counting down.
TGAGATTTTTAATCTTTATTAATCAATTTAATGGTGTTCAACGTTAATAATGTTTAACGGTATTCGTCAAGTGTAGTAGAATTTTTCTTTAAGGAGACCCACTACTTATTTAAAAAATGAAAATTTTAAGAAAAAATTAGAAGTTGTTATGAGCAGTTAGGCCCATAATCTTTTTATCCTAGATCCCTCTATGAGTAATTGGCTTAATTCAACGGAGTCCATTAATATATTAAAAAAATATTTGGACAACTCTTCTTTTTCTTATAAAATGGATGACTTTTCAAACATACCTTAAATTTTGTAAAGAGAGCAGAAGAAAGAACAAGTAATATAAAAATTATTATTTAAATATATAATTGTTATCCGTTAAAAATATGATATATTAGTATAAATATTAAGGATTTATATCTAATACACTGGGCGATGTAAATTTTTAGTTTCTATAAGCGCCTTAGTTTTAGGATTTAAAGACCTAGTTTAGGGTGTAGGTTTTAGGGGTTTAGGTGTAGGGGTTTAGAATTTAGGTATAATGGTTAGAATTTAGGGGTTAAAGTTTAGAGGTTGTGGTTTAGGTTTTAGGTTAGAATTTAAGTTTTAACCTATAAACTCTAAATTTGAATTAAAACTTGAAATTCTGTTCACAATTACTAAATTCTAAAGTACTAAATCTAAACCCCTAAACCTACACCCTAAGTTGAGTCTTTAAACCTTAAAATTAAAGCGCTTGTGGAAACTTTTAGTTTTCACAGCAAATGTATCAAATAATTATCCAAATATTAATGCCCTTAACATATTGGCATCGAAATGAAATGAGAATGTTCTGTATGAATTTTGGTTGAGAAAATATTTAAAAGCTAGCTGCTGAAAACTTATAAGTAAAAACTATACATTAAATCCAGCACAATGGACAAGCTAAGTCTGAGACGATTTCCATTACTGAAAAAGCATTAACCCCTAGAACCAGAGCCCAACAGGGCATCTCTAACAACTTGATTGTGCAGCTAACAATCATTCTGCAAAAGCAGCTATCATATTCTTAACTTATCTACGAGTACAACAACTTAAAGATTCTATGCTCTTCCTTGGTTTTCTTAACCAGCTTTTATGTATAAATAGATCCAGAAGTATAAATATTTATATTTTAAAAGTGTGAACATGGCTCTCATTGTTGATTCCCCAGCTTGCTGAAAGTTTCCGAAACTCTGTTGGCGAGGCGAGCCAAAGAAATCGCAGTCGGGTCATGGAAAAAGTAACTGAAAGTTGCTTCCTTTATGTCTAGAGTCTGTTTGCAGCAACAAGTGACATTGTGGCAAAGATCAGCAAGTAGCTGAATGACATAGAGCTGGCAGAGCTCGGGAGTCCTGTTGGTTCTGCTGAACCATACACCGTGTCCCCGCCCGGTCCGGTAAAAGGTGAGCTCATCGTAAAGGGCGGGGACAAGGTCGTTGTATCTGGTGGCGGTAAGGTGGCCGGTGGCGTTATGCTGGCTGGCGGAGTAACACTGTGTTTACATGTTTAAAAGAAAAATATGAGCACACATGTAGTGTCTGTCTTGAAGATTAAACTGATATGAGAGCCGGTTTCATGGTGGTTGTAAGATATTTACCTTGTTGGCGAGGATGCTGCAAAGTGACAGTTCCCTTTACCTGGATCAATATACAAAGGCAAATTTTAATTGAAAGATTATAATTGAAATGTAATTTAGAAACAATATATTTTTTTTCCTACAATATCATACTTGGGTCTGTATTTGTAAGCTGAGCAGTGCCTCCAAAAACACAGCTCGTTGGAGCAGGGTGTTTCTGGTAGTAATCATTGAAAGCATAAGAAGCATGATCCTGAATAGTGTTGGGTTCATAACAACTTCCACCAGGTTGAATAGCCGAGCAGTCCGCACCGCCATATCCGCAAGCATAGTCTAGAGCTACCTGTAGAGCAGTTGGTGAAGCACCTTGGTTTGCAACGCACCAGGAACCTCCTGATGATGTCCCAGGAATTGGGGTTTGGGTTGTTGGAGTTGTGATCGGGGTAGTAGACGGGGGTGTCGGGTTGGTGATCGGCTCCGTAGATGGGGATGTCGGGTTTGCAGTTGTGCCTGGAGTTGTAGGGTTGACAATGGGAACATTATCTAGTAGTGTAGTGGGTATTGAAGGGTCGAGGAGCATCCTGGATTCTCGGTTGCTTTGTTTTCTCTGATTGATTTCTTGGAGAGGAGGTTTCCTGGAAAGACTTGAACCTGAAGAGATTAAAAAAGCAAGCTAAGAATTGGTTTGACGGAAATTTTCCCGGGAAACATTCACTTATTCAGATGATAATTGTTTCACTCTGTAAACATCTTCTATAGTACCAATGACATGAATAACTTAATTGAAGTCTGTTTAAAAAGCTTGTTATCAGAAAATCCTAACAAGATTTCCCATAGAAATACATGAACATGACAACAGATGAAGAAACTAAACATTTTAAAGGCATGGATATAAAAAAGACAGCAATCACCTGAACATAGGAAAAGATGCAAGAGAAATATTGTGAGAAACGGAACAAGTCTAAAACCCATGGTCTTGAATGTGCTTGAATAGTAGCAGTTAATGAAAATCTTGTTTAGTAAGAACAATAATGTAGGTATTTATATAATGAAACGGGCCAATGGAGGTATTGCAAAGAAGGGTCTAGTAATCATCCTTGCATACAAATAAAATAAAATAAAATAGAATGGGGACATGAAGAATCAAAGCTTCCTTGGATCGAAGAGAGATGGAAACAGAGAAAGGAGAATATAAGAAAACTTGATAAAGGAGGCATCGGGATGTTGGAATTAGCAAGCAACGGAAGGTGCCCAAATCTACTGCTTCTTAAATCATGTATTATATATAATTAACAGGAACTGATGTGGTGGAGTGGCTTTTCTTCTATCTCTTTTCTACTGTTTCTGGGACTGAATCAAAAAAGGTTTAAAGGCTGGCAAAGGAGAATTATATTATGATTTTTGATACAGCAAACTGCAAAGGGATGCCAACATCTTAATGAAGCTTTTTATTGACTCCTCAAACATTAGATTTCAAATCCTTCCGAATGTCATCTTTTTTCCCATTCATAAATCGTAAAGGTAAATAAATAAAGAAAGAAAAAGGAAAGGGATAAGAGTATATAAATGCTATGCAAATAACAAAATGTATCCTCTTTATCAACATAAAAAAAAAAATCATTTTTGTGTGTGAAAAAAGCATACATTAGCCAAACCTACAAATAGTGGGAAGGCCTGGGTGATGGAATTTCATCAAGTTCGTGATGAAGTAAATATGGCTGCTGATTGTCTTGTCAAAACTTCTAGCTCAACAGATGACTCTCTATCAATATTTGAAACAAGCCGTCCCCAGATTTTATAAGAGATCCCCACCACACTTACGAATAGTGGCCTGTTAATGTAATGGGCTTTGGCCTTCTTTAATTAAAAAAAAAAAACATACATTAGCCGAACTTCCCGTTAGAAATAAGTTTACTACTCGTTACTGTAGTCTGTATTATTATCTTTTTGTTGATAATTGAACAAATATCTGTTTTCTTTTATTGATGATGATGATGATGATGATGATGATTACATGCAATTGCCTCTGCTTCCTCATGGTAAATCCGTCTTGGCAGTCCCTTTTACTTCTGCTGGTGTTGTATCCGATAAAACTCTGATATCTCCATTTAACTGCAGGATTCCATACCATATGTCTAGTAAATATCTGACCATGAAGAGGGGGGGAAATCGTTGAAAAAGAAACAAAGCAAAAAAAAAAAAAAAAGACAAGGACAAACCTGTTTCTAGCCATGTCGAAGTGAATTGCATCTCGATAGATGCTGTGCAACATCACTCCAAGCTGGCATATAGAGCAGTGTTAATCATATATAGAATATTGGCCAGTTTCAATTCATTGTTAGTGTTAGGAAATCCAAGGCTGCCTTTAGGTTTACATTTGGAGTTTTGAACAGCTGGGACTAGTAAAGATAGATTTTTTTTTAACAAAGGAATCAAATGAGGAACATAGTTTTTGGATTCCTTGCATGACAGAGCTCAAGTTACGGAATTAATTCCCCTCCGTTTGAACCAGGAAAGAAGTAACTACAATGGAAGTTTCTATAGTCATGTTCTATTCCATTGCTATTGACATCCATATGATTTGGTGTCACATACTTTCCGACAGAGACCATGACCCCAGATCCATCACCAAGCTCAAAGACAGATTAAATTAGCCCCTGTGAAAAATCCTAGAACCGGTGATGCATACCGTTACACACCATTAAACTATTTAAACTCAATCCTTTTAACATGTTTAACCAAAATAATGACTTCTAAAAGCTTTGTATGGTAAAATTTATTAAGCCCAATTGTCTCGTGCTTCAATGTTTTTTTTTCCTTCTAGCCCGATTATTATCAAAGACCCCAATAAGTGACTAATTGAATCTATTATTATTAAATGAAGTGGGGGCGATATTTAATTAATGGCATGCCTACCGAATATCTAATACCTCTCCCTAATACTAATATGTATTACCAATTTAAATATTTCATATAGATAATTAATTAAGTTATATGATCAAAGTCAAAGTCAGGCCGGTTGAATCCACAAATTCTTCCTTCATTTGTAGTGTTCCAAAACCCTCTTCTTCCAATTTGCACCGCTTATGGTTTTTACTATTGCATAATTCTTAATGAAGCGCCAATGAAGACTTTGTTATGTTACAGTGTTTTGATAAAAATACAGCACACAGCATGTTTCCTAAAGGCGGAACTACTTTTCCACATAATACTACTAGTAGTAATATTTTGGCCACCAAACGGTCGGTCCGCTTTCATCCCTTGTAAGAAAAACTAGAAGCTCAAGGGAATGGTCCCTTGTTCTAGTGTATTGAACTGATTATGATATCCACTTACGCCACTAAAGATGCATTTCAAGTTTCAACCCACCCGTTTCAATCAGTTTTATAATGGAGTTGTTGAATTCCAAGTTGGCTTTTGTTTTCGTAGTAGAATATTGGTTGCCTTTTTTTTCTTTTCCATCTAATCAATTCACTTCTTTCCTCTTTTATATAATTATAGCAATGTACTACCAATACAATGATGTCATTTACTGTTAATAAATCGTAGAGGGGGCTATTAAGCATACAAAACAATAAGAATTTGATATTCATAAGAGGTGTATAACAATTGCCAATTGAGAACAAGTATATTTGGTCGGTTGGCCAAGTTGTTCATCTTTGTTTCCTCAAATTTCTTTGGGTCATGAGTTTTAGACCCACTAGGAACACTTTTCTTCTTTCCCCTATAGTCCTCTCTTCCCCTCACCTCTAGGTAGGATTAGAATTAGGATTTATCAAAAAAAATTACTAATTGAGACCGATAAAAAGGTTTAGACATCATTGAATACGTTTGACTTCAAGAACACTTTCAATTGTAATATGATTAAACGTCTATTTCAATTATGATCCAATGAACTTGTTTCGATTCTTGATATTAGGCTGTAAATAACAGATTTCAAAGTGGCTGTCAATTAAGGATTTGTTGGGGACTCTCTAAAGTAAATCGACAACCACAAGAAGTGGACATGCAATGAAAGAGCCATAACCCAAGCAGGCAAAGTGCCTTGATTAAGCGTGAGCTTGAAAAACTTGAAATCAGTTTGAAATAAGCAAAAGCTAGAGCTGGAACGCAGGCCATTGAAGGGCACTAGCACTAACAAAACCTGCAGATGCTCGCATCCGTATCTTATGTGGCACACAATCACTGATTAATTAGTAATAGTAGTAAAGACCAAACAAATTCTGCTATTCCTTTTGTGCTTTATTGATTGTTACTATTGGTGCAATTCGAATTTGTTAGAAGATTCAATATATTTATTGGCTTAGAAAAAAAGGCAAGTTTTATTATGTTTTGTTACAATACATTGGTTCAGGATAACATCTCCTTTTTCACAATGCAAAAACAAGATCATACAAAGATGGACATCGTCCTTAATTTTGTTGATATAGAAAAAGTAACCATAAAAATAAAATGCACAAAGCACGTAAACTTCACTAAACTTGTCTGAGTAATCGACAACCTCCCAATCCAGAAACAGGAGACAAGGTCAAGCCTCTGACTTAGACAGTGAAACAACACTCTGTTCTTTAGTTTCACCGTTCAACTTACGCTCGTCCAGGTACTGCTGATACACATAAGAAAGGAAGCCCCAAAGAGCCAACGCCATTGATATTCCCTTTAAACCATTCATCTTGTCATGGAAAACAATCATGGCTGTTACTGGAGCAATCGGCATTCCCACTGCACCTATGACGTTGGCCAACAAAGCCGACAATTCAAACACCAATGCTACGCCACAAAAGATGGAAACCTGCCAACTAACAGCAGTCCAAACCAGAGTGTTGACATAGGTAGATTTCCCCAGTGCATACCCCTCCATTTCACCATTTAAACCTTTCCACTCTCCCGAGGCCAAGAACCCTACGGACATAACAATGGATGCGACAAGTGATTGGTAGATTGCAACATCCATTACAACTTTAACCGACTGTCTCTTTAGAACCTTCCGGAACACCATCTGTTGGGAAGCAAGAGACAAGCCACTCATTGCAGTTGCAGTAAGGGTGCATATGATCCCAAGTACATACTTTCCGTCAGAGACTGCAGGAGGCTTTTCGGAGTTACTATTTGCTACCAGGGTAATTGAGGAAAGGGTGAGAAGGAACAGAGAATTGATGATGAAAGGAGTTAACTTCTGAGAATTGAGGAAATAAGAGAAGAAAGCGTTGAAGGCCAACTGAGATGCTGAAATCAGGGACAAAGTAGATAGAGGAAGGTACTCAAAACCAACTGAAAACAGAAACGCGTTTCCAGCAATGAGTAGTCCGAGGTATGTATAGACGCAAACCAGAGACGGTAAAGATGGTGGTTTTGTTTCGACGGTAGCAGTAGTAGTAGTAGTAGTAACGCTGGGTTTGATAACTTTGAGGCGTGAAATAAAGTAGCAAGGAAGAAGAATGGGGAAACCTACGACTTGCACGAGTGCTCCCACCCATTTGCTTGTTCCACCTTTCTCATAGTAAAGTCTTGTAAGCAGCGAAGCCGCTGATGAGCTTGAGAAGCCGACGATTACGTAGAGGGTTATACGGAGCCACCTGATTATGTTGCTCCGACGAGGAGGTCGGAAATCCGATGTTTCGCTGACCGGTGCTGCTTTAGATTCTGCACTTGGAATAACATTAACAAGCTAGTTTTGAATAGAAATTGTTGAGTAAACTTTCTAAGAAGTATGTAAACTGTTAGAACTTACCCATGATGTGGAGTTGTACGTGTTGAACCTCTGCCATGCCTAAACGGAATGCTAAAAGGAGAGGAAGGTGGTGCAATTGCAAATCCTGTTTTGCCACTCATTTATAGATAAAACTAATACCACATGTGCAAATACGTTGACTGGATTGTAATACCCTGGTTGGCGAAAAATTATTATATGGATCTTACTCAACATGTCATTCATGGTCCCTTCTACTAAAATTTAACCACTTCATCTCTTGTTTTTCATATTATTTTTTTAAAGATGAATCTTCACTCTTTTTTTGCCATATAGGTGGCAAAATTTGGAGGATAATCCAAACCAAAACAAATATTTGGAATATAGGGTACCTTCACCTATATTTTGCAATCTACGACATTTTCTACTGTGCACATGGTAGAACGCCATGTGCATATGGCGTTTTCCTTTTTATTCGAATAATTTGGCTAGAAAAAGCCAAGGAAAAACTGCTGCCGGTAGCTCAGTAGCTGCTCCGGACTGCAGCGCCAGCTTTAATCAACTGGTGGAAGGTAGGATGCCACTTCTAAGTGGCGTTGTCTTGTGCATGCATGCTGCATCAGCTTTCATTTGAAAGCAGAAAATCTACATCATGTTACATTTATATGTTAGCTGGAGGAGTTATATCTTGAAAAAGTGTCAACAAACACTTGTAGCTTCTTCCACTATGACAACAGAGTTTGTAGCATGCTACGAGGCATCAAATCATGAAATATGGCTACGAAACTGTCACTGGCTGTGCATTTTGGAGAATATAGAAAGACCACTTGTATTATTTTATGACAATAAGTCAACAGTATTGTATTCCAACAACAATAGGAACTCGTCTAAGTCAAGGCACATAGACATAAAGTTCCTAGCGGTAAAAGAAAGAGTGCAGAGTGAACAAATATTCATAGAACACATTGGGACAAACTCCATGATAGCGGATCTGCTCACAAAAGGTTTACCACCCAAGGTCTTTCATGATCACATTGCTCATATGGGTGTTATATCATTTGAGGATATTATTGTTTGAGTGGCAGTTTATTATTTATTTGCTTTATGTTTGTTTACGGACATTTATGTATTTGGTTATTTTCTGATCAAAAATGAAGTATTCAGTTTATTCACACTTTTCTTATTTTTGATAAGGACCTCACTTAAGTTTAAAGAGGACCAATTGGAAATATGCATGTTCGGTTCACATTATATGTAATTTTCATGCTACGCATCCATGACTGATTTATGTTATTTGATTGTGTTTGTATACGTGACCATTGATGGGTCCAGTCATGATTGATATGGCAAAGACCGCTTTGATCCTATATGGATATAGTTGATAGATGAGATTGTTAAAGGATACCTATTGTATGATAGCAAAAATTTTTAGCTTATAAGGTTATACATTTGTCAGAAAACATATATTGCCCAAGTGGGAGATTGTTGGACTAAAATCCTTAATTGTGGGCACATATGTATAATGTATGTTGCTATTATAAAGTATGACACGAAACTAAGTGACCAATTATGTTACACGTGTTATAGGTATTAAATTGTCATGGAATTAAAAGTGTATATGCCATAAGTTATATTTATAACCCAATGAGGGGCAGAGTTATAAATATTAATAAATTGTTTTTAATTCAGTTTATATAATAGGTAGTACTTCATCAATGAATTCAGGTACGCTTCCGCAAATATAGTCTCTATTCTTAATAATTTGATATGTATCGATTTGAGTTTATTGTTCGTATCGAATATATTTTGATTCTAACAATAACATCATAAAAACAGTAAAATATTCACGTATTCTCACGTAGATTTGTACTTAAAAAATATTTTTTTAGTGGATAAAGAACCAGGCCAGGGTAATCATTTGTATTTAGGTTCGCGACCGAACTTGATTACCGGAAAATTTATTAAGTCTCCCCTCCCATTGTCCCGTGCATAATTCCTTGATGCTTCTGACTAGAGCAAAGCTGTTCCCACCTGCAGTGTTATCAGTCCGTCACTACTTTTCGACCAAGCAACCGATAAATCGTCGAAAACATCCCCATAACTCGGCCTCCGATTCCCTAATGAGAGCAGCGAACTGATATTCTTGGACCACCTCATGCTTTGTGCCATAATGTCAGCTGCAGCAGAAATTATCATTGCTATTGATACCACCATTATTGCGCTGCTTTCCAGATTCTTCAGGCAATGACCCCAAATAATATGCCCCCATTCCACCCCCTCTAGCACTCAAAAGCTATTCCGAACCCACTAGTTTCAAATTATATGGTGAGGGTGCTTCTTTTTCGATTTGATTTTTTAGTTGTGATTTGAACTATTTGGTAATTTTCCTCTGTCCAAAATATACGTCATCTCACCACTTTCCTTGTGTATTAAACAAATTTCTTTAAACTATGATGAAATTCTCATGGCAACGAAATGACCACTTCAGCTTCGGGGGTAATTGGCAAACATATTAATGCCACTCAAAGAAGCTTTTTAATCCACCAGTTTCAAAGAATCCTTCTGTTTTAGAAGTCAGCGCTTCACTGGGCTGGTCCACGCAAGGTAATTGGCCGCCATATTTGCCGATCTGGGAGCATATTGGAATACTTCTGTTTCGACCTCACCTTTTTTTTTTTTTAAACTTAAGCCTCTTTTATAAATAATAAAAAACATTTTTTATATAATGGGCTGGAATTGTCATGGGAATGCAAATTGGCAAACATATCAAACACCAATGCTTGAAAAAATAATCATTACATTTTCTATTTAATCAAAAAAATAACAATCATTGCATTTTCTAGAAAGATCCAAGATCATTTCTTATGAGATTAATGCCGCTTAATTAAGTATCCTAATTCCTACACAACCAGTTTCAAACAATTTTCTATAATGGAGTGTTTGGAGTTGACTTCTCTTTTTGTGGTGCACGATTTAATCTTTGCCTTCTATTTTTCAGTATTTGCACAGCTTATGAGATCCATTAGTCAAGATACAACAAAATTACATAAGATTCTGCATTTAAATTATAAAATTTATTTTCTGTAGTATTATTTAAGAATTAATAATGAAACATATTTCTAATTTTATTTCCCTATTTTCTAAAACATTTCAAGTTCTTTAAAATAATTCAAATTTTGAAGTAAAATAATTTCTATACCTAAATTAAAATCTTTAAAGCATACAATTATAGTGATAAAAGAAATTAAATTAATTGGAAATATTAATCACTAGGTGATAAGTAACTCCTTTATTTACTTATCGCTTTTCACACGTTCTTATAGAAAAACTATATCATGTGACTTTTGTAATAAATTATCAAATGTGTCTAAAAATTAAATCACTAAAAATATTAATTTATAGCTTATTCAAAATTTTCAATGAATATAATCTTTTAATCTAATAAATTAAATCCAACTAGTAAAAACTTTCGTCAAAATGAATTATGCACCAGTTTTTTTTTAATATATATATATATATATATATATATATATTCATATGACCAATATAAAACCATGTGAAAAAACAAAGTTCGTTTTTTACTCTCTTAAAATAAAAATGGTGCCGAAGAATTTGGACTTAAGCATGTTTGAAAACTAAAGAAGTTTAAAGTTTAAAAATCCAAAAGGCCAATGTAGCTGCCAATCCGTCATCCTCTTCTCTTTTCTCCATGTCTCTGTTTAAGCAGAAATGTGTGCGTAAGTTGAAGTCTACCCCTAATAAGACTTTGTATCGCATTTGTCATGTTATTCTGATTTTATATTTGCCGTTCATGTTGGATATATTATATATTATAGATATAAATATTAGGGGTCTTTGCTCATTGTTGTGTAACGACAATGAAACAAAGACAAAAAAACTCATTTCATCCGGTCTGGTTGGGCTTCTTCATTCTCGGTACAACTTTTCTTCCTTCACTTGATCTTCTTGTCTTCTCATCTTAAGGGGTGTAGAACTCTTTGATCGGTCTGCTACTCTACTTCTTTGAGGGAGATAGACTTCGGATGACCAATCTACTTCGCCTTTCTTTTGAGAAGATAAGACCTGCCAAAGTTATTGAAGATTATCTGACACGACCTTTCTCTTTGAAATTCAGTTGATCCATCATTTTATGTCTTTGGGAAAATAGAATTCATCAGTCAGTCTATTCCACTGTTTCTTTAGGGAGATAGAATCTGGTCGATTATTATACTTGTCCTTCCTTCTGGAAGATAGGCTCTGCAAGAGTAAAGGAATGTTAAGTCAGACTGAGTTTCAACTTGTTTTATTTAGAATTACAGAACTAAAAGGTTTGATCTAAATTAAGATTTAGTTTATCCACTCTGCCAATCTTGGAGAAGTAGAATCTTGTAAATTTGGGGTGATCCGCTCCACCACTGACGGGGAGGTAAGATCTAAAGATACATTTGATCCGCTGCGCCACCGACGACAAGACATGTTCTAAAAGTCAGATTTGATCAAGCTACAACACCGAAGAGGATACATGATCTGGAAATTAGTTTTGATCAAGCTACATCTCTGACGAAGAGGCATGATTTGGGAGTTAGTTTTGATCAAGCTACAACTCTGTCTAAGAGGCATGATCTGGGAGTTAGTTCTAATCAAGCTACAACTCTGACAAAAAGGCGTGATCTGATAAAGTTGTCATTTTTTCTAACAATTGCATTTTTTAATTGCCCGAAGGTCTTAGCATCACTCTCAAAGGTGATGGGCCGAAGGACTTGACATCATTCCCGAAGGTGATAGCCTGAAGAACTTAACATTTTAAAATGAGGTGCCTCTTATCGTAAGGTTTTGGCATTGGAAAAGTTTTTCTTTCTAACAATTGTATTTTTTTTAATTGCCTGAACGTCTTAACATCACTCACGAGGTTGATGGCCCAAAGGTCTTAGCATCACTCCCGAAGATGATAGCCCGAAGGTCTTGACTTCGTCCCCTTTTTAGACTTTGCTTTCTTTGGCAACCCAATTCACAAAAATGGTGTCCTGAATTTCATTTACTCTTTGGAAACATGTTTCAATCAATTTAAATACATTTTTCAATGCATCTATTTCTATCATCATGTATGCATCTATTAAATGCACAATACCCTCATGGAGAAAAACTGCAGTCATATTGATTATCATTTTTTGTCCTCAAATTGAGACTTCTGAATTCTCTTTTGGACAATTTCTTCTTCCATCATCATTATCATCTTTTGACAACTATGACATGTGAACTCTTTGATTGTTTAAAATAAATATTGTTGCTCCGAACAACTTTTCCCCACTCAAACTTGGGTTTAACCATTTTTTTGTCTTTAACTTTTATGGAAGGTCTTCCCCCTTAAAGTTTAACAACAAGGTGGGCACTTATCCCAGGTCCTCGTATGAACACTTATGTCTTCTCATATATGGTGATGCCCATTTTATTTTTGGATTCAACTACCATCTTCTTTGATTTCAACAATAATGGATCATTCTCCATGGTTATATTTTGTCGATTGGACATTTTTCTAGATTGCTGACTACTCTTATTTAGGAGTATTGTTGTCAATTTCTTTTTGTGCAAATTATCTTTATCATTCCTGCACTCAGTTACTTGTCAAAAAATGTTTCCACCATCTCTGGGTGAAAGGCCAATTTGAACATTTGTTGCATAAGCAACCTCTCAATGTTTTACCGTGCCTTTTTTTTATCACAAGATCATATGTTAAAGTGAGCATATGCTTCTGAATCCCTGCATTTAAATCTCTTTACAAAGTAATGCAAATAAATCTTTTATTTATTTAAAATGTCAGTTTGCTTGTTTTCCTTTCAATGCATGATGCTTGTATGAATTATCAATATGAATGATTATTTATTCTTTCAAAAATAAGATTTTTTTACAAGACGACAAACATATGCAAATAAAACCAAAATTATGTGTCCCAAATATCAAGGGCATGAGTGACTTTGAACTAACTTGCCAATGGTCATCCTAAGTACAACTTGTGTCTAGTGGACCTTGATTTTTGTGTCAATATCTAAAGATATGAAGTTCCTTTCAGACTATTAGGCTTTCAAGAAGGTCATTTCCCATGTACCTAATATTCTAACTGATTTAGGTGGATCTCTTTAAATCACAAACTCCCTCGTTCTATTCTTTTCTCTTTTATGATCTCGATCACGCATTAGAAGTTTCAGTATTTTTGAATAAAGGATAACTTCATAAGGTGATATGTAATCTGAAGTCAAACTCCTCCAAATCAGATATCTACGTATAGACTTCGGAGGCATATAAAGTAGACCAGGGCTCACGATTATGAAAGAAATGATATTGTTGCAGTACTTGATCTGAACATGCTTAGATGCATTATTTTTTTCATCTTTCGGATCAATCTAGACTGCCCATTTTTTGGGTTTTTACCCTAGAGTTCATTTTCACTATTCTATTTTTAGAAATTTGTAGCTCAAGCAAACTTGTAATATGAACGAACATTGGTGTATGCTCTGGTTTTGCAGATGAGTAGTCTTCCAAATCTCTTTTAGGTAGGGATTATTTTGGCTGAAAGATTCTGCATTTGCTTATCCCTTGAAGGCTTCTTTTTGCTTTGGCACATTCAATTTTCTATTTTTTTCTTTTATATTTTTTTATCTAAAGCGTTCTTTTTGGGATTTTGCCCTAATTTCTTTTTTCTTCTATTTTTTTTCTTTTTTTCAATGTTTTTTATTCACAGTTCTGAGTTCAATACTCTCAATTCGTTTTGGCATGCTCTTTGAGCATAAATTACTTCTTGCATCCGATATACATATTATCGTTTCATGCCCCTTGATGGACATTCTCTTTTTGATATGATCAAAATTATTCATATTCCACATGAACAAGCCTTTCATATCTCTTATCCCAGCATGGCAGTGATCTTTGGTTGGGAAATGATAGATATCATCTCCTACACAAATATCATCGTGGAATGGTAGTCTTCAGTTGGAAAGATGTTAAAGTTAACACGATATTCAAAAATCTTAGATAATAATGATTGAGAGGAAACTTTCACTTAAAATTTGTGTTTGGGACCTTTCCATCACTCTCTAGCACACTTAATAGTTTTTTTGTTGACCTAAGTAGATTAGAATATAGGTCACGTCCTCATCATCTCACATCTTTTGATTTTCTCTAGACACAAGACTGTTTGGATTAATCGTCAGATTGAAATAGATGTCATTATATGGGAATCTGAAAAATATATACATATATGTATAGAAGAACCAAAACTAACTCATAATGAAATAGATGGAATGGTGTAGAAAATATTTTAAAAAATATTTAAAAAATGAATGTAGAAGAAAACAGCATTCATTGAAAACAAAACAAGCAAACACATGCCCTTACAAAAGATTCAATTGCCTTGAGGCTTAAACAAAAAGTTGGTTCTATACATTACTTGAAAAGATATTTAAATTATATGTATGTCCTAGCAATCTGAGCACCATGATAAGAAAGCTTAACAAAAAGGAAATCAACTATTCCCAAGAGTCGTTCATCCTGGTCCTTTGATCCCTTTCACACCAATGATAACTCATCTTATCTTAAGCTTGCCTTCCATTGTTCAATTAACTCTTCTGTTAATATTTCATTATCAATAAGCTTTTTATCCCATCTAATAGCAGTCTACACTTTTTGGTTGAATGCCCATGTGCCCCAGATGAAAGTCACAGGTATTGTTTGAATCATAACTGTAGGCAGTCGAGTTCGGCGTTACATTTATTGGTCTAGAAGTGAGATATCGTTCTTTTACAAGATGAGGAAACAAATCTGAGATTGAAATTTGGAATATTTCAATATTTGCGCTTGTTCGAGGAGTTTTTCTTGATGGGCAAGAATTATCAGATGGTCAATTTCTTTTGTGACCACGAGTGCATTGTAGATGGCATTTATTCTTTTCTTTTTCTCTTGTTGTTTCTTCACCTATTTGGCCTTTTGATAAAGAGCTCAAACTTTTATTTCAGATTTCATCATCTATTGGCTCTCCTCTTATTATAAGATCACAGAAATTACCTCTTGAACCTTTGAAGCATCAGATCATAGAAAAGAGCTGGAAGGATGTTATGGAATATAAGAGATATTTCACTTTCCATCATGGAAGGTTGAACTTGAGCTGCATGAGATCGGAATTGCTTGGTAGGGTGCTATCGACTGACATTTCTCGTATACGGTAGTACCCATTACTTCATCAATACCTTTTGCAGTCGATGCTTGAGTTGATTGGTTTATCATTTCTTGTAAGGGCTTCAATATTTGGTCTTTTGTATCTTACTTTATCTTGGACAAATGTACTTGCAACTGTTCTTGTATCCTTTCTTAAGATTGCTTGATCACTTTTATCTCATCATCCATATTGGTAGCAAACTTGTTAGATTTCCAACAAAATTTTGGATTACTACCATCGAACCTATAAATGATTTAGGTTCATCTTATGAATGTAAATGTAATGTTGCTAAATATGTAATGGATATGCAGTACTACTAAAATGCAATGAAGATGCAATGCTGGATGTAGATATGTGTGCAATTGATTCAAAGGGTAACCATCATAAGAGAACTTTCATTAGGTCTCGTTACATCATGTATCAAAGTTACAGATAATATCAAGCCCTAGCACCTAGATTATCTATCTTTCTCAAAAGCTAAGCCAATTTTTCATTATGATATGAGAATATGTCGTCATTCTGACTAAGTTCAGTTGCTACATCAGCCAAGTCCACCACTTGTTGAGCCATTTTTCGCGCTTCGACAATGACATCTTTCATGTGGTTGTCTTTTTCTTTTATATCTTCATTTATCTCTTGAAGCTCACAACACTACTTCTCATCATTTTCTTGTAAGGCTTTTTTAAGATTATCTACAAGATCCTTATACATAAGTAGAACAATGTTACGCTTATCTACTTGCTTTTTTACAATTTCAACTTCAGTTTGACTATTTTTCAACTTAGCAATATTATTTTCACGTAGATGCATACTCATGTTAAAAAAATTGCACTTGGCTTGACTCAACTCATCCTTAAGAGCACTGCACTGATCTTTCATTGCTTGTAGTTTGAGAGATAAGGTCTTAGCTCGATTTTCATTGGCCTTGAAGTTTTTCTTCCAATATTCAGCAACATTTTTTATTGGATAACTTTTTTCTTCTATTGATCTAGAGTATCTCCCAAACTAGCATCTCTGAATGCTAAGCAAAGCTCTTGGTAGTTATCTTGCAAGCTCTATAGTTCTTCGCTCAAATCGTCTCTTTCTTTCCTCAATATGTTAACCTGAGCGTCATGTTCTAAATGATTCTTTTTATTTTCTTCGAACTCTTTTGGTTTCACTCTAGTTGGGTAAACAATACCTGAATCATGTTGATGCTCCTTTTTGAACTTCCACATCTTACACTCTAGAAGGTTCTAAACTTGACGCTTGAAGGAAGTGCAATTTTTAATAGAATGTACCTAATTCCAACGTGATACTCACAACGAGCTTTAATGTTATACCATTTGAGTATGGAGGTTGTAGAGGCATGAGATAACTTGGGGCCACCAATCGTGCCTTCAGTAACTATAGATATAATTCTCTATACGAAATGGGTATGGGATAAGGACCATTGACTCTAAATTTTTGGTCACCAGTCAAAGATGATTTCAAATATTGGGCACTAAAATCCAAACTCTGGCCTTGGCACTGGATTATGAGCGTTGGATATTGACTCATTTCTACATACTTTGGTGCTCCACTATTACCTGTGCTTTTGGAAATTTTAGGGTTTCTTTCCTTAAAACTTAGTAGCCCTTCTTTAATTAGGTCTCTGACTTTATTTTTTAGGGATCTATAATTCTTAGTAGTATGATATGTACCTCCTAGATGATAGTTACATATGGTCTATGTAACACCCTTAACGTATACTCGTAGTCCGAATATACACTAAAGATGTTACTGAGTAATTAAGAAAAACTTGGCATGAATTTTTTTTCAACAACCTCTTCTTGTAGTTTAACCCTTTCTCGGTTTAAAATTAAAAACTACTTTAGTCTATAGCAGCTAGTTTCAACCCTGAATCATTTCATAAAATTTATAAATGTATTATTGTATTAAAAATATAATTCAGGGAGAAAACTATGTACCCTGCCTTGACCCTTTCTTGATTTTAATTTTTTTAATGCGATTAGGGTTAAACTATACTTAACTATGTCGTAAATCATAATTATCTATTGTAAACATTTTCCAAATCTATACATTCATAATAGAATATAAACATGTTATAAACTTAAGTTTACAAAACAGTTAACCTCTTTAAATCCACTATATATGTGTACATGCCCACTAGACATCAAACTTATAAATTAAGATGTACATACCATGATTATTAATGTAACTTGATTTTCCAATCTATCAACTCCTTCTTGTCATTCTACTTGGGAAAACCTACGTGTGAAATAAAAACACGCTAAATACGAACTTAGTGAGGCAATAATTTCATTTAACAATATAAAGTATAATATTACTAATCGTATGGTATCGTATCAAGTTCTCTATCTAAGAATAGGATAGTTCTATCTTAGTTTCCATAGTCACTAGGAATGAAAGTGCATGTCATAAGTTTCTAAAGTCTTGGTTTCTATTTTCTATCATCATCAAGTAAGTCATTTTCATACTATGATTCATATGCATAACCTAATTCACATACTTGGTATTGTTTACATGGATAACATATTTCTCATGCTTGACCTAATTCACATTTAAGGTATGTTTTATATTCATAGCATGATTCATTTATATAACATGATTCTCTTATATGGTATGATATACATGACATAATATGTGAACATGGCATGATCATTTGCATAACATATTACATATAAACATGTAACATACTTTGTATGTATAATGTGCACTTAACATGATTTAATTATATAACATAATTCTTTCACGTATCCTGATTCATATACGTGCTTTATTCCATGCACATGGCATATTCCGTATTTATACATGATTTATATGCATGACATATTCCATGTACGTAATACGTTTCATTTCATAACATGATTCCTTTATCATAACATGATTCACTTATCATATCATAATTTCTTTATCATAGCCCAAAGTATGCTATATGAGATCGAGGTACGCGAGTCATCTTGAAATGACACCATAGTGTCTAACGTAAACATAAAGATGAGTAAGTACTCGGGGACGCTCTTTGTTCCCCATAAACATAAGGTACCTCGATAGTGCACTCGGGCACAGTGGGCGTAGATCCCCAGGGTGCATGTGACACAATCATTTTGTCAGAATATCTGTTTGATAACATGAACATAAGGGTGCAGCTGCTAAAGACTCTATGGCATGCCAACTATACCTTGGACTCTCATACACAATACTTGGGCATTTCTTTTATCATCAATCAATCATCATAATCAATCATATAAATAAACATCTCAGGTTTCATGCTTCATCATATATGTTCATGGTAAGCATAGATCATCATTTATGCAAACAATAATCCGTACATGGTATTCCATCAAGCTTGCCATATCGAGTAATGTATCATATCATGTATTACAGAAAAATGCAATGCCAATTTCAACATAGTGCAAACATATAGAAATGCACTTACATGGGTCATTTATTAACTTGCCTCACTAAGCTCTATTCAATCTTTTCAACATTCTATATTTATTGAGTAATCATATGCACAACATATTATTTAACATATACATGTTTTCAATCATAATTCATGTCATCTATCAGTTTTGTCATAAAAAATATACAATCAATATTTCAAGATCATCAATTAGTCATTTACATAACGTAATCTTTATCATAGTCATGCTTTCAACATTCTATTATTATCATGTAAGCATTTGCATAAGATGTCTTTTAACATATTCTTGCTTTCATCATGTAACGTAAACGAATTATGTCATGTAAACGACTCATGTTACGTATATGAATCATGACATGTATACAAATTATGTTACGTATATAAAATATGCCATGTATGTGAACTATGCCATGTATATGATTTACTTGATAATGACGGAGTATTGGAAACTAGACTAAGTTAGAAAAACTATGACTTGCACATGAATGTTGACAGACTATGAAAACCTTGTTAGTACGATACTATGTAAGGTATATGTTATGTGAAACTTTTCATCGAAATTGTTTAGGTTCTCAGTCCTTCTTGTTCGATTGAGTACACCTTCCACATCCAAGTGGAAAATCTCTTACAACTGAAACTTTTAATTTGTGTATCTATAATCCATACTGGAATTATGGTTTAAAATAGTGCATTTCTATATATTTGCACTATGTTGAAATTGGCATTGCATTTCTATATAATACGTAATACGACACATTACTCAACATGGCAAGCTTGATGGAATACCAGGTACGGATTATTGTTTGCATAAATGATGATCTATGCTTACCATGAACATATATGATGAAGCATGAAACATGAAATGTTTATTTATATGATTGATTATGATGATTGATTGATGATAAAATAAATGCCCAAGTATTGTGTATGAGAGTCCATGGTATAGTTGGCATGCCATAGAGTCTTTAGCAGCTGCACCCTTATGTTCATGTTATCAAACAGATATTGTGACAAAATGATTGTGTCACATGCACTATGGGGATCTACGCCCACTGTGCCCGAGTGCACTGTCGAGGTGCCTTATGTTTATGAGGAGCAAAGAGCATCCTCGAGTACGTATTCATCTTTACGTTTACGGTAGACACTACGGTAACATTTCAAGATGACTCGCGTACCTCGATCTCATATAGCATACTTTGGGCTATGATAAAGAAATTATGATATGATAAGTGAATCATGTTATGAAATGAAACATATTACGTATATGGAATATGTCATGTATATGAATCATGTATAAATACGGAATATGTCATGTTCATGGAATAAAGCACGTATATGAATCATGATACGTGAAAGAATCATGTTATATAATTAAATCATGTTGAGTGCATATTATACATACAAAGTATGTTACATGTATATATGTAATATGTTATGCAAATGATCATGCCATGTTCACGTATTATGTCATGTATATCATACCATATAAGAGAATCATGTTATATAAATGAATCATGCTATGAATATAAAACATATCATAAATGTGAATTAGGTCAAGCATGAGAAATATGTTATCCATGTAAACAATACCAAGTATGTGAATTAGGTTATGCCTATGAATCATACCATGAAAATGATTTACTTGATGATGATAGAAAATAGAAACCAAGACTAATTTAGAAACTTATGACATGCACTTTCATTCCTAGTGACTATGGAAACTAAGATAGAACTGTCATATTCTTAGATAGAGAACTTGATATGATACCATACGATTAGTAATATTATACTTTATGCTGTTAAATGAAAGTATTGCCTCACTAAGTTCGTACTTAGCGTGTGTTTATTTCACACGTAGGTTCTCCCAAGTAGAATGACAAGAAGGAGATGATATATTGGAAAATCAAGTTACATTAATAATCATGGTATGTACATCTTAATTTATAAGTTTGATGTCTAGTGGCCATGTACACATATATAGTGGATTTAAAGAGGTTAACTGTTTTGTAAACTTAAGTTTATAACATGTTTATATTCTATTATGAATGTATGGATTTGGAAAATGGTTACAACAGATAATTATGATTTACGACATAGTTAAGTATAGTTTAACCCTAATCGCATTAAAAAAATTAAAATCAAGAAAGGGTCTAGACATGGTACTTAGTTTTCTCCCTGAATTATATTTTTAATACAATAATACATTTATAAATTTTATGAAATGATTCAGGGTTGAAACTAGCTGCTATAGACTAAAGTAGTTTTTAATTTTAAACCGAGAAAGGGTTAAACTACAAGAAGAGGTTGTTGAAAAAAAATTCATGCCAAGTTTTTCTTAATTATTCAGTAACATTTTTAGTGTATATTCAGACTACGAGTATACGTTAAGGGTGTTACAGTCTAGAGGTCGTAACCTTTAGAATAAGGAAGCTGGTTCGGCTTGGACTGAACTGGAGTCACAAGACCTTTCTTGACTAGTATCGAAAGCAACTCTGTATATGCCATTGGAATATGAAACATGGGTTTCTCTATAGCTTCTTCCTTCCTGACTTTTCTTTGGCTCATCGCCATTCTCCTTGAGCTTGCTACCTTTCTCATTGATGTCGACCGTAACAGTGCACAATCCCTTGGGCTTAATAGAGTCAGCTTGTTCAGTCATAGAATCTTGAATACTGGACAATATATTTTGGCTTCCACTCAATTTATTTCTCTCTTTTTATATCGAGCTTTTTTCCCCTTGGCCATGGCGATCATCATACTCATCATCTCGACCATCTATCTTTTCAGCTCTTCTATTTCATTCAACTTGGTATATGCGTGAGTTTCGGCATGTAATCTGACGTGTAACATTCGAAAGAAAAACCTATCGCTTCTTTTGGTATCACTTTAGGACACTACCTTATATCTGTATTATTTTTTATCCGATCATGTGACTCTTTATTCATTATGAAAGTTCTCTAGATTGAAGATCGCTTCGTGAATTAACACATTTTATTTATGCCATGAATATGCAATGCAATGCAAAAAAAATAGATAATAGAAAATTGGTTAGTACACATGGAATAATCAGACTGAAAATATAAATATTAACTACTAAAATGTAAATCTATACAACCTACCCGAGCATACTTTTCTACCTGAATATGTTTGAAAAAAGTAGGTCTTACCCAAACATGCTTTCTACATGCATACTTGTTTTGCATAAATAAAACATATCAGCATGTTACAGAAAAATAAATAATACTGAAATTAAAGAGCATAATTGAAAGAAATTAAATAAAATTCAATCTCTCTCTAATATGCAATTATCAGGTGACTCTATAAACGGACAGAGGTTCAGTATGGCTCTAAACAATGTATCCTCTTACGGTTCACTACATGTGGTTTTGTTCTAACTGAGGTACCCCAATTGTCCTCGTTATCGCCTGCTAAGGCTAGCAAGTCCAATTTAAGGGGATACATTTCTCTAGGTCTGCACGGAGATGAAGATCTCACGAAGACAAAGGTACAGATGTATCCCGAAAGTGATTCACTATCCTGCACAGAGGTGATACCTCACGAAGGAATAGCTTCTCACTCTCACTTATAAAGGACGAAGCTCGAGTGCAGAGCTTATGATATGAAAAATCAGAAAAACAAATTTTACAAAAAAAATTGTAAAAATTTCAGAAATAAAAAGACAATGATCACAAATTAAATTAAATCAAAGTCATAATTTCCATCTATTAAGACAAAAAGTAATCGACTGGTGGCTTGACTCTCTAAAAGAAAAAGTCATCAGTGGAGTCGCAAGCTATAATAACGGGACTGCGAGCTTGACGCATTTTTACAAAAAATATTTTAGTTTTAATGGGAGTCGCCACCAATCTTTTAATCTATGTGAGATTGGATCACCTGAAAAATCGGTCATTTTAGTATAACTTTTTTTGTCATTTTTATTAAAACATCGAGTTTTGGTATGCGAAACCAGAAAAATGAGTTCGAGAGTCTGTTACGTGTGGGGAATGATAAGCACCCCACAACGCCCAAAAATTGGTACCTAGCTGATTGCGTAGTGTCTTAACAATAGAAATTATGCATATTTAATTTGGAAATTGTGATCCCTGAATGCATGAATTTTATTGTAAAACATATTTAAAAGAATGGTATTTTATATGGGACTAACGAGAAACTTACGCCCCTTTAAGTTCGAGACATAATTTTACGAGACCCCGAATAAAGTATATTATTCGAAACATTACAATTTAGGATTAAAAAGATATTTTTATATCAGAGATTAACGAGAAACCGACACCCCTTTAGGTTCGAGGTACTTTTTTCACGAGAATCCCTAATAAAGAAAATCACTTTAATTTAAAATTTGATATAAACGAATGAATGCAGAATATATATATATGTACGAAGATATATAATAATACATATATTAATATATTTATTAAACCAAAAATAATAAGTAAGTAATAACATTATTGGTAATAACAATAATAATAACATTAATACCTATAAATAATAATAATATACAAATATGATAATAATTATAATAATAATGGTACTACTAGTAATATAATAATTTAATAATAGTATTATAATATATAATATAATAATAACAATATTTATTAATAATAACAATATAAATATTATAATAACATGAACGAATAAATAAATAAAACAAAAAGTGGCCAAAATGTAAGGAAACGCAAATTAAAGGACAAAAATATAAAGGATACGAAATTTGATGGGCCAAAAGTGTAGTTTCCCTATTTAATTAAAAACGCGTGGATCATTTCCTTGGATCGGGTCAAAGGGCGGGTCTACAAGTGCCAAAACAACGTTTAGTCTCGGGCATAAATACCCTATTTTGCCAAAAAAAATCATTTGCACTGATAATAAAAAAAACAAAAATGCTCTCTCCCCCACTCGGCCTAAGCCCTAGCATCGTCCCATCGTTCATCGTGTACCGTCGTTCATCAGCAACGGAAAATCGTCACGCATGGCGGCCAGAGTACATGCAAGGGGTCAAGGTGGTTCAATTTTTCCTCCTAAACACGGATCTAAGGTTGGTTTGACTCAAAGCTCATCATAGGTAAATAGATATAACAAAACCGAAGAATTATTAAAATTTTTTACCTTTTTTCCTTTTTTGTATATTTTTTGTTCTTTTTTTAAATCTATTTTTAGTTATTTTTCCTTTCGATCTCTTTTTTTGTTGTTGTTTATTTCTAATACTCTCTCTATTTCTGTCCCTTTTTGCTCTCTCTGAAAATTCTCCTTGTTTAATGTTGTAGATGCCATTTTATAAGAGGGGAAAGGGGCTCTCGGTCGGCCACGTATGGGGTGATGAGACTGTAGTTATGATGGTGGATTAGACAAAGGTGGTGGTGACAGAGGAGATAAACATTTGGGGTAATTAATTTTTAAGGGTTTTATTTAGGTTAAATTTAGGGTTCTGGTTGATTTACATGTTGAGATTATTTAGAGTTTTGATTTAGGGTTTTCAGAGCCGGTAAGGCGGTGGTGGATCGTGACAAGCTGCGACTAAGCAAACGGTGGTGACTACATTTTAGGGTTAGGGTTGACTGACGATTAGGGTTTAATTTGGGGGGATAGGGTTAGTTTAGGTTTAATTATTTGGGTAATTGGGTTGTAAGTGGGCCTGGCTATTGGGTTATGGTTTAATTTTGGGTATTGAATTGTGAGTTGTATTATTATTGGGCTCAAAAGGCCCGGACAGAATTAGGTTCTTACAAGGGGTGTTCATGATAGGTTAATCGTGCAGTTTAACCTAAATTGCTGGTTAACTATTATAACATTTATGAAATTTTTTTAATTGTAACTTAACCGTTAAAAACATGTTAACCATTATTAACGGTTCGATTAGATGTTAACCTATAACTATTATAATTTTTTCACGCGTTTTTACTTTCTTTTGAGAACGATGAAATTATATCTTTGATAAATGTTATATTAATATTATATTATAAAAGGGCTTATAGATTAACTATTAGAGAAAAGTTTGATACACAGCCCGTGTAAATTAAAGTTTACACGTGCATTTTAATTTTAGGGGTTAGGAGTTTAGTTTAGGGATTTAGGTTGTAAGATTTATAATTTAAGGTTTATGGTTAGAGTTTAGGGTTTAGAATCTAGGGTGTTAGGGTTTTAGATTTTAAATTTATAGAAGAGTTGTATAAAAATATTTTACACGGACTGTGTATCAAAATAAAACATTAACTATTAACCATTATTTTTAAAGTTTCAATTAACCGAAACGATTTAACTTTTACAATTTAATTAATTAATCGTAAAATAAAACGATTACGATTATATCGGATTAATTAACCGATCTGTAATCCTGCTGCATGCCTACGGAATAATAATATCCCTTCCCAACATAATTTATTCCTCATCTAATTTAAGGCTGCCTTCGGAATGCACTAAACCCACGTTTAAGTGCGATTTGCATGAATTTTGGTGCCACCACTGAACCGCACCTCAATAAAGCTTTGGATGACAAAGGTGGGCCCACACCTAATATTTACCAATTACCACTGAACCTGGATGTTTAGTGAAAGTCTGAAACTATGGTCCGTTTGGGTGGATGGTGAATTTGTTTATGCGATATTAAAAAATGATAGTGGTGATGAAATTAATTATTGTAATAGTAAGATTTATTAAGTGTATAATTTTATGCATTGTTGATAACAAGTCAGTAAACTAAATGATAATATAAAATCATAAAATTGTAAAAATTAAATTCATTATTAATGATTTGTCATTATTTGGTTCATTGACTATGTATATATTATGCATCATTAGTAGATTAATTATTCACTCATATATATTACATCATATTATAATATAAATCAATCAGAGCTGAACATGTGTAATTGAAAAAATAGTGGTGATAAGATTAGAAATAGCTAATGAACCAAATAATGACACATCATTAATAATGAATCTAGTTTTGCATCAAGTATTAATCCATAAAATATTATAATATTTTATTTATTTTATTTTATATTATTTTAAAATATTTTTTAATATTAGAGCTTACAGACATAAAATAAAGTATAGACCTACAACATGTTCAACTTTTAAACATTGTAAAAAATATTCTTTTAGGCTTAAGGGATTACCCTTATAGTAATCCCAAATTAATAATCTTTGTCTCCTTTATTAATTTCATCAATTCAACTTTTATAGTTCAAAATCAACAATGTTGTCATTTGGTTTTAATTTCATCAATTTATCTCTCTAACTATTTGAATTGCATCAACCCCACTCTTTGACTGTCGTTGACTAACATGGTCATTATCATCGGTCCCTCTTTGCCATGTCAAACACTTCATCGTTAAAAAATTAAGAGAGTTCGAGTTAATATGTTCACATGTCATGTTCTTTAATAAATTAATGTCTAATAAAATGACATGTCAATTTTAATGACGTGATAATATAATTGACGTATATTTTTATAAAAAAATAATTAATTTATAAAATCTTCCATTCGTACTACCGCGTCATCAAAGCTAATTCGTTGTCATTTATATGACATGACAACTAACAATAAATGTTTTTATGGAAGTAAATAAATAGTGTCTACATGCGCAAAATTTTGAAACTCTGTTAGCTGAGAAAAAAAATGATGGTCAAATGTGAGATTGATACAATTATTAAGTTTGATGGCTGAATTGATAAGGCTTAAATAAAAAAAAACCTTTAAATTATGTTTTTTTTTTGCTTTTGGCCCTTAAACTATGATTTGGGTAAAATAAGTCATTAAACTATTATTTTGGCCGCTTTAAGCCCCTAAACTATGATGTGGGCAAAATAAGCCATTAAACTATCATTTTTGGTTACTTTAAGTCCATGGTTACAAAAATATCATTTTTATAGGCTTTTCTAACATATATAAATATTGATGTTCTTTTTAAATTTTAAAATATCATATATCAAAACAAGCCTCTAAACTATCATTTCTGGTCATTTTAAGTCTGATAGTTATTTAAACCAAAAGAAAATTATTTTGACTAATAAGATGTTGACACATCACAAAGATTTTTTGACCAATTAATAGTTTTGGGTAGGGGTGTTCAAAAATACCCGACGCGGACCCGGCCCGATTACCCGAACATAAATAACCGGGTATTTACCCGAATTTTTTTTTACCCGGGTCACAAAATTAAGAATTTTCGGGTACCCCAAATATATTTAAAATTAATATTTTTTTATATTCAATATACATATTTTTATATTAAACTAATAAAAAATCTATGATTTTTTTATATTGTTATATTTAATAAATACATATTTTTATATTAAACTAATAAATACATATTTTTATATTCTTATATTAAACTAATAAAATAATTATATTTAAAAATATATATTTATATTCGGGGTACCCAAATACCCAAATTTTTTGGTACCCACAAAAACTGGGTCGGGACACGGGCCACATTTTTTACTTCCCGAAGATCCGGATACCTGGTACTTTAGGTACCCGAATACCCGTGTACCCGGAATTGAACACCTCTAGTTTTGGGGACTAAAAGAAGAAAACTGATATAGTTTAGGTACTTATTTTGCCCAAAAAATAGTTTAGGGACTTAAAGTGACCAAAAATGATAGTTTAAAGGCTTATTTTTCCCAAAAATGATAATTTAAGTGCCTACTTTGCCCAAATCATAATTTAAGGGCCAAAAACAAAAAAAAACATTGTTTGAAGGCTGTTTTTTTGTTTAAGCCAAGTGATAAATTAAAAATGAGGGGGGATATTGTTAATTTTAAAAGCACATGGGCAAAATTGATAAAATTAAAAATGAATGACAAATTTATTAATTTAGTTACTATAAGGACAAAATTACTCCTTAAACATATTTTTTTAATATCGTACAATTACTCAAATTAATTAAATAGTTATCCTTAAAATATTTTTTTGAATGATCCTTAAAATATTTTATATTTACGTAGATCCTTCAGTTTTTTAGTGTTAATTACTCCTCACTTATTAACCATTGATATTAACGGGTAAAGAACTACTCGAATTATAAATTTTAATAATATATATACAAACTATGATTCGAACATTGTTTTTTTAATATTTATATATTTAAATATTTAGTGTTAATTATCATTTGAATATTATATATTTAAATTATTTTGACTTAAAATAAATATAATAGTAAATAGTAAAAAATAAACATACATACCCAGTGGCGTCTCAGAAGGGGGAGCACTATGAGTGACCGCTCATGACCTCCAACCAGCATAGGCCCCTAGAAAATAATTATCTTTAATTTTAATTTCTATTTTTTAATTTATCACATGAATAAATCAATTTAACGGTAAAATTTAATTCTTTTTCCTAAATCTCAAAATTTAATTTTCTATGTTATTCTTCTCCAATATAACAACAAAAAATGATGTAATATTCTTCAAATTTTTTGTATCTATTGTTCAAAATCAAATTTCATATCATACCCACAATTCAATTCTTTCAAATTTTCTTAATAGAACAAAGAAAAATAACGTAGTTAACAAAGTTTAATCATGTTTCTATGATTTATTAATAAAATATTAAATTAATTTTTAAAATAATAAAATATGATATGGTCTTATAAAAGTCTATATTTAAATTCTCGCTCAAGACCTCGAAAATGTCCAAAACTACTCTATATACACCCCGTAAAAAAACTGGCATGATCAATGGGCATCGTATTTATTTTGCCAAAACAGTAGCTTCTCTCTCATTTTCCCAAATCTGAAACTGGTCATAGTAAATAGAAACATGTGCAAGCTTATGAACGATTAATCTATGGATTATTATTATTAGGATAATTAACAGCCTTTTAACCATTATTATTATTTTTAGGATAATAATTAAGAATAATTAACAGCCTTTTTACCATTATTCTAGTGTTTTTATATATATAAAAACCTGTAAGATAGTGTAGTGGCTTCTCCCCAAGCAGGCCTCAATATTTTAAGTCCGACCACCGGTTTTCGAGCCCAACATGGATTTAGGCTTAGCTGAGGTACTCCCAAATATGTTGATTTTTTAACATTATTTATTGATCTGAGATTAAGTTTCATTAAAAAATTAAAAAAATAGAATTTGTCATATATGTCAGACAAATTTCATTAAAATTAATAAAAAATATGAAAAAATATCAGTCAAGCGAGTTCTTAAAAATAATGCTAGATTGGAAATTAATTTTTAGCGCGTCATATATGTAAATAATATAAAAAGAATGAGATATTTGGGTGAAATTGCCCTCCGCCCTTTTCATTTCTCTTTGTTTCTTTAAAAACAAAAAAAGTTAAAATATATAATTTATTTGGAAAAACTATATTCGGTTCACTAAAATTTTTATATCACTAAAATATATTTTACTTGTTCAAATGTATGTAATGTTTTGTTTTTCCTTTATAACATGTGTTATATTTTAATACGCAAATTGTGTAAAAAATTTACACAATCTTTCATATTTAAGCTATAAAATTTAAAACTTAAATCCCTAGCACTAACACCTTAAAGTCTAAATCATAAACCTTAAATTTTATACCATACAACTTAAACCTTAAACCACAACATAAATCTCTAAACCCTAAAATTGAAAGACTTGTGCAAAGTTTAGTGTAAGTTTACACAAATTTGTGTATTAAAGTATTTTTTTATAATATTATATAATTTTATATAGTTTTATTAGATTATTGTGTCCTAGTAATTTTAAAAATCTTTTACGTTTGCGGTCGTCAAAATGATTTATAAATTAAATAAAACATTTTTATAAATGGTTCCTAAACCAAGTACGAACACAATAAGATTGAAAAGAAAAAAAAAAGTCGAACTGAGCCACATATAGCGGTCCCTAACCTAGTACTAGGAAAAAAAAGGAAGACCCATTTACCAATTTAATAATGGCAGTGACGACCCCCACTGCAGAAGAATAAAGAATGGTCCTGCTATTTTTCTTTCTTTATTCCAATTCTCAATTTTCAATGAAGAATAAATAAACCATGAAGTATTATCGACAGCAAAATATGATAAGAATTAAGATAATATTACAGATTATTAGATTCAAACCTTAGCAGTCAGCACACATATAGCAATCGCCAATCAGAAGTGAAGACTGCTCTAATTAAGATTTATGATTAAGGCTGTCCTGTCTTTAATTTCTTTAATTTGGTACAAAAACGGGACACGGTGGTTCAGACTCAGGCACCGAAAGGACGCCCCTTTTTGGTTTCGGCGTTAGACTCGTGCTCGTCCAGGTACTGCTGATACACATAAGAAAGGAAGCCCCAAACCGCCAACGCCATTGATATTCCCTTTATACCATTCATTTTGTCATGGAAAACGATCATGGCTGCTAATGGAGCAATTGGCACTCCCAATGCACCTACGACGTTGGCGAACAAAGCAGACGATTCAAACACAATCGCTATTACACATAAGATGGAAACCTGCCAACCGACGGCAGTCCAAACCAGGGTGTTGACATAGGAAGTTTTCCCCAGTGCATACCCCTCCATTTCTCTCTTTAGGCCTTTCCACTCTCCCGAGGCCAAGAACCCTATGGACGTAACAATGGATGCCACAAGCGATTGATAGATTACGAGATCAATTACAACTCTAACGGTCTGTCTTTTTAGAACCTTCCGAAACACCATCTGTTGGGAAGCAATGAACAAGCCATTTATTGCGGTTGCAATGAGGGTGCATACGATCCCAACTACATAGTTTCGACCAGAGACTCCAGCAGGCCTTTCGGAGCTACTATTTGTGACCAGGAGAACCGAGGAAATGGTGAGAAGAAACATAGAGTTGATGATCAAAGGAGTGAACTTTTGTGCATTGAGGAAATAAGTGAAGAAAGCGTTAAAGGCCAACTGAGATGCTGAGATCAGGGCCACCGTAGAGACAGGAAGGTACTCGAAACCAACTGAATACAGATACCCATTTCCTGCCATAAGTAGTCCGAGGTATACATAGGCGCAAACCAGAGATCGGATCGATGGTGCTGGTGGTGCTTGGACGGCGGCAGTACTGTTGGGCGCCATAGCTTTGCGGTGTGGAATGAAGTAGTAAGGAAGGAGAATAGGGAAACCTACGACTTGAACAAGTGTTCCCACCCATTTGCTCGTTCCACCTTTCTCATAGTAAAGTCTTGTAAGCAGTGAAGCTGATGCTGTGCCGGAGAAGCCAACGATTATGTAAAGGGCTATCCGGAGCCACTTCATCGTGTTGCTCTGATGATGAGGACGAAAAACTGATCTTTCACTGACAGCTCCCATCCTTGAATTTGATGCTTTAACATCTGGCGTGTATTAAAAAGGGTAATATAATAAAAACCAGGATGAATGAACATTAGATAAATTAATAGTTTTGAATTATTGATTGCGTCCAATGACACTTTTGTAATGATTTGATTTCAGGTTTAATCATTTAAACATGTGTTATTTGTGAATTTCTATAATTATAATTATAAATTTGAAGAAAAAAAATCTAAAACAGATAGAAGCTTTTAAACTTGGTAAACAGTTTTAAAAAACCTACGTATCTTTTATTTATTTTTTTAATAATTTTTAAATCTAATACTAATTCTATCTGAAAAATAGGAGAACAAAAACTCTAAAAAAAAAATACTGCTAATGGGCATAAAACCTACATATCTTTTTAATTTACCTATTTTTGTTTTAATCATCTTCATTCACAATTATCATTGGTTAGTCAAAAAATTAAAAAAGTTCAACAGTTACGTCTGTGAATGACACTTTTCAACCGTTACGGCTGTCAAGCACATGGCATGTTCCATTAATATATGCATGAGAGTGAAAGAAAAAACCATTCAAAAATCAATATCAATATCAAATGCAAAATTTAAATGGATAATTATTTGATATACCGACTGTAAAAACTTTTACAAACAACTTAGTTTTAAAGTTTAAGGACTCGATTTAAGGGATATGATTTAGGCTTAGTAGTTTAAAATTTAAAGACTGTGAATAGAATTTACTGTTTAGGGTTAGAATTTAAAGTTTCAAAGTTAAAACTTAAATCCTAAACATGTTACCCTACAACCTAAAACGTAACTTTTAAACCCTAAATCCTAACTTTAACCCCTAAATCCTAATCATTACTCCTAAATTCTAAACCTCACGCCTTAAACTAAGTTCTTAAGCCTTAAAACTAATACGCTTGTGGAAACTAAAAATTTCCACGCCATTTTATTAGATATAAATCTAATTTAAATTATATTTTTTAGAAAAAAACATCATTTATAAGAATGGTTGACTAAAAAATAATATATAATCATTACTAAATTTCATCACACTCATAATATAAATGATCGAAATACTTTATATGAAATAAAATAAATTTTTGTCTCATTAATTTTGCAAGTCTAGCTATTTTGTAACTATCTGATTTAATTATAAGATAATATATGTTTATTAACATTAACCTTTTAATAACGTATGTATATCATACAAACAAAACTATTTGTATTTAGGTAAAATAATAATAGTCTATTTTCCACTGACTTCACAAATTTAATCACTTTAACTATTAATTTTTTATTATGTTTTTTTAACCCTCTAACTTTTATTTTTTTCAAATTAACTTTTATCTTAAAAACAAATATATATGATATATTTAAAGATTTTGACAGACAGCTGATTTTTAAAAAATGTTAACTAAGCTTTCTAACACGTGGATCATCACATTAAAAATGAAATAAATATATAAAAAAAGTCATAACTCACGACTACGTAGCTTTGTTTTTAATCATTTAATGTATTATTAATTAGTAAGCTTTGAAAAGTTCAGCTGGCTGAAGCAAAGAAATTAAATGGTCTTAAATGCTTGCAGATATGCAAGAAACAACATGAGATGTAGAAAATAATGGGCGGAAATGGCGTTCTGTTGATCTCATTCTGTATGAACATAAACTCTCTTAATATGTAAATTTTCTGAGAAGCATCATGTAAACAGCAGAGTTTGAGCACTTACCCTGGATGTGAAGTACTTGTTGAGCTTCAGCCATGCCTGGAAAAGGAAGGAGTGCCGTAAGAAGAAGAAGGAAAATAGATGAAACCCAGATGAGATAAGAAATCAGAGGAAATACAGCGTTTTGCTTTGCTACTTATAAATAAAAAAACATGGGTATTGAAGACTCCGAGTGACTGACTGGCTGTAATTTATTGTGATACTGACAGCCACAGGTAATGTCAAACTTGGTAAAGCCCGGTACTATACTTGGTAGGACTGGGTTTTCAGTTTTCTTCCATCATTTGTTTTCCCCTTAACCCCGCTTATCTTTTTTTAAGCAACGTTTAGTTCACGAAACGATTGTTATCGATAAGGGGGGAAAATTAAACCGTAGTGTTTTTTATTAAAAATAGTAGGAAAGTCATTGTCATCATTTTGACCAAAAAATATGAGTATTTGTCATAAGTATTTTGGTAAACTATACCGGTAGTCCCTTTTATTTTTGGTCTGTTCTGTTTTGGTTATCAATTTTAAAAACGTTTGATTTTGGTCACTTATTTTATTGATCTGTTCCATTTTGGTCACTAAAACATTAATCTCTGTTAGATCGCTGATATGATACGCTAGTAAAAAAGTTATCTTTTAATTTAACCCATGAACTTTCAAAACTTTATTTTTCACCTTCATAACCCCTACCCCCAAAAAATTCCCCTTTATTTTCTTCGAAAATCCATATTCTCTAACCCTAATCCCATCATAAATTTAAGATAATCATGATTAGAAACATAATCGAATTCTTAATGGTGAACTCAACTCTTGCTTGATGCTATAGAGATGCACAAGGAAAGATGGAGTGGACTACTTCCTTGGCCACAAAGGCTGCAACACCACCTCGCCTTGAAGAAATCAGTGTCAGTGCTGAGAAATTGCTTGAAGACACTGTAAGTTTCTAAGATCGTAGGAGAATATCAATTGCTGTAGATATCTCTTCTTTCTTTATCTAGATTTGTTTATTACTTTCCACTATATAGCCTTGGATTTTGATGACCGAGATACTCTTATGATACAAAGAATATGGCATTCTAGAGTGATCGGATATGGGAAGCAGATGAAATCTATAATAGAGATGAATTTCGTCAGAAATATCATGGATACGAATTCAAACCATGGTGGTTTTGCTGCTGCCCTTGAAGATAAAGATGTCTGAGTAATGAATGTTCAGGCTGAAACATCTATATCAGATGTTTGGGAAGAGTTGATGGTCTTAAATTCATGATGGGGTTAGGGTTAGAGAATAGGAATTTTAGGGAGAAAATAGAGAATTTGGGGTTTCCTGAAGTTGGTTAAAAAATAAAGCTTTGAAAGTTTAGGGGTTAAATTAAAAAATAACTTTGTTTACCAATGTGCCATGTCAGCAATCTAATAGAGATAAACGTTCGAGTGACTAAAATGGAACAGATCGATAACGTAAGTGACCAAAATCAAACTTTTTCAAAATCGATAACGAAACAGAACAGACCAAAAATAAAAGGGACTATCCATATAGTTTACCCTATTTTTTCTTGAAATATATCATAAGAATAATTTAGTAAAACTTTCTTTCGGTTAACATTACATTCTTTTAATCAAACACTATAATCTTATCTTTTTACCAAATAAATTAAACAAGTTAACGTAATACTGTCAATAATATGTTAATAAGTTTTACTAATTATATTTTCATAAATAATTTTATATTCTATAAACTAGACGCATGAAAAAAAATGAGTTTTTATTTCATCTTTGGTGCATGATTCGAATTACACAATATGGTTTTATAAATTTCCCATTTTTATTATTATTCTTATAACGTCGGTAATGACAATACACTGCAATTCCATTTGTCTCTATCCTGAAATTTATATGCTCCATTCTCTTCACTTGTAGTTGGATCAATTTGGACCGTTCCTTGTTTTCATTTTATGGGAATAATAGCAGACGAAATTCTGATTATATTTATAGGATTGGCCCTTCTCTTGTCTTAATCAATTGTTAGAAGCTTTGTTACTTTTGGTAAGTAAAAGAACTCAAAGAAATTCTGTTATGCAAATATTATCTGTTAAGCAAACCCAAATTATTCTCTGAAATATATAGCAAGGTAAAGGTTTATTTAGATTGGGCTGTGAGGTTTATCTTGGAAAAATTAAATAGAAAATATTTTGATACACAAGTTTGTGTAAACTTTAATTTTAGGGTTTAAATATTTAGGTTGTGGTTTAGGGATTTAGGTTGAAGGTGGTAGAATTTAAGGTTTATGGTTAGAGTTTAGGGTTTAGGGTGTTAGGGCTAGGGACTTAGGTTTTAGATTTTATAACTTAAATATGAAGGGTTGTATAATTTTGTTACACTGTTTGTGTAACAAAATATAACCCAAATTAAATTTAGTGATCAAATACCTATTGGGATTCAAATATGGAAAATGCTTTGATAGTTTACACTGGTCTTTCAAATTTATGGTTTAGGGATCTATGTTAAAGTTTAGAGTTTGGGGGTTTAGGTCGAAAGGTGTAGAATTTAGAGTTTAGGGTTTAGATTTTCATGTGTTAGGGTTAGGGATTTAGATTTTAGATTTTATAGTTTAAATATGAAGGATTGTGTAATTTTTTTTATACAGCTCGTGTATCAAAATATAACCCTTCAAATATATATAAAAATTATTAACAAACTATACCCTTAGCCCAAATTTATGAACAGAAATAATTAAATTAAAATTTGTATGTAATAATAAATTATTAGAATTGTTAAAATTTTACTTATATTAGAAAATTGTATTATATTTATACCAAAAAATAGAGTAACAATAAAAATATGAAAGAGGGTTAAAGAGTAATTATCTCTTTCATCGGAGTTAGGTACATCTATTATATAATTGTTATCTTATTTTCAAAAGATATATTTAATAACCAATAAGATATATAATACTATTACTTTAATAATTTAATTTTTTTGATAATATATATGTCTATTTTATTATTTATATTCAAGATTCGCGACTTTTTATATTATCTCTAAAATTTAAATCTGAATTCTCTTTTTAATTTCACCAAATTTAATTTTTTTTATTCCTTTTGATATAGGAATAATGTATCCACCTCATTTGAAAGCCTGACACACCCGCATAGCTTAAAACTTGAGTGTCAAACACACCACACCCACAAATAATGGCACATTTCAGAGTTGCTTTGGATTCCAGCAAAACTGAAACGTAATTTTCAAAGGATATATTTTCTCTAATCTCTTCAAACCACCAATGAAGGCGCCTTCGGGCTTCGACGCACTACCAGTGTGGGAAGCTCGCAGCATCGGAAGCTTTGAGTGGTGTTTTGTAATAAAAGAGAGATGTTTCAAGTATTTGGAGGTGGATGTTGATCCATGGTGATTGCAGGCCTGTTGAATTATCGGGAGATCCTTCTCTTAGAATTTTATGTCATTTCGGAAGGGTTCTTGAAGCTTTCCAAGTCCTATGGATTTTGTTTCTGATGTAGTGTTTTGTTGCAAGTTGTGTTTTTGTTGGGCTGTCTAGTTATTTTGATGTTGTGATGAGCAATGCTTTTTCGGCCTGTTTTGGTATGATTATAAGTTACAACATATGAGGTTGTATTAATCAGTGATGCATCCAACTGATTAAACTATAAAACCAGGGAAATGAAAAAAAAATCCATTTCAAATTTTATATGTAAAATTGAACCAAAATAATTATAAAACATTTAACATGTATTTACAAAATATGATGTTAAAAATAAATTATTCATGACATTTTTTATAAATAACTTATATAATATTTTAAAAATATGTTTATATTTGATTATATTATATTTTATATTTTTATTTATTAATAATTATAATAGTTTTATAATTAGTTATATTTTTATTATTTTTAAATAAATATTATAAATAAAAATAAATAAAATAATAATTAATTAGTCAAAGACAAATTCATCATAAAAATTTCAGTGGGATAAGTGAGTATTTTTCAAACTATAGAGAGTGAGGGGAAAATCTTTTACCCTAATTTTTATTATACCATGTTAATAATGAATAAAAAATAAGAAAAAATTACATTCAATCTTTCAATAAATTACATCAATAATTAACAATAATTCGTCAACAATTTCTAGAGCATATGGTTGAAAGTTTTTAGTTGGCACTCTCCTCTCTTTCTCAGGTCGTGGGCTCAATACTTGTTAACAGCAAATTTTCCTTCTCCTAAGTAGGAATAGTTCAAAAAAAATAATTAACAATAATTTAAAAATGGATGGATGACATATTTTGAATTATTGATGTTATTAATTGAAAGATTAAATGTCATTTTCTCCTTATTAATTTTTTTCTTGAAAGTATTCTCCTTTTTTATTTATTCATTATATAAACATTGTTTTTTTCATATGTATATGAAGTAAAGACTTAAATAGTGGATTGATTGGTGCATGATCTTTAAGAAAATGAGATTCGGCTGTCCTTGTTACCTGCCCTAATTGTCCATCACTCTTTAAAATAATTCAAGTGAAACTTACGTAAATACAAAATTAATAACACCCCTTACTATTAATCTAATTCTCAAACTGAAAATAATTACAACTTGAAAACCATGAAGGCTTCCTCGATCACATTAATAACAAAGTATAGTATGATAATTAAACATAAATTTGGTAGCACAATTCCTTCCTGTGCTGAAGGAGAGTTTCAACTTTCAAGCTTTGGAAACTTCAGTGTCTTTGTTAGTTTCAGCCTTCAAATAACGGTCGTCATGGTACTGCTGATAGGCATAGGAAATGAAGCCCCCAATAGCCAGCGCCATTGATATTCCTTTATACTGCTCATTTTATCATGGTAAACGAGCATGGCTGCGATAGGACTAAATGGCAATCCTAACACTCCTATGACATTGGAAAACAATGCTGATAATTCAAACACCAGCGCTACTCCACCGAAAAACGAAAGCCTGCCATCGAGAGTCATCACATACGATGTTCTCCCCAGTAAATATGCATCCATTTCAGTCTTTAAGAGTTCCCATTCTCCCGATGCGATGAGCCCCACCGATGTAGCAATGGTTGCAACGAGTGATTGGAAGATTACAAGCTCCAACACCACTTTAAATGATTCACTCTTTAGAACCTTACGAAAGGTCAGCTGTTGGGAAGCAACGTTCAACCCGGACGTTGCGGTTCCAAAAATGGCGCATATGAACCCAAGTACATACCTCCCATTAAACTCTCCGGCAGGCCTTTCGAAGCTGTTATTTGCCACCAGGAGAACGGAGGAAATGGTGAGAAGAAACAGGGAATTGATGATCAAAGGAGTGAATTTCTGGGAATTGAGGAAATAAGAGAAGAAAGCGTTGAAGGCCAATTGGGAAGCTGAGATCAGTGCCACTGTCGACACGGGGAGGTATTCGAAAGCAACCGAGTACAGATACCCATTTCCCTCCGCCAGCAGTCCGAGGTAAACAAAGGCAAAAACCCGGAGCAGCCACGTTGATGGTTTCGTGTTGAGAGCAGCAGTAAATGAAATCGCTTTGCGTTGTGAGATGAAGTAATAGGGAAGGATAATAGGGAAAGCCACAGATTGAACCAGCGATGAGACCCATTTGCTTGTTCCACCGTTCTCAAAGTAGAGTCTTGAAAGCATCACTGCTGCTGTTTGGCCACCCAAGACAAAGATCGCGTAAAGGGCTATCCGGAACCACCTCATCATGTTGCTCCGAGGAGGTCGGTAATCTGGTCGTGGGCTCACAGGTCCCGGGCTTGAACTCGCTCCTTTAGCTTCATGGCCTGCCATGTATCAAAGTGATAATAAACTATTCAGTTCTATCTGTACAACGAGCTAGAATTTGACAAAAGTTTAAGTCGACAATTCTTAGATGATGTTTCAAAGCATGTGAACACTTACCCATGACGTGAAGTTGTATTTGTTGAGCTTCAGCCATTGACAGAGCGGGAGTTCCAGAAGATCAAATTCAAACGGAAGGAGTCTGAGTGAAAGCAAATGCATTTTGCCAGTTTATTTATAGAGGAAATCCAGGTTTGGCGATGATAAAATGTAGATCATGAATCAGGATTCTCTCTTTGCTCTCATTGCATAATGAAATAATGCATTCTGCGTCTGATGTCAGAAAAGCTTTATAGTAATACTAATACATTAGTAATGCACAAAACATTAAATTAAACCTTATTTAAAATACTGTACTGCACTAATCTATAATCATAGAAAAGAAGATTTTCCTTGTCTTCTAGCTGTAGCAAAGCATCCATGCAAAGAATATTAATCTCATCGTAGCGATTTTAAAGGTTTATTTTATTCCACCAATTTTGTATTAAATAGTTGCTGGAGTTTGGATTATATTTTATTCTCTATTTAAACCATTAGTTGATGTAATTTTAAACCTAGCAAGCATATCGTGCCAGGTTTTTATTTGCTTCAATTTTATACATAGACGACGACAGGAGTAAGTAAACCGTGCATTGATGGCATGATTTTGTTGTATATGATACCCAATAAGTTTAGCTAGCTACAGTTTTTTTTTCTTTTTGATCGTACAAGAGTAACGCCAACTAGTGGCCTGTCATGAGTAGGCTTTGAATAAAGCTTGGGTGTAATACCCAAGATTTGCATAGTGGCTAAAATGCAAAAAATTAAAAGTTGGTGATTTTAGTTCAGTAACTAAAATGTAAAAATTCAAAGTTTGGTGGCTAAAGTGAAAAGTTAGGAAAAGTTTAGGGACCAAGATGGTAATTTCTCCATTAAGTAATTTTATTCAGTATAAGTGTAGATCAGATCGAATTAACTACCTTAATGTCGGTTTTTAGAATTAAGATGGGAAAATGTACTGATATTGGATCGAATATAATTATTAACCGTGCTCATGTTAAAGAAATTTTATGATGAGTAACTTCTGAGAAGGTTCCATAAAAGTGATTTTTATCGATATTTTGGACTCAGTAAGAGTAGAGAAGATTCGTATGGATTAAATTCGATAGTTCGAAAAAGGGGTAAATCACAATAGAAGTACTTTGTGAATATCGGTATATCGGATCAATCAAATTTCAGAGGTTGATTCAAAATGCTATAGAAAAGTCATGGAATATTATTTTTGGGAATATTATATTCTAGTTGGTTGGATTCCAACTAGTTTGGTTGGATTTTTACTAGTATGGCAAACTAGTAACTATTACATTAGTTGGAGGACAAAAGAGACTTTTCACCCATATTTTATTAAGGTAATTGATTATTTTTGGATAAAATAATATACGTGTTGGAAGATGATTAGTCATAATTCAAGGCTAAAGTGGTCTTTTGACTATTAAGAATTTTTTTATTTATTTTAATATGGTTAAATATTATGCCATTTGGCATAGTTAAAGACCAAAAAATTGGCAAAAATCATCTTCATCTTTCTCCATAGCTGCCGAAAGCTTCCAAGGGTTAGGGGGTAAGATTTTCAACTTGATTTTTAAGCTTCCATGGTTAGATTTAAGCTTGAGACATGAAATAGGAATTTTAAAATTCCATCATTTTATCTCCTTTGGTATAATTTTTATGCAAAGTTCATGTCTCTAAGTTGAGTTTGGAGATTTGGTTGGATGAAGAGCATGATGGAATTTTGAGTTTTAATGGGTTTTCATGTTGGAAACATGCTTGTGGTGTTGTTCTTATGGTTCAAATGATGAAAAATCCATAGAAAGTCTAGTAGTGACCCTTCGGCTACTTTGTTTAGATGAGGGGAAGTTCTTGCAAAAATTTGTTTGATGATGGAAATGATGAGAATGATGTTATTTAAGTGTGATTTTATTTTTTATAATGAAGAAATACCTATGTTCTTGAATTATGGAAAATTAAGGTTTATGCTAAGTATGAAATTTTAAGGTGCGATTGAAGGAAGAATGGTTCAAAATGATAATATAAGGTGTTTGGAATGAAAATCCCTATTTTTTGACATTAGGGACTAGGTTGTAACTTTTGGAAAGTTTAGGGACTTGGTTGTTGAATTTATTTTTGAAGTGTATTGGGTTGAAAAATCAAGTTAAATGATTTGAATGTTGATTTTGAAGTTTATTC
The DNA here is from genome assembly GCA_019671005.1 of Hibiscus mutabilis. Lineage (NCBI taxonomy): Eukaryota > Viridiplantae > Streptophyta > Magnoliopsida > Malvales > Malvaceae > Hibiscus > Hibiscus mutabilis. Next base: position 7,217,923 of record CM033748.1, on the reverse strand, counting down.
TAACTTTGGGATCATTTTTGGAATTTTCAAAAATTCAAGGACCATTATGTAAATTTTTAAAGTTTGGGTCCTAAAGTGTAAATGATGAGAAATGTAAGGATTTGGCTTGAAATGGTGGTTAGAAGCTTAAAAGTGTCCTTAGGGACTAAAATATAAATTTTAGGAGAAGTTGGAAATTTAAAGAATAGTATGAGAAATATTGATTCGAATATGGAAAGATGTATCGAATCGAGTTTGTGATTAATGGATAGTTATTTATATACTTCCCATTATTGTTTGTGGGTTGAGTATGTTCTAACATATACTTTGAAAATAATATATGTTATTTGATGTAGATTCGGATAAAAATTAAGATAGTAGTAGAAGACCCGGTAAAGAAAAAGTTCGAGACTAATCGAATAGTAAAAGAGGCATTGCAAGGCAAATGTGAGTGCATACATGTTTTTATAATGTATGTTAGTAACATACATATTATAGAAAGACTTATGATAAGTCGACTTAAAAACGTAATTATTTTTGAAAGCATAATATGTTTTAGCATGATACTTGATTTTAATTTTTAAATGGCAACATATTATGAACGTTAAAGTACATACTGGAGTATGAACTGCTCCAGTATGAATGTATTTTATATGATATGGTTATGTGATATATTTGGATTGCTGGCCATTATTGCAGGAAATGTTTTAATGTTGCCCTTGGTAATAGAATTATGAGTTGGACAATATTGTGGTATACCATTACGAGTCATATTTGTTATTCGACATGTCGCTCGTATTCGACACTTTGTGTCGCTTGTATTCGATACTTTATTGTGTCGCTTGTTTCGTCACTTCATTCTGGCGCTTGATTTCATCACTTCATTATAGCGCTTGTAAAGGATAGTACTTTTTAGTACTGGACTCGAATATTAGTCGCTCGACAGTTACCTTGGGTTATATGATTTCACATGATAAGTACGCTTTATGTTAAAGAACGATGTGATATATTTTCTTGCATAAACATTCCTGCATATTAAAGTATATGATTTCAAAGATGATCAGTTTTAAAAGTATCACGTAATTGTATATGTTTATTTATGTTACTTACCTTATGCCTCACTGAGTATATTCTCAACGTGTATTTCTGAATACGCGTAGGTAACCCGGAGTAGTTGAGTCGAGCTTTTGCATCAGATCCTTTGGAAGGAAATACGATATTGACAGGTTATTTTCAGTACCTATGACATCTTAGTTTTGTATGTAAATAGTGGCATGTACAAAATAATCTGTTTATTTTGTAAAATTATTAAATTGGCCTGCATTGTAATGGTTTTGTTTTTATATATACTATATGAGATATGGTATGTATAATTAATATGTTTTATATTTAATCTTTTATATGATGAGATTAATATTTATAAGTTAATTAAAATTTTTTATAATCCTTATTCTTAAATAAAATGATATATAAATAATTGTGATATCTTTGACTCGTGTTCGGTATAGGGATACGTGAAGAGAATGTTACATTGGGGCTGAATCATAAATAGTCTCACCAATCACTCCTCCCCGACATGTTTTTGCGAGAGAATCTACAACTTAATTGATCTCACGAGATATCTTATTTTAAAAGAAGGATAACTTAATCACAATATTATAATCTTATCTCCCATATACATCAGCAGAACTGTTCGATTTGTAAATATTCTAATAATGATTTCATCAATCTTTTTTATCCCTAAAATGACATATGGATTGTCTGTTTAATGTTATTATTATTATTAAGTATTTCAAATTCTACAATGAATACCTTGGACTGATATGCATTTCTAATATAAAATATAAAGTATTGATTATTATTATTAAGCGATTATTTGATTGTAACCGTTAGAACAATTAAAGTTTATAATGAAAGTGTAAAATACGTAAATAATTCCCTACTATAGAGCTTTTTTTGTTGAGTTTCCGGCTATGAAAAATTATAAAATGATCACCCGACTTAAAAAAGTAACAAATTGATCTTTTTCTTTGTTAAAAATATAACGTAGCTGATGTGACAGATGATAAAATTGGCATGATAAAATTCAGCCCTCGAATTTTACTCATCGTTGTAATTTGGTCCTATTTATTGTTTTCAGCTTCATTAGCTGTATATTAAGAAGATACGAATCACCCTGGCGCTGCTTTGTCAAGAAATAGGAGCGCATGCAAGTGAAAGTGGTGGTTCTTTTGTTTAATTAATTTAACCAAAATAGCAGAACAAGCATCAAAGTAGGGATCAAATTTAATTAATTTATAGTTTTAAAACCAGTCGGTAAGCAGCAGGAGGGCTGAACTAAAGGGGCTGGTAAATTTTTAAAAGTCTAATAACACGAAACAGGAGGATTTATGTATCTTGGAGGCTTTCTTTGCTTCTTCAGTGGATATGGGCTCAACCAAAAGGAGCTAATAAAAAGAACCCATCCTCTTAAAAGGACTCAAGCTTTGGCATGCCAAGTGAATATGGACTCAAACTTGTTATTACCCATAGCTCAGACATGCTCAAAAACACTATGAAAAACGAATTGAATAAACCGACACCATTGATTTCGGAGGCCTACAACAGGCCACACAGAAGCAACATAACTGGACTACAATATTCTACTTCTTGAAACGTTGCTTTTATTAATGGATAAATATATATTTTGGTACATAAACTTTGTTTCAATATTCAATTTTCAGGTATCTAAATTTGGCAACTTGGTTTAAATTGGTGTTTAAATTCAGCTTTTTTAACCAATTTTCAGATGTCTAATTGGACCAAAAAAATTAAGTACCAAATTGAACCTCGAAACTTAGTTCAAATACCAATATTATATTTGCCCTTTAGTAATTTAAGTACCAATTTTCGTTGATTCATTGTTGAGTATTATTGTTTGATTATATATGCAGCAAATCAGAGTTTGTAGTATACAAGCTCAAGGAGATGGGAAAAGGTACCGGAAAAGGACATAATTAATATGCAAGTTTGGTAGCTTCTATAATAATTACAGCCTTGCATTACAATGAAGGTGCCATAGGAACTAGCAAGTGTATCATAAATGAAATCAAATAATATTGTAATCAAAATGGTATTCTCGAATGAGAGAATACATATTTGAATATTGAAGACAATATTATTAAAAATGAGAGTCGCGAGTCTTAAACATAAATCATAAAATAGACATGAATTGTACCAAAAATATATAAATACTGTTCATAATTAAATGGTTAAAACCATAATAAGTTTGGTATAAAATTTTATAAATCGAAAATTTTCATATTATATCATAATAAACAACAAATAAAGCCAAACTCAATTTGTACTTAATTTTTGTAGTCTTTTGCTCTTGATTTAAGTGGGTTTTAAAATGTCTGTTTTGTTTTCACAAATAAACCCAAACTCAATCAACCTTAATATTAGGTTAAGATTAAGTCACCAAATATCCACTAAACTTGATTCTATTTAACAAATTTCAAGGATTCAATGATTGCCCCACCCTATCATCAATAGATCAATGACTTGATTGGCCACAATCACATCCTTCAAAATTTGGGTTTCTAAAGCACTTGTTGCTCCTTTGACACAGTCATTAAAGGACAAAGTATGAGGCAACATTTCCAGTTCATAAACAAATATACAAACTGTTGACCCATTTTTATATTTTATATTCAAAAACACCAGCTGATAACACCTAACCCAGCAGACTTTTTGCTTGAACAATCCTAAGCCTACAAACATCAATTTGTAGGGGAAAATTAACCCACAAAGATTAAGAAACTTTACATTGAAGTCTTCTTTTTTTAGTGTGCACATGATCATCATGAGAAGAAGAATGAAATGAATGCAATATTTTTATTGTGATCTAGCAGGAGGAAAATTCAGTGTAGCTTTTTTGAACGTTGAAAAAAAAGTGGGCCTTTTAGACCACGTGTAGCTATGTCTTCCATAAAGCCAACTTAATATTTTCACATTCAAAACTTCACTTGATTATATGAAAGCAATGAATCCTGAAGAATCTCTTAATTTGCTTAACTTTGTGACGGTGGATAAACCCAACCCTAACTCCAAAAGCTTTCTTATTTCGTGTTCCCCGCGAGATTTCTTTGTCCTCTCCTTTTGCCCCCATACCTTTAGAGATTAAATGGGAGAATCAAAAGCAAACCCTTTCTAGCTGAGCTGTAGTGAAATAGACTGAACTGTCTTCGTCACTGATCTTGATTATGGGATGAAGACGACCTTGATTTTTATTTCAACAATGTGCCATTTATCTTTTTTTTTTAGTTATAACCATCAGTATGTGGCTAATTGACCGACTAATTTGGATTGGATTTTATAGATGCCCAACTTAATTTTCTTCATTCACAACGTCGGAGTTCAAACCTCTTACCATGCTTAACGGATCTAGCGCATCATCTCATTAGACCCAACTGGTTGTTAGTTATTTTTTTTTAATAAAGAAGAAAAATATAATAGAAATATGAATAATATATATTGCATGATAAAAATCCATTAAATTATAATTGAAGCCTAAAAATTATTTTTAAAATCAAAATGGAATTATAAATTTTTATGAAAGTCAAAATGTAATTTTATTACTGCATTAACTTAAAATCCTATAATTTTTAAAAGATTAAATCATAATTCTATTATTTTGGGAGTCAAAATATGGTTTTATCATGTATTAACTTATAGTAATTTTTAGAGATGTGATATGTACGATTTTATCATTTTAACGGACCAAGACCCCTGGCTAGTGGCTACCCCTATTCAGGCCAAATTAAATTTAAAATATTTTAATTATAATATTTTTATATAAGTTTTTAAAGTAAATAAAAGAATCAGAAAGAGTCCTTTTCATCTTTACTTTCTTTAATAATAAAGCATTGTAGTCGGTAAAATGGGCAAATTATTTAGATAAATAATGAAACTAGTATTACATAACTTATGAATGTGGGAATGAATTATTTATAAAGAAGTTGACACTTCAGCTTAAGTAGCTAGACTCAGCCAAAAATGTTTTTTTTTTTACTCCTTCAAAGAATCAAACAGACCTTTCACATTAGACTTATGCATAACTCCAACTTAACTTAGTTTTAGGATGCTTTACACTACAACTAAGATTTTATTTTTACCGACGGAATATATTTTGTCCCCCAAAAATATATTTGTTTTTATGGAAATGAATTTATCAGATTAGATAATTTGGTATATGCTTCAATGAAATGAATATTCAAATGATAAATTTTTGTGGCGGAAACCAAATAAATTAGCTGCTTAGTCATTATTGCAATGTTACTAAGAAAACGAATAAATTAAATTTAAGAGAAATCGGCCAAACTTATACCAAAAAGAAAAAAAATCAAGTCAAATTTGGAAAAGTTTTAAAACAAGCATTTCCATATGCTTTGTTCCTTCACTGTCATATGAATTCCAACATTTTTTCCATGCAAACCCCACTATCAATGAAGTTTCATGAAATCCATTATTATTCACCCTTCTTTCAAATAAAGTGTTACAAATACACGAGAAAATAATAACAAATAAACAATTACATATTATTTCATTACAACGAAGCTTGAACAACGAGTCCATTTTACTGAGGACTTTCTTCTTGTAATCAATATCAATCACGTAGTATAACCTACATTCAGAGACGGAGCTATTAAGCTCTTCGGAGGGGCTGCTGCCCCCACCCGACTGGGAAAAAAACACAACTCAAATTCTAATCTCTAACATAAACAACTAATCCAAAAAAAACTTATATCTATCCCTATATTACTGAAGTTGCTTTAATTATCATTAACATGGCAATTATATCGATATAATTGCAAACAAATTATTAAAAAATATGTTAAATGATAATGTAACTCGTTAACAACTTATCTAATCTAACAAGCTTGGCGTAACGCAAACTCCGTTATTTATAGCAATTGAGAACTACTCATTAGGGATGGGCATGGGTCAAGTAGGGTCGGGTTTTTGGCCCACCCGAACTCGACCCGAAAATAAATGCTCTAAACCCGACCTCGACCTATAGAAAAATTGAATTTTTAGGGACCTAATTGTAAAAAAATAAATTTATGAGATTTAATTGTAAAAAATAATATTTTAAGGACTAAATTGTAAATAAAAATTTAATTTTATGGACCTAATTATAAAAAATTATATAAAGAGAGGGTATTATTACAAATATCCCTAAAAATTTTAAGGAAAATTACACTATTAGTCCCGGGTCGGGTCGAATCGGGTCAATTTTTTTTACCCTAAACCCGACCCGAACACCATTTTTTCACAAAAATACCCAACACGATCGGGCCGGGCCAGGTCGGAACCCATCGGGTTCGGGTGAAATGCCCATCCCTAATTGTACTTCAGAGTTTCCTTTTTCTTTCTTTGCACCAAATCTAATTCATGCATTCACCCATTCTATTAGTTACACATGTTCCGATTTGCATTTATCGCAACATGCAATGAATCTCAAAGGAACTTATTATATTTAGGCGAATAATAATAATAATAATAATAATAATAATAATAATAATAATAATAATAATAATAATAATAATAATAATAATAATAATAATGACAACGGAAAAGAAAATTATATTATTATGTTATTGGATTTTAAATTTTTATATGTAATTTTCTAATCGTATGCATTAGAATAAAAAATTAAAAATAGTGTTATAACATTGTCGCGTGTTATTTAATTATATATAATAGAAAATTTAAAATCATTGAGGCATAGAGCAAGTACATTTAGTTGGTTAGTCAAGCTGCTCATCTTTGTTCTCTCATATTTCTTTAAGTCATGAGTTATAGACCCGCTAAGAGCACTCTCCTTCCTTTTCCTAGAGTCTCTCCTTCCCTCTAGGTAGGATTATGATTAGATTTAAGATTTGTCAAAAGAATCATTGAGACATATGATAGGTTCATAACTTCACTTGTATAAAACTATAAAATAGTGTTCCTGTCATATGGGTATAATTTTTTAAAATGTTAGAGTTGAGAGTATATTAGAACATATATAAGAAAATACGAATTTAAGATTTTTCAAAAATTTTAAATTCGGTGAGGTTTTTCGGATGAGACTCATTAAGCGGACGGTAGTAGGAAAAACAATACTCCTATAACCTTTTTGGATTTCACATAATTATAATATATTTGGTTGTAAACTAAAATATGAATTTTTCAATAAGATTTTAGTTTAATAGTAAATAGACTTTAAAATTTTGAGTTCTAAGTTTAAATCTCATTCATGAATTTGACTTTAATTATTTGTAATGATTGATTTTGATATATTTTAATCGTAGATTTTTATAAAATTGTAACTAAAAAACAGATAAACTTGAATACAAGTTTATTGGAATTTAGACCTAAATTCAACATATCAATTAATCTAACACTATTTATAGAAAACCCTTAAAAATTATAAATTTAAGATTCTTATTATTGAAATTACTAGGGGGAGGGTTTGGTTTATCTCCGACTAAAATTAAGGGGTGATTTTGTAAGTTCAAACAATAAAATTAATAAATAAGAGGGTCGACATAAAAAAGATTCCAAATAATTAATAAATTGGATACCAAAATTAATCAAAAAATGTCATTAAAACAAGTATACAAAAAAGTGTCACTAAAATAAATCTAAACTAGAAGATACAAGTACAATGATAAGTACACCCTCAATTGTAATTACAAATAATACATCTAATAACTACACCTATAATCGCTCATTACAATATACAATCGAACTGATAACCGAAATATATTTAGATTTTTTTTTGTATTTTAGATCTTAAATTATTATTATGTGTACTTATTTCCTACGACTAAGTTTAGGGGTTTAACGAGGCACGTGATAATAATTCCTTATTCATAAAAAAAATATGGAAAAATTACTAATAATACATTCAAATAATTCTATAGATTACAATGCACAATTAAATTAATAAATTGAATGTCTTAACCTACTTTATATTTAAAATATCAAGATTCCCAAACTTCAATATTATCATTAAGTCAATGCCTAAGTGACCATTTGGAAGTATTTTAGAATATGTTTACCCCCCCCCCCCCACATATATATATATATATATATAACATTATTAAGGATTAAGTAAATCTAGAATTCCCTGAACCAATCGTACGCATAAAGTTTAATCAAATTAATCTCTCCCTGTTTTCATTTTCAATATATATATATATGATAGAATCCGTTTACACCGGATAAGAGTTTTTAAGTTTTTAGACATTTTTTAGATCGTTGGATTGGTGAAATGAATGGCTAACATTACAAATACTATATGTGAAGATTATCACTTGTAAATAAGTAAGGAGTTAATCTCAGTTATCTATTTTATCCATAACGATCCAAAAAACAAGTAAAACTCAAAATTTTACATGTGTAAGTGGACCCTAACTTTCTATATATATTCGAAGCGTTGGATTTTCATTGATCATGTTTATGCATAGTAAGATTTATTAAAAAAAAACTGGGATTTTGATTGATGTCATGGATGAGTAACTTCCTCTAAACTAATTATTATACTGATATCAGCAAATTAAAAAGAATTAATAATTTTGTCACCCTGCAACTAACACTTATAAGAAGTGGGTAGATTTGTGTCATTCCATATTAGATAGAAAATGGACCCTTACCCTTTGAATATTTGATTACCATACTAAATTAAATAATCCACTAAAAATGGAATGAAAAGAAAAAGAAAAGAGTGGAAGGACGGAGTCAATGGTCTACTTCTCTACACAACTTTGTTTTAGTATAAAAAATGTAACCTTTTATAAACATTTTCTAAATTGTTCAATGAACTACTTTATGTTATTGGAGTTGTTTACGAATTATATTGAATTGAATTCTGAATAATTTTAAATGTAGTCTACCCTATATTCAAAAAATATTACTCTACACTAATTTAAACTATCAATTAGCTTAATTAATAATTTTACATATTATTTTCAGTTTGAATTAGATGGAACCTATGGAAACAAGTGAATAATTTGACTTGTATCAAATCCATGACAAAGACAAGGTTCACGTTTAAGCAAACAATTAGCCACAAATTACGGCTCCATTATTTTATTTTATTGGGTAAAATACACATATCATCACTCAACTATTTTCTCACTCCTATTTTGGTCACTAAAGTTTCAAAATTTTTATATTATTAAATATAAAAACATTTTAAAATAATAATAATAATAATAATATTTTTTATTATTAAATTTTAAAATATTTAAAATAATCGATGTCGGTTGGCCTTCGAAACCGACGGCCGTTTGACCCCAAATTGCACCGAAAGACTCATTTTTACACATTGAGTCTGAATTCGGTGGTTGTTTCACCATAAAATATCTTGAAATTTGCGAATCTCGACTTAAATGTTTTGGTTTCCTCACTTTTGATCTCCTTTTTGTGGACTTCGGATCACTTTCCGGGAAAATGGAGGTCGGATTCGGACTTAGGGGGCGAGACAAAACGACCGATGAAATATGGGACCAAACAGCCACCATCTACGACCGTCGGCGGTGGCGTTTGGCGACGATGAACAATGGCCTACAAGCAATTTAGTTTTACTTTTTATTTTTTAATTTTAAATTATTTTATATTAAATAATAAAAAATGTCATGTTATACTAAAATAATAATAAAATATTTGAAAGTGATAAAAAAATGCTCAATGTATACAGTTTAGTTATTAAATTAAAAAGTTCGAAAGTTGAGTGACCAAAATAGAGTGAGAATATAGTTAAGTGATGATCTGTATATTTTACCTTATTTTATTTTATTTTTGAGGAAGGCTCCATTGATTAATTATAGCATTTGCTTATGAAAAAGATTGACTGTTTATAGTTTTATGCATTTGAAGACGCACCTTCACAAGTTTTCACTCTTTGTTTAGATGGTGTTAACCTGATGATTCAAAACAAAACATATACTTTACATTTTAAAGCAACCTTTTTGGCATTTTTTTTTTTCAGAGCCTGATGTTTCTGACCAATTTTTTCGCAAACTAATGAGTTGTTCTCTCGTGCTGTAATTTCAGTGTCGTCCTTTTTCTACTTTTTATTTTTTTATTAAATAGAGAGGTTATATATTTTTTATATCAAAATTTAAATTTATATAAGATAAAATAATAAAATCATTCATAAACATTTTTTTTACATTTCACTTTTAGTTTGATAAATCGTGTATATATAAAGTTTATAATAATTACTTTCAAAACTTTCTCCTTTTGAGTTAATATGTTATTTGGTACTTAAAGATTAATTCCAATATTCAATCTTATAATTGAGTCTTTTATTTTAATATCATTTTGATACTTAAGTTTAGTTTCAATGTTGAGTTCGATATCCATATCAAACAACCTAATGAATATTTCACACGTATGCCTTTGGTAAAAAAACATAAAAATAGTATTGATGGGCCTTTTAATGGCCATAATAAAGGTCTATGTTAAACGGTCAATTTAATTTGTTTTAATTAAAATTGCTTGAATTCAATCTAAATAATAAATATTTTTATTTAAAAACATCTAAACGTTGATATTTAAATTATAAGATTTAAACTATAATAATATATTTGAATAACTATAACAAATTTTAGTTATTTAGCTAAATAGTATAATATGATCTACAAGATTTAGTAAGCTAAACAGAGTAAAAATAAAAGACAAAATTATTGCGAGGAATGTGAAATTACGGAAGAATTAGGTATAGAACAAAAAGTAGCTATGAGTAAACATCAAGGAGATGATTATCGGTGAACCACTTGTGGTATTTCTTGGTACAACTGTGGTAAATGCATAAATATGATATAACATATATCAATCAATCGCAAAAATGGACGGCCCTAAAAGGCAGATACGGCACCAACCCTTCATTAATACCATCTTCCATAACCGGTGAACTACCTGATTTCAAAGGGCCGCAACGGGGTGAACGGACGGAACCGGTCACCTTTATTTATTTTAATTTATAAAAGAAAACATTTTTTGTTAAAATAAATATCCGGAAAAGTTTATTAACAAATTAATACAAGTAGAATAGTAAAAAAATATTTATACTTTTTTAAAACCATGTATGGAATTATAATATTACATATGAATAACAATAACTAAAATTAATCATTATCATACATAATTAAATTGGAAATTAAATTATATCTGAACTTATACAATAAATCTGAACAAACCATATATACATAAAAACAGATCTGAACTAAAATTCATGTGTTTAAATATTTTTATTTTTAAAAATTATTGGAGAAACACATTCTAATGTGGGATTGATGTTTTTTTTAGACTTAGGACAGATTGTATGAAGTTCTCGAGACATTGTAGTTGAAAACGTGGGAGAATACGGGGAAGGTAGGAGCCAAAACGGAGAGCAAAGATCAAAAAGGAAAAGAAAAGATGTGGGTGACGTTAGGGTAGCAAAAGGTCTCTCCCACGTGCCGGATGTTGGTGCTCTGGCTACGGTCAAATGCCGGTGGCAATAATGCCACGTGTGTGCCTAATATTCCAAAAAACTATTAATAGTTTTTCAAGTTTGAATGTTTGACCGTTTCATTTTCTGATTTTCTCTGTATCATCCCCTAAAAAGGCATTATTTGATTCCAACCCGTTACCTACTGGTATTCTTCGCTGACTTATCCTCCGTTTCCCCACGCTCCATTCCAGCGAGTTTCTCCACTTCCCTGACTTTTTTTTATCTTTTAGATGATCAAGTGTTTCCCAATTGGAGACTAGATTTCTTAGTTTGTATCATTTTTTTTATAAATCTTAAATTTAATCTTAATTTTACCAAGAAAAAAAAAGAAGAAAAAGAATGCTCTTAATATGTCTAAAATTTATGACTTAAAAAATAAAAAATAAAAATAAATAACTTAATTAACCGGTCAATTGTACTTACTCTAGTTTATATAAATTTTCCTTTTCTTTTGATACAAGATAATTTTATTTATATGTGAAGAGTCCATGGCATATCTGTAAAATTATGTTACATATGGACATATATATGATTGTATATCAGCAATATATACTTTTATATTTAGGGGAGTAAAACCTCTATACTTAAAATTTTGGTTAAAAAAGTTTTTGGCATGTTTGGTAAAAAGCGGTTTGAGGCAAAATTATAAGTTTGAGCTAAAATTAAAAGTTTGATCAGTCAAATATGCTAATTTGAATGTTTGATAAAGAGCAGATTGAGGTAAAACCTCTAATTTTGAAAAGCTACTAATATGAGCTTTTTAAAATTAGAGGTTTTGACATAAGACTTATAAAGACCATTTTACCCTTAACAATTATAAAAAATCTCTAAATAACCTAAATTTAACATTTTCTACTTTAATTCTTCAACATTAAGTATTTACATTGTGACATTTGTAAAATAATACTTTTTTTATTTTTTTTCTTTTTATTCTCACACATTTATATTTATATTTAAATTTAATAATAAATTAAATTGTATTAAAAATAATTATATAAATAATAAATTAATATATAGATCCTTCAAATAAGCTTAGTAATATTACATTAAAAATTATTTTTCATAATCTAATTAATATTAATAGATACAAAGTATTGATAACCAATAAACTATTCAAACAAGTATCAGATGTAATCATGTCCTTATACGTTATTTTGCTTGTTTAAATAATCAAACAGCTATCAGCTATCAGTTAATTTTACCAAACACTTTTATACAATAAGCTAATACAATCTGCTAGTTAAATCAGCTAATGCAATCCACTAATGCAATCCATTATTAGCTATCCGCTAATTGCCAAACAAGGTATTTTATTTATTAAAGAATATCCTAAATCTCTCAACGATCTCTAGAGCAAGTGGTTAAAGCTCTCAGTTGACACTTTCTCCTATTTCCTAAGTTGTAGGTTATAAACTCATTAAGAGCAAATTCCCCTAAGTAAAAATTGTTAAAAAAAATCCAAAATTTCATGCTTTATCTTTTTCTTAATTAATTTTACATTTTTTTATTACTGTACAGAAAAGAACTACAGTCGTATCGAAATAGACGTTTATTACAAAAATAAATGATAAAAACATCTAATTTTGTTGTAAACTTCATGAGAGAAATTAGCAAAATGATGTATAAAGGTATATTATTTTTTATAAATTTTAATTTTAATTTTACCTAAAAGAGAAGAAAAAAATGCTCCTAAAGAATCTAAAAACTATAATTTAAGAGAATATGATGGAACAAATATGATCAACTTGATCAATCGGCCAAATATATTTACTCACATAAAAATATATTTTAAATACATACTATATATTTTTAAAAAACCATTAATAAAGCTAATATGTATGTGTATAAAATAGGGATAAAGATATAATTAAGGCGGTGAGTAAAAACAAAGTGTGGGTCAGGAAATGCTAGGTATGACCGGAAATGTTTCCATACTAGAAGCCACTTTGTGCTCTTCCCATTGGAAGATGCTTTGTCAAACCTTTCTTTATACACTGGTTCTATCTCCCTATCTTTTCATCCTGACGTTTCTTTATAAATAATTCACACAACATAAAGAGATATGAAACCCTGAAAGTCTAAAACCAAAACCAATATGTGAGACCACACGGCTCAAAGTTTAGGTTTTCTCTCTCACCTCCTATCGCTTGAAACTTTAATTCTTTTTTCCTCTTATTCTTTGTATTTCGTGTTCATAATTTCCCCATGTCGGATCATGGATTTAGAGACTTCTACTACCATGCGAGTACATTCAACAATGATCACGATCAGCAAAGTTTTGGTGGTGAAACTGATAGCATCTATAGGGTTTCACCATCCTCTGTTGATCCTTCATACATGAGCTTCACTGATTGTTTACACGGTACTTCCATGGGCTACGGTTCGCTTGAAAAGGCTTTTGGTCTGTCACCGTCTTCGTCGGAAGTGTTTTCTTCGCTCGAAGGCAGCAACCGGATGGCGAAGCAGCTGGTCGGTGCGGATGATTTAGGAAGCAATACCGGTGAAGTTACGGGGACTCCTAAGTCTTCTATTTCTTCTTCATCCAGCGAGGCTGGTTGCGAAGAGGATTCAGACAAGAGTAAGAAAGACGGGCAGCCAAAAGGATCAGAAGATGGAGGTGAAAGCTCAAAGAAAGGGTAAATTAACTGACTTGTTTTGGCTTCATTTTCATAATATCGAATTATTGATAAAGAATCTAGGGATGTAAGTGTAATTGTCTATTGTATCTAACAGGAACAAAGCAAAAACGAAAGGAGAGAAGAAGCAAAGAGAGCCACGATTTGCTTTCATGACTAAAAGTGAAGTTGATCATCTTGAAGACGGGTATAGATGGAGAAAATATGGGCAAAAGGCTGTGAAGAACAGCCCATACCCGAGGTTTGGTTCTTTCACTTTCTTGATTTACAACCAAAACACATGTTTATATTTTAGACAATTGCCTTCAAGAAAAACTACCTACAAAACCATGTCTGAAACCTTGATCTTTGCATTACATCGCCCCCTTCTTTTGACTACACCAAGAAGAGTCAATGCATGAAACTTAACCTGAAAGCAATAGCTTTCCTTTTCTTTTCTTCTCCTTTTTGTTTGATTCTCTATATTTGAATATGACTAGCCTTTTCTCCGGAAACAAACACAAACTTGTTGTGCAGCTTCTTTATCATTATCTAAGGCACAATATTTCTGGTGTTTTTTATCAATGCAGAAGCTACTACAGGTGCACTACTCAAAAGTGTACGGTGAAGAAGAGGGTTGAGAGGTCATTCCAGGATCCGTCGACTGTGATCACAACATACGAAGGCCAACACAACCACCCGCTCCCGACGACACTGAGAGGAAGCGCTGCCGGTCTATTCCCACCTTCCATGTTAACCCAATCGCCATTGGGGGGACCAAGCTTCCCACACGAATTGTTGATGCAGATGCCTAATTATTATCACCATCAGATGAATAACCAAGCCACTACCGGTTCAATGTTTGCACAAAACGTTAGCCCTTTCCAGCAGTACGTCCACCAACACCAGGTTCCGGACTATGGTCTTCTTCAAGACATAGTTCCGTCCAGGTTCCTTAAACAAGAACCATGAATTTCCAACTCTCTTAGTTCTACACCTTTTTACTGTTTGTACATACATACATATATATACGTGTGTGATTTAGCTACTTTTATTACTCGCTTCATCTAACTTCTCTCTAGTCTCTAGAGCCTAAGAATTATTCTTCAATTACTGGTGTGAAACCAAAGACTAGATGGGAGTGTGAATTTTTCTTTCTCTGTTTTTTTCCACTTGAAACTTGGTTGAGTCTGTCACATAGATTTAGAGGAGAAAGCTTCTTTGATAGGGGTATGGTTAGTTTTTGAAGAACAGGAAACCTGGTTTTAAGAGGATTTGAAGACTTGTAATACTGTACTAATTAATTTAAAGCTGCATTTTTATATGCATGTAGTTTATCATTATCATTGATGGAATTATTTGTTGCAGAATTTGAAAATTATAAATTAATTTCCTTCAGTACTATTTTTTTTCTTGAGCCAGCTATGTAGCTTGTAATCTGAACTCTAATGAGAAAGTGTACTACTCATACATTATGAAAACCTAATTATTTTCAACGAGAATGAATATAATATGAAAAAGTAATTTAAATTATATGGTCAAACTATAAAATAATAAGAATATATCATAAATTAGCATAAAAAACAAAATAATTAATATATCAACATGTTTATAATACCATACAAAACATAAATATAGTACAAGTACATGAATTGTTTGGTCTAAAAAACTCATGGCAAATGACCTAACATTCCCTTAATTTTATATTCAAGCAATGACCCGGTTTAGAACCTTTTTTCCTCAGTATTTTTATAAAATAGTACAAAAAAAATCCAACCATGTATACACGACATTTGACATATAGTATGGTGTAGAATAGTTAATTAATTGAACTTAATGCAAGTGCCTTTCCTTTATGATGTTGTTAAATTTGACTTGAGAGACGTAGAAGCCACGTTTTCAGTAAAGTCTTGAACGAAATTATTGGCGATCAGTTTCGTGTTGATATCATCAATTCAAGGTACCAAAATACAAAACATATTGCTCGAAAATTATTATTATTATTATTATTATTATTATTATTGTGGTGGTGGTGGTCCGGCCGCTCCTTCAGCTTCACCTAATTGTAAGAGCGTCATAGCAGTCAAATTATATAGTATGTACAATTACTATTGTTAATAGTTCTGAAAATAACATTTCAAAAAGTATCCCGGTATCTCCTTAGCATGTTCCATTGTTCTCTTCCACGCTAATAAAATAATCAATTGATTTATATAAAAATAATATTTTTTTGTCTCATTTAATATGTCTAGTATTAATTTGTTCTCTATCAAATTTTTTAATTTTAATTTATTATTACTTTAATTTATTATTAATAAAAAATATAATAAAATATATTTTAAAAACCTTCAATCAAGTAGTTTAAAAATATATTTTTTTAAATTTAATTTATTAAATATTTAAAATAATTATGATCAAAATTAAAAAAATAACTTTTAAAAAATCAATATTAGACATATTGAGTGAGATATAAGAAGTATAATTTTTTAAGATTAATTTTTTAGTAATCATATGTGGTAACTTATATATGTATATAGCAAAGTCAATATGTTAGATGGCGATTATCCCTGTTGCATGATCCCTAATTAATTCGAACCAATCTCATCATTGTAGATCATATAATATATAGATTTATATTGCTCTGGATCGACAGCCAGAATTAACGTTTGACTGTTTAATTTTTGACTAGAAATAGTAGCTTCTAGAAAGTGATTTTTTTAGACAAATTATAATTTTAATCCTAATCTTATATAGAGAGGAGGAAAAAGGGGAATTTTAGAATAACGAATGATGAGTTTCTATTGAGTCTATAACCTGTAACTTTAAGAAAATGTGATGGAACAAAGATGAACAATTTGACCAAACGACCAAATGTGCTTTATTCGGTAATTTTGGTTTAGTACAAGATAAAAAGAAATATCAAATTAATTTAATTTAATCTAACAGGTAAAATACTAGGAGTCAGAAAAGAATTTTGGGGAAGTGTATATTTCAGCAAAATTCAAGATGAAAATTTGAAGGGAATCGAAATTTTAAATTTCAATGAAATTTGTGAGATATAAAGTATGCTAGGTTAAATTTGGGTTGCTAACGATACAGTGAAATGAAACATTGTTATCCCAAACATCATATTATTCAAATCATATTTTGGTTCAGATAATAATGTGTTAGAATGTTATTTTACTGGTAAATTGCATTGATAACTGAATAAAGGAATTACAATTTAGAAATCTCTAAAAAGTTGAGAGATAAAATAAAACAAATAAGATAATACAAGTAGTTATTTATAATCTATTGAGTAATCTCAATGATTAAGGATGCTATATCTCTCTTAGGCGATTCGTGTTCGAATAATGTAGTCTGTAGGTATACGTGAGTTTAATTAAATTTGAAATTAGACTAAATTACTATTACTCTCATGTAATTATCCAACATTATTGTTTGTAGGGGACATTACTCCAAACAAATTAAAATTTTGAGAATTTTTAAGTTGAGATAGCAGTAACATTGGTTATTGCCAAAAAAGAATATAATTAATTGTTGTATAACATAAATTTTCAATTTTATATGTCCATAAAGATTAAAATTAAACTAAAAGTAACGAAAACTAAACCACCATAAATTAAAAAAAAAGTGTATTAAAACTAAAACCATTATAACTTTTTAAAATATAATAGATTATTATTTATTTACATGTTTTATTAGTGTTACTTAACAGATTTATGGGAAATCGGTTGAACAAAAAAAGTGTTAAAAACGTTTAATTCCACGTCTTTTTAACCTTTCACGTAGATTATTTTGAAGATTTTAAAAGGAGGATTAATGGGCTGTCAAATTGGGTCAAGCTGATGCATCTGCCCATTATTTTCCAGCCTGCAAGCAGAACCCTAATTTAATACCAAACATAAGAGAAAAATGAAAATTTGATATCCATAGTTTGATTTAATATATTTTCAGTGTAGTATGATGGGATGAGGGTCCTTCTTATAATAAATTTTTAAATTATTTAATTTAGATCAAATGATCAATAAATCAAATATAAATAATTATATTAAATAATTAAAAGAATGTTTTTTATTTTATTTTTGGTCATTTTTTGATGAAATTTAGTAATTTTATTTTACGGACCAAAGTGAGATAAAATGCTCAAGTTTAATTGATTGATAAAATATTCTGATAAGAAAAAAGTGGGTTATTTAATCTGCATTTCTTTGAATAGTCTAAAAGTAATTATAATATAGTATTTGTTTAAACATATTTTTAATCTTTTAACAATGTGTATATACCTTGTAAACAAAACGATTTGAATATATATCTTTTAAAATAAATATCTTTTATTTTTTTCACTAAAACACCTATTGGGTTCCCTTACTCTGCACTTTTGTATGAAAAGCAATGTAACAAAAATAGAAGAGTTTCCTTAAATAAATGCATATTAATAAACATTCGGTCAACTTTATAAATCTATTTACGATGGACGATGGAGAATTGAATGAAAAAAGTTTCTTATATACCAATAAAATATTAAAAATCGACCTGTCAATTATATTAGTACGACAACTCAGCAATAATGGTATCATATAGTAACACCAATAATCTATATAAACAAATTTAATTTTTTATACGAAAAAATGAGATAATTATTTTTCTAAGACAAATAATAAGAATAAAAAATAAAACAATATAAATAAATATTCTTATCATAAAAAAAATAATATTCGACCTGTAGCTGTATTCTACTGGAAATAATTATTTTAGATTTGTTTTTTGAATAATTTATGTTTTATCTGTCATTAACACAAAAACTGAAAGCAAAATAGCAACCAGAACCAAACAACAGCAACCATGGCAAACAACAACCGTTTGGGAGAGTGAGAACGACGTCATATCTAAAATCCTTTTTAATTTTTCTCTATTCTTCAAGCAAGCTGCTCAGAGATCTCTTCGTCTCCAATTTTATTATTTTATTTATTAAATAAAATAAAATTGTTGTTTTCGGCGCTGTATTTATGAGCATGTCCTAGCACAATCTCTCTCTATTCTACGCATTGGTTTCTCTTTCTTCGGTAACTTCATCTTCTGTTTTTCCTTTTTCACTCTTAATTTAGATTTTTGCATTTTTTGGATTGGTTTAATTCGGCGCTGTTGCAAATTTTAAAGTTGGAGGAGGTTATTGTTTGATCCAGAAAAGAAATGGTGGTTTCTGGGCCAATTACGCCTGGACAGGTACGGTTTCGAATTTGAATTTTATTGATTCGATTTTTTTTATTTTTGGTTAAGTTTAATTTAGTTTTGAGATTTTGTAATTTTATTGGATTTAGACAATGTGATTTATTAGCTGGAACTTATTTGTAGTTGCTTTTGCAATTATTGAACTTGTGATTTCTATGTACTATTTTTGGATTCTGTTTATTTTGTATCGTTATCGAGAAAGTATGTAAGATTCAGGCCAAACATTTTGTATTTCCTTTTCTTTTTGTATAGTTTCAGAGCTTAATTTAATGTCTCGTGAATTTTGGTAGAAAATGATCCCCGCTTTAGATTATTAACAACTATGGTACTTCTGACTGTTGATGTTTGATTTTATTTTCCTCACTTTTAATTAAATATCTTGTTTCTTCTAAGAATTTATGAAAGTTCTATCTATAGTTAATTGATATACATATGTGGCTAGCTTGGTTTGATGTATGAACAGATTTGACTCGCATCTCAGTGATAATGTATATAATCTGACGACTTATGGTTATTTGTGATGATACTAGTGTTCATAGTGTAAATCTAAGTGAATGGTCTGGGGAAATCTATGTAGTTTTACTTGATATCTGATTAAAAGAACTTATGTACGTTTGTTATAATGCAGGAATAGCATTTTAATCGTTTCAACATCTACAATTGGGCTTTTATTTTTAATCTTTTGGACTTCATAACCATGCATTATATGAATATTTCACTCCACTATTCTGACTTTAGTTATCTCACTTGTTCTTACTATTTTATAGGGTTTGATATATCTTTGAACTGTTATGCTTGTTCTTGTATGCAATAGTTTTGCCGGAAATACATAAGAACGCTTTTTTTTATAATTGTTACAGGTGTCTTTTCTCTTAGGAGTTATACCAGTTTTCATTGCATGGGTATATTCAGAACTCCTAGAATACAAGAAACCTGCATCTCTTGCTAAAGCGTAAGTAATCATTTGGTGTTGAAGTTAACACGGGTGCACATATTTGATACGCTGCTACCACTATTCTTTGACGATATTGAATTCAACATATTTGCAGCCATTCAGACACTAATCTGGTTGAATTAGGAAATGAGACAATTAAAGAAGATGACAGGGCTGTTTTGCTTGAAGGGGGTCTAACAAGATCTGCATCTACTAAATTCCATGCATCAGCCATTAAAACGAATTTGATTAGGTTGCTTTCTTTAAGTTTCAGTCTTCTTGTGGATTTTTCCATGATTGTGCTCTTTAAACTCATTTTAGCATTTCTCTTATGATTTCCAGGTTTTTGACTATGGAAGACTCTTTTCTGCTGGAACACCGAGCCACTTTGAGAGCAATGTTAGACTTAGTCATATAAATAAATACGCTTTTTCTTTTTGGCAGGTTTCTGTTTTGTCTTGTATTTTACTAGAAAGGCAATCTATTGCAGGTCTGAGTTTGGGGCTATTCTGGTGTACTTCTACATATGTGATCGCACAAATTTACTAGGAGAATCAACCAAGGTGCTTTTATACTTGTTTGCATTATTGATTATAGTTCATGTGTATATCTGTTATTTTTTTTTTTTTTGAAAAAGCTACAGATTTGTACTGTTGCACCTGCATACCAATTAGGGCTTGATTTTCACTTGTATATATAATAATATTCTTTTGTGATTTCTGGTTATGTTGATACTTTATTTTTATCTATGTCCATCTTGTTCACTCTTAATTCCTTTCCCCTTCATGATGACAGAAAGAGGATTAGTTTTGGTTCACTTGTCTCCTAAAAGTCTCTTCAATTAATTTTCACATTCCAGTATCCTTGAATCTCATTGTTTCTTGTCCTCATTTTCCGTCTAGTTTAATTTTATAAACAGCCCTTTTTATTCCCTTGTACTTGCATCCTTCCTTGAGTCCTTAGTTTGGGTAGCTATTTAATACTTCCGTAATAAGCAGGTTGTGAGTTGTGACTGCAATGTCCTTTTGCTTATAGTTCAAGATAAAGGAATGTCTTACATAGTCTGAAAGTATCTTCTTCTCTGGTGGTTGGAAATTTTTGATGGCTAATTTCCCCCTATTTAAATTGTTTAAAGTAGTTGTATATTTTCACATTGATGGTTGGTTGAGGGTTCTACTTTTGTTGATTAACGCTATAATGATTTTTTTTTAATTATATCTTATGTGTGTTTCTTGGACAGAAATACAACCGTGACCTTTTCCTCTTCCTCTACGCTCTTCTCATCATAGTTTCGGCAATGACTTCATTGAGGAAGCATACTGACAAATCTGCCTTCTCTGGAAAGTCCATGCAATACCTCAGTAGGCATCAGACTGAAGAGTGGAAAGGATGGATGCAGGCAAGTGTTTATCGTTTGACTTGTTACCTGTGAAAGAGTAACTACTTAAGCATAGGCACTCTCCAAATACCTATTTTGAAAAAGGTGGTATTTAGATTATATTTCCTTGCCTTCCTTTGCGTTTACTTTCCTCAACATGACAATTTCATTCTTAAATCTCTGAAAAGGTCAAGGTGATACATTTCGGCGACCATACCTTTTTTTCTAGTTGGTCATAGCTAAGCTACCTCTATTATGATTTGAATTTCGATCAATTTTATTTTTCATCTCAACAGTCGTTCATTTGACTTTTTTTTATTCTTTCTAGTTTGTTGTAATATTGATAAGAATATTCCCCATATTTGGAAATTTTCATATGAAATTCTAAATGATAATTGATATGAGTGTTCAGTCTTTATATCTAAACTGATGTTCTTATGGGACAATTTTTATAACTGCCTTCAAACCACAAAACAAAAATCTTCACTGCCAAATAAATTATATTGCTTGTGTGTGCAGTTCATTGAATTTATGCTATCTACTGACCATTGCTTCTGCACTCACGAGTCACGTCTCTTTTTTGCTTTTTGTAGGTGCTATTTCTAATGTACCATTACTTTGCTGCAACGGAGATATATAACGCAATACGTGTCTTCATTGCTGCATATGTTTGGATGACTGGATTTGGCAACTTCTCATACTATTATATTAGAAAGGACTTTAGCCTAGCACGCTTTACTCAGGTGATATTCTCTTTCTGGGTTGTAACGCGTATCAATAAACCTGTAGTCCTTATATAAACTTCCATTTTCTGCAGATGATGTGGCGACTAAACCTCTTTGTGGCATTTTGCTGTATTGTTCTCAACAATGACTATATGCTTTACTACATCTGCCCGATGCACACGCTTTTTACCCTAATGGTGTATGGAGCTCTTGGGATTTTCAACAAATTTAATGAGATACCATCAGTGATGGCTGTGAAAATTCTTGCATGCTTTCTTGTAGTCATCTTTATTTGGGAAATTCCTGGAGTTTTTAAAATATTCTGGAGTCCACTAGCTTTTCTATTAGGTCAGTAACCTACCTACTTGGGTCTTCTACTTTTCATTTCATTTATATGCTTGTAAGTAATTTACACCTTAGAATGTTCATGTCCTTATATTCATCTCCCTTGGTGATATTCCTGCTCCTCCTCTTCTTTAATTTTTTGTTGAATGCCTTACTTTGAAACATGTGTACCTCACATGTGAATGAATCTCAGTTGAATTTCATTTTCAATATATACTTATTTTAAAGCACGGTCATTCTTCTTGGCTTGGAATGTTGCAGTTCTTTGCTAAATCGCCTTCTCTCTCTCTCTCTCTCTCTCATCAAATGGCAGGGTACACTGATCCTGCAAAACCTGATCTGCCCCGACTGCATGAGTGGCATTTTAGATCTGGTCTGGATCGCTATGTATGGATAATCGGAATGATGTATGCTTACTATCATCCCAATGTAAGTTCAATTTATTAGTCATCAGTTCTGTACGCTTGGTGCACAATGAACAAAATCAGTTCTGTACGCTTGGTGCACAATGAACAAACTCTTTAAAATGATTTAAATCTTAGGTTGAGAAATGGATGGAAAAATTGGAGGAATGTGATACCAAGAGAAAATTCTCAATCAAAGCAAGCATCATTGCAGTTGCTTTATTCGTAAGTTGCCTGATCTTTTCATCAATAAATTGATGTTATGCATTTTTGGTTTTTGATAGATGCTGCTGCTTTTTTCTTTGTTCTTTTTCTATATTCTTAAATTGTTCAGGTTGGGTATATGTGGTATGAATGTATTTACAAGCTGGACAAGGTTACTTACAACAAATACCATCCCTACACATCTTGGATTCCCATAACGTACGTACTAAGGATTTTTTTTCCTGATTTACTTGGACATTTGAGGAAGTTTTTGTGAAAGCACTTGGAATATCTTGTAAATAGAATCTGATTATCAGGTCTTCTTTCTTGAGATTCTAGTGTCTACATTTGCTTGCGGAATTGTACTCAGCAGCTTCGGAACTACTCTTTGACTCTCTTTGCGTATGTTTCTGGACCATTATTAATTCACAGTTCTGTCTTTTTTACAAGATAGGGGATTTTTTATTTGTCTTTTGACGAGTTTCTGGCGTTATTTTACATTGCTCTAATTAATGCTCTACATTTTTGTGCTTCCTAGGTGGCTTGGCAAGATAACTCTGGAGACTTACATTTCTCAATTTCATATCTGGTTGAGGTTTGTCGACCATTTAAAACGCCTCAATTTAATTTGTTTCTCAAACTGTTAAAAAAAATACATAGTCTGGTAGTGGAATCAGTTAACCTTGATATCTAGTTCTGGCTTTGCATCCTTCTTAAGGCATGATAATTCCACAAGCATGGATGCCAGCATAAGATTAACAGATTTACGTGTCTATAAGATTGTCATAATTGCATCTCATATATGCAGATCAGACGTGCCTAATGGACAGCCCAAGTGGCTTCTTTCTTTTATCCCGGAATATCCCCTACTCAACTTCATGCTCACAACCGCTATTTATATCTTGGTAAGCAAATTTTCTCCGCTTCCATATTTTGGCAATAGTTTCACTTGTATTCATTTTGTTCACTTTGGCTGTCATCTTACCTTGCTTCTGCAGGTATCTAATCGTCTATTCGAATTAACAAATACACTTAAGTCAGTTTTCATACCCACAAAAGACAACCGACGGCTGCTATATAATTTCATCGCTGGAGTAGCCATTTCACTCTGTTTGTACTGCACTTCACTCATTATTCTTCTGATTCCTCATTCTACTGTAAGCTCGAGTTTTCTGAGTCTCAAACGATGTGTCGGCTCTTCTTTTATCATAGTTTGTTACGTTATAATCTCGCATATAACTGATTTCATACTTACAGGCCTGAAAAAGCAAGGACTCGAGAGGTTAGACAGCACTTTTACATTGGACATAGAAAATATATATAATTAGTTGGAGCAGAATAAGAGAACTTGAAGTTAGCTATGCGATCGAAGCTTCAAACTCAAATGTTCCCAACGATTTTGAGTAAAACTGCCATCTACATTCGTCCGTGATCCGATATACGAATCTCGGCTTTGCCTTGGGACTATGATGGGGGGCAGGCATGCAACCACCAGGAAGTAAATCTTTTATTTTTCCTTACATTTTGTTGAATATCGATGAACTCGTTTTCCCTTGTTCTTTTTTGGTCATTCATTGAAGAAAAAGATGTAGATTCATGTGACATAGAATGTGTTGTTTCAGTACCAAACAAATTGGTGAGCCAATACTTAATTCAAAAGTTTTCTTTTGAACTTTGGTGTCTCGTAATCATTCATAAATCTTTAATTATTTATATCCCTCTACAAATGGTGTTTACGATACCCAAACTTGGTATCACAAAATTATTGAACTCTTATTATCACTCAATTGTGAAGGTAAGATTTATTTTTAAACTATATATTTTTTAATTGCGCATAATAATATTTATTACTTTTATTTCTTTCACCTAATTAAAGAAAAATAAATAAATCATGCTACTATAAATAAAAAATCAACCTTATTCCGATAAGGTACAATTATTAAAACAAATTAAAGTTCCAATATCCTCACTGGTTTTGTCCAATTAATTAGATTTTTATAATATTTATTAGAATATGCCTCTTTTTATGCTTCGGAAAATCAAGTTGAACTTTTAAATGTAATAGTCTGGTTGATATTTTTTGATGAAAAATATTTAATTACTATGTGATAGACATAAACGTTCAATTTTTAAATAAATCAATTTATAGTTAAAATTAAATTATTATAATAAAAAATACAAAATGAGTATAAACACGAAATTAATAGAACATGATATGAAAATTATATATAATTAAAAATATGAAAAAAAGTATAAACTATAAATAACATTAGTAATATATCAATTTATCCCAAATATAAATCCCTGAAACTACAAATTTGGCTGAGAAAAAAATAAAAGAAATTATAAATCATATTAGTAATTTGGATTTTCTAACATAGAAATTTGAAAATTTAATTATAGTTAAAACTAAATATTGATTAAGACAACATTTATATTTTTTAAAATAGAATAGGCCTCATTAAAAATTTTCTCAAAGTTTAACTTGACTAAAGTATGATAAAAAAAAAAGTGCCTAAGAATTTATTCAAAGTACAAATTTAAGTCCACAAGTTTTACACGAACATCAAGACCATTGCAACAGACTAGCATTTAAGAGGAAAATACAAAACTACTGACGCTTCAAAAACTATAAAATCTTATATAATTTTGAATCTTAATATTTATTTTTAAAATATAAAACTTCTTCATTTAATAAAAAATTATACTAAAAATATTAATTAAATCAGTATTTGATTTTAACACGATGTTTTATATTTCATGTCCAATGCTCGCAAGTTGAATCGCATCTTAGGTCTCCTTTGGCGGCGGCAATATGAACACTGAACTATACGAAATGAAAGCATAGGGTCTAATATTGTCCAAAACTCAAATTATTAGGAAAGTAATCCAATTAAATGATTACTGGGCGGCAAAACAGACAAAGAACACTCTGCTCATAGTCATATGGGAACTAAATTATGGAGCACGTCATTTTCTAATTAATTAGACGTACATATCACATTTATTATTATTATTATTATCATTTTGACAAATCTGACCTAAAGAAAATGAAAAAAACTAATATAAATAGTTTGATATGCTTGGTCAATTTTTTGTATATTTCTAATAATGCATACTTGTTATCATTTTTAATTTTAGGATATTCGTTTTTTCAGATGTGTTTCTCCATTTAATATAGTGTTCGACTCATTGTGGGTTACTATCACGGTTGACTACTCTATCTATCTTATCTACTAAAACATTCGAGGTAAAATTATACAGTCAAAGATTTACTCCGAAAATATCTATCATAATATTATTATTCTTTTCGCAAAATATATATCTTTTGGTAAAAAAATAATGATCACTTACATAAGTCACCTCCTAAATTAATTATACATATAAAATAAAATATTTGTACAAATATTGCAGTCCTTTTTATTTTAAAAAAATGTGGCACATGTTTTCTATTTTAAAAAATATAGCAAAAGTTACTGTGCAAGTGAAGTCGGTGAGTCATGATTTCAACTTTATTGTTTTCCCCATTCGACATCTTCCCGTTAGTTCACTGTCGACAAACGAACTGAAGTCTGAAATCTTTTATTAAAAAAATTCAATAATTGTTCAAAGATGAATTATTTTTAATCCAACTTTAAATTATTATTTAAAATATTATAAATTTAAAAATAATATGAGAAGTGTCATATTCTTTAAAAAAAAATGGGTGCAATATTGCTGTCATTTGCCCTATAAAATGGTAAAATTTAAACAGCCAGAAAATTCTAAATCGCTGCTTTGGATGACATGGATATTTCTTTCAAAAAGTGGATATGAAGCAGGTAACAATGACTATAAAGTAATTATGATAATTGCTTGTTCCACTCTATCACATCTTACAATATAAAGCTACCATTTTACTCTCATACTCATATAACTTTTACAAATTCATAAAAAAAAATTAACTTCTATAAGGTTAAAAATGTGAAATTGAGCTATAAAAAACCTTAATTATTTAAAGTTCAATTCTTTATGTTTTATTTTTGGAAATTCATATTTATATATCCATTTACCTTTTAAAAGTTTTAGAATTAACTAATAAAAATTAAATAGAGATTAAATGTGACGGAATAGGAAAAGATATAGATAGTATCCTACATCTATTGACGTGGTAGCAATTTTTATGGAGTAGAGTGAGCCAACTGTAGAGCAATAGTGAATTTGACAATATCTACTTCGTTCCGCTCCATTGTCATCATGTATATACGAATCATAAAAATATTTTACAAGTATATATATATATATATATATATATATATATATTTATTTATGTTATATTTATTTTTTTATATTTAAAATAATGTTTATATATTTATAATACCACGCTATCTAAAAATAATATCAAATTTGATTGTTCAAATTTTAACCTCATAATAAGAAGCTGTACGCAAATATATGTGTTGGCTGTCGGTAGAAAAAATTATTAGATAGACTTAGCTTACCATATCATTTATGGTCTTATCTAATAATAATTTTTAATCTCATTTTTTTAAAGTGAATTTTCACCTTTTTTTTCTACATATCATTTAATGAATAAATCTCATTGGATAAAACTATGAATGATGTGATGAGCTGAACCGTGTAATAATTTCTTGTAAGTGGGACATGCATATCATTATTAAACGATGCATCGCACCGTGAATGTCAATATCACCTTTGTCAGGCATAAATCTACTTGTATAATTTTTATATTTTCTTTTCTCACATTGTGCTGGATCATCGTTAAGCTAGAAATGGCGGAAACTGCGCAGATGCAACTACCCACCGTAGGTAAGTCATCACCTTAATTAGTTTTCAAGATCACTTGATCGGCACATGAATTCTAGTTACTGTTTTCCTCTGTATTTTTGTTTTCCAAAGTTATGTTCATATGATTCTTTAGTTGCAAAAGTTGAATTTTTTCCGTTCAATGTTGAGTACATAATGTTTGTTTATTTGGCAACTGAAGAAGCGAAGGAAGAAAATGGAGTCATGAATGGATATGCCAGTAATCAAGTGATAACAGTGTTGGGATCTGGGAAATACAAGCGCTGGATTTGCATATTCCTCAGCACAATCTTTCTTCTCTGCGGCCAGTCGGTAGCTCTAGTGCTGGGAAGACTTTACTTTGACAAAGGTGGAAAAAGCAAATGGCTGGCAACGCTTGTTCAATTTGCTGGTTTCCCAATTCTCTTTCCTTTCTATTGCATTTCATGGCCCAAATTTCTCACTGCAAATAGCTGTGGCATTGTAAGTAAACCACCACCAGCTTTGAAGCTGGGTTTGGTCTATGTTACTTTTGGCTTGATGATGGCTGGAAATGGTTTTCTTTATTCAGTTGGCATGCAATATCTTCCTGTATCAACTGTGACCCTCATTTCTGCATCTCAGTTGGCTTTTAATGCCTTTTTTTCCTATTTCCTTAATTCCCAAAGATTAACTCCTTTCATCGTTAATTCTCTGGTTCTTCTCACCATTTCCTCAGTTCTCCTTGTATTCCATGATAATTCTTCGAGAATTGTTGGAGTTTCTCAAGCAGAGTATGTAGCTGGGTTCATATGCACCCTTTTTGGAACAGCAGGGTCTGGACTGTTACTTGCTCTACAGCAGCTTGCCCTTAGAAAGCTTCTGAAAGGGCAAGCATTTAAGGTTGTCTTGGATTTGGTAATAGGTCAAACACTCACTGCAGCATGTGTTGTACTAGTGGGATTCTTTGCTAGCGGGGAGTGGAAATGGTTTAATGGAGAAATGGAAGAATATGGACTTGGGAAAATTTCCTATCTCATGGTTTTGCTTTGGACTGCTATATGTTGGATGGTTCTCACCATTGGTGGAGTAGGACTTGTCTTGCAGGTGTCTGCCCTATTCTGCAATGCCATAAGCACACTTGGTTTGCCTATTGTTCCGATAGTTTCAGTCTTTGTGTTCAATGATAAAATGGATGGTATAAAGGTGATATCTATGGTGCTGGCTATTTGGGGCTTCATTTCCTATGTGTATCAGCAATATCTCGATGAATACAATCCGAAGATAGAAAAAACCAGTAAAATTTCCGAAGCCTGAGGCTCTTCTAGCAGAGGTTTATCCAAACATTCAGCCCAACGGGGTGCAGCTGCAGATCACTGAATCAAGCCGGAGACTAGCTTTTACTCAACTTTCTACTATTATGTTTCCCTATACTGGCCTGTGAAATGGTGAAGGATTAGACTTTAGAGTGAAGAAAACAAATCCGCGTGTAAGATGTGTTGATTAATGTTTGTAATCTCCATCAGCTTGGAAGCTCCTATGGTGATTTTAAGGTAGCATCTTCATCTTTGTAGTAGAAAATCCTACAGGTCGGTTGCATTTATTGAACCAAATATGTTAAAACATGATTGTTCCTTAAAAGTCTGTTTTTTATTTTTGATGAGCGTAGCATTATCAGATTTGAAAGTAACTTTTCCCCATGTCTCGTAGAGGCAACAATAACTGGTCTCCTTTGGCGGCGGGTGGATAACACTTAAGTCCAAGGCATTGGGTCCGATGTTGTCCTAAACTCAAATCAGTAGGAAAATAATCCACCCCCCCCGCCCCAACTATTTTTTGTTTTTCAACCTCGCTTCGTTAATTAACAGGAACAAGTGGCGTCAGAACAGTCAAATAAACTCTACTCATAGGAATATAAGTGGGGAGGATTTTATAGGGATTCCCGCTTCACATTTAATTAAACAGAGATAATTATAAATTTCACATATTGTAGGGCAGAGATTAACATAAAAATTAAATTTGTCGTGAGTGGTAGAATAAAGCGTAAATATACTTTTGTACCCTCTCAATTTTTATCCGCTTTGTATCATCATCTCCCGCACACATTATCCTCACCTGCCCCAACAGATCTTATAATAAGTTATTATAAATATTATTAAAAATATAATATCTGCATGGATCATAGTCAGATTTAAGGTAATTCATATTGACTTGTCTTGAGATATTATTAGAAAGTTCAATATATATAATTGAGATTGATCATATCAAATATATAAATATTTTTTTAAAATATCAGTTTGAATCAGAGTTAAGTTTAAGATAATTTATAGACTTAACCGTCAAATAAGTGCCTAAACTATACTTTTTTCCAAATAGGTGCCCAAACTATATTTTGGGCCAAATAGTTGCCTAACGTTTCATTTCGTGACCCATTTAACGTTTGGTCGCGACGGACGATAAAATTTTTCCTTTTTCCAATCAAAATCGAACACTCGGCAATATTAAACATTTTCTGAATTTTATTTTTTTAAAAAAAATAAATCAAAATTTTAAAATATCCTAAAATTTTCAAATAATCCCAAAATAGTCCCCAAATCATGCCACTCTTACTGGCGTTGATCGCGTTTCTGGCGATGGAATGAAGCACCCTCCCCTCACCGAACGACCCATATACTATTTCTCGTCCGTTATGTCGTTGTTCGTCGCGAATCATTCAAATGAACCATTCGACAATTTCAGCGTTTTGCACGGCGTCGGTTAATTTCCAGCGACAAGGTGATGGGGTAAATGATTGTGATGGTCTGACAACAAATGTGATGGGCGGCGGCTCGACAATCGACGGCGAAATCATGTCAAATCGCGATTTGGGTTTTGGGTGTCAGGGATTTTAAAATTTGGGTTATTTTGTGAAATTTGAGGTTATTTTGTTTTATTAATTTTTATTTATTTTTAAATATAATTTTAAAATTTTAAGAAGATGACATGTGTCAGATAACGGTGAAAATTAACATACAGTAATTGCGGAGCAACTATTTGAGTAATATTGAAAACGTTATGCACTTATTTGGCCCAAAATAAATTTTAGACACCTAACTGAAAAAATATAGTTTTTAGAATATTTATGAACAAAATATATATACATATATAATATATGTGTTTATCGGTTTATTCTTTATTGTTTCCTAACGTTGAGCTTTCTTTCTAATGTTTGTTTTCTTCTCCTTAGTCTTCACCATAAGTATTTTATTTTTCTAATATTGTATGTTACTTGTTCTTATTTTTTAAAAGGTTGTTTTTTATTGTTATTTTCTTTTTTAGTTCTTTCTATAGTGTCTATTTGCTTCAACAATTAAAATATTATTTTATATATTATTTTTACTATTTTTTGTCCTTTATAATAGATTTTAGTATTTTTTTTTCCAAACTTTTGTGTTGTACAAAATTTAATCTTGTATACTATTATTTGTAAAAAATGATGACATTTGAAATAATATCACATATGTGACAGGAGTCTGAATGACAAATATTTTATACTTTTTTCATAACAAATTTTATTTATATTTATATAACTAGGAGTCTGAATGACAAATATTTTATACTTTTTTCATAACAATTTTATTTATATTTATATAACTAATATTCATAAATATATCATATAAATGGGTCATGGGGTGGGTAAATAGGATATTAGGTGGGTCTGAGGACCCACGTGGATGATGATGGGGCGATGATGATTTTAATCTTACAGGTTGATGGACATGGATGATTTTAAATTTTATATTTGCAGCAGGTCGTGAGACGAAGATAAAGATAAATTTTTTATGGGAATTGGTGTAAAAAGAGTAAACTTCGCACCCTCCCAACGCAATTTACATCTCTATCTACTCATAGTTAAATGGGGATTAAATTCCATAACTTATCCTTTCCAAATGTACCAATCGCATGGACCAACTCAATATATGTACTCAAACAAACACATATACATATTACATGCACATACAGTAAATTTACAAATTTATAAATTCGTTTGTATTTGTAGTTTTTATGTTATTCATAAATAAATTTTGATATATTAATAATTTGTTTATATCCATACTGTATTTATGTTATTCTTTTATTTACTAGTATTACAATTAGAGATAAATTTTAGAATTCAAACTCATATAAAAGGTGAAACGGATGAACATCTAAATCATTTGGCGGATCTCATGGAAATATTGAATAATCCATACACCACAAGTGTTCAAACCAAACTCTTAACACGACTAAGGAGCAGTTTTATAATATCCTCATATTCGAAACGCGTACGAAATGAATTAGTACTTTGTTTGTAATTTGTCAACAACCAACATGATTATTGCCTATCTTAGTCGCAGACGAGATTATGTACCGTGACCTTATTATCACTTTATCTATTCTACTTACAGATCCAGATATATGGTGTCCAAAGTTCTTGATCGTTGAAATTTTAGCCACAGGGTCCTAATAGTAAGGAGCTGTACGCAAATATACACGGATATTATAGCCGTCAGGGCGCAGTAGGACATGCATAATTACAATCTAGGCTTAAGTAAAATTTTTAAGGAAGCTTATGATAATATTTGTATGGTTTTTTTTAATAAAATCATACCGGTTGATAAAAAATTGCGTGGCACAAATGAAAAATCGACACCACCTTCCTCGTACAAAATTTTTCTTCCTGAAAAGTTATAATTTAATTTTGGTATAACTATATATTTAGTACATCACTTGTTCTCGCATTTTTATTTTAGTATCTCACCTTTTTTTTAAATGGTACCTAACGTTACAACCATTTCCGTTTAAATCCAAATATTTAAGATAATGATTAAATTGATAGAGTTTTGACCAAATTGATAGAAATATAAAAGTTTTCTGGGCTAAAACTGTGATTATCCCAATTAAAAATAAGCTAAGTCATCATCTCCATTTGTTTTTAAGGTTGGGTACTAAAACAGAACAAAAAAACATAATTGGG
Source organism: Hibiscus mutabilis (assembly GCA_019671005.1). NCBI lineage: Eukaryota > Viridiplantae > Streptophyta > Magnoliopsida > Malvales > Malvaceae > Hibiscus > Hibiscus mutabilis. Next base: position 7,184,817 of record CM033748.1, on the reverse strand, counting down.
TTTGTTTAGCTAGAAATGGCAGAAACTCTGCATTTACAACTACCCATCGAAGGTAAGTCGCCACCTTAATTAGTTTCCAAAGATCATTTGATTGCAAAAGCTGATTTTCTTTTGTTTGTTTAAAAGTAGTTTTTAGCATTAAACTGTTTTTCATCTCTGATTTTGGCTTTGTTTAGTTACTCGGAAATTCAACATCTGAAATTGGGTTGATTTGTATGAGTCACGGCATCTTTTGCACTGATCAGCTATATAGTAAATTAAACTTACACCAAACTTTAAAGTTGGAACAAGTCTCTTCTCCACAAGAACTCAAAGAGTTCAGTTCTGTCTATGGGTTTTAGCATTAATTCAATCCTCCAGTCTTACTGAAACAAGAACAATCTAGGCTATGAAAGCTTAAACTTGGTGATTGGACTAATCTAATTACTAGAAGCACCAGCAACATACATGAAAGTAAAAATAATATTTCAAGTTCCATTCAGTGTTGAGTACATAATGTTTGATATTTGACAGCTCAAGAAGCTAAGGAAGAAAATGGAAATGCAACCAACCAAGTAATAACAAAGTTGGGGTTTGGAAAAAACAAGCGCAGGATTTGCATATGCCTCTGTACAATCTTTCTTCTCTGCGGTCAGTCAGTAGCTGTGTTGCTGGGAAGACTTTACTTTGACAAAGGAGGAAAAAGCAAATGGCTGGCAACACTTATTCAATTTGCAGGTTTCCCAATCCTCATTCCTTTCTATTGCATTTATTGGCCCAAATTGCTCACTGCAAATAGTTGTAGCATTGGAAGAAAACAACCATCAATTTTGAAGCTGGGTTTGGTGTATGTAACCTTTGGCTTGATGCTAGCTGGAATTGGCTTCCTTTATTCAGTTGGCATGCAATATCTTCCTGTATCAACTGTGACCCTCATTTCTGCATCTCAGTTGGCTTTTAATGCCTTCTTTTCCTATTTCCTTAATTCCCAAAAGTTCACTCCTTTCATCATCAGCTCCATGATGAATCTTCAAGGCTTGCTGGAGTTTCTCAAGTACATTATGCAGCAGGATTCATATGCACACTTTTTGGAACTGCAGGGTCTGGGTTGTTACCTACTCTACAGCAGCTTGCCCTTAGAAAACTTCTGAGAGGGCAAACATTTAAGGTTGTCTTGGATTTGGTATTTTGTCAAGCATTCATTGCATAAAGTGCTATACTATTGGGGTTCTTTGCTAGCGGGGATTGGAAAAGGTTTATTAGAGAAATGGATGAGTACGGACTTGGGAAATTTTCCTATCTCATGGTATTGCTTTGGACTCCTATATGTTGGATTGTTTATAACATTGGTGCAGTAGGATTAGTGTTGCAAGTGTCTGCCCTATTCTGCAATGCCATAAACACACTTGGTTTGCCTATTGTTCCTATAGTTGCAGTCTTTGTGTTCAATGATAAAATGGATGGTATAAAGGTGATATCTATGATGCTGGCTATTTGGGGCTTCATTTCCTATGTATATCAGCAATATCTCTACGACTACAAGCCGAATATTGAAAAAACCAGTAAATTTTCTGAAGCTTGCTCTTCTTCTAGCATAGGCTTATCCAAACATTCAACCCAGAAGGGTGCAGCTGCAGATCATTGGGTCAAGCCTGAGACTAGCTTTCACTCAACTTTCTACTATTATATTACCTATACTGGCCTGTCAAATGGCGAAGGATTGGACTTAAGATTGAATAAAACGAACCGGTGTGTAATATATGTTAATTAATGTTTGTGATCTCCATCGGCTGTATGGTGATTTTGAATGTATCTTCTTCATCTTTGAGGTAGAGAATCCAACAGATCAGTTGAATTTGTGACTCTACCATTACATCTAGCAGTAAATGTGTTAAACATGGTTGTTCCTTTGAAGTTTAATCTATACAACAGCAAGTGACTCTACCATTTATCTTTTTTCATTTGTAGAAAGAGTAAAAAATGGCATTCTTTTTTCCCCCTCAGTTCATAATAAACTGTTTATGCAAACAGAAGATCAAAGGCTACTACAATTTGTCTTGACGCAGGAGAATCATTTCTCTCCTTTTTTTTTGTCAGGGATTAGAGAAAATTGTGTGAAATTCTTATATCATGTCAATATATATCACTTTCATTCAATTTATGTCATGCAATCGGGTTTATTAAATCAACCATTAATAAATGGTTGATTTAAGTTTTTATCATTCCGGTATCACATGTGATATGTAATAAATAGTCGAGTTCTTTTCCTAAAAATGTGATCAGGTGACATGATTCAGATAGTTTCTTTTTACTTTCCCTCTCTTTGCATTTTTGTGGTTCTGAGTGCAGACAGTTAAAAAGATTCTAATAAAGAGTTTTATAGTGTAAAGGACGAGGAAGATGTTCGAATTAAGCTGATTTCATTGCAAAGGCAAGTGGTCCTTAATCCTAAATATAAAATAAAATAAAATAATATCTGTTCCCAGCAGATATGGGAGGATAGATATCCGACAATCACAAGTGGCATTATCTCATTGGAGCAACAAAGAACACTTACAGAATTGTTTGGGATTTTTGATAGATCAGCTTCACCCCAAAACTATCCTAGTAGACATTGGAAAATCAAACACCCAACATGTTACAAACCAATAGGAGTTCAAATATAAATTATCGTAAGATAAGGATCTGACTAGAGAGAACTGTTCTAAGCGCTTGGCTTCACTGAATCTGTTTTAACAGAGAAGGAAAAGGTATACTAAATTTATCCTTTTGTGGGTAACTTTGATTAACACAAAATCTATTTCAAGTGTTTTTCATCGAGCTGCAAAGAAGGATATCTTATCAGCCACTCGAACACTGTAATTTTTATAATGCTGCCATCATTTCAACACCATATTCATAACTTCGTAAAAATCTTTTGCGTATGGATCTCTCTCTCAAATTTCGTTTTGTGTCCTAATAATTTGTTGTTATTATTAATGAAGTGTAAGGAGTGTCAAAATGTTCAAAAGCATTTAAAGACAAATGAGATTATAGAACAAGGTATATTGTTATGTGAATTGAACGAGTGGCAAGTGGAGATGCAAAGAAAATATCGAAATCTTGAGCCCCAATGAAATGAGGGATATAGATACTTTGCATGGGTAAGGATTGAGGAACCTCCCTTCCTCCTCCCTATATAAACTCCCCTGCGTATCGCCCCGTTTCCATCACTCTGAAAACTTAAACAACAACCTCCCATAACCGGAAAAACATCCAAGTTTCAGAATGGCAGCTGCAACCATGGCTCTCTCTTCCCCATATTTCGCCGGAAAGGCTGTCAAGCTCTCTCCTTCCACCCCTGAAATCCAGGGCAGTGGCCGTGTTTCCATGAGGAAAACCGCCACCAAGCCTGCTGCCTCCGGTAGCCCATGGTACGGTCCGGAGAGAGTTTTGTACTTGGGTCCACTCTCTGGTGAGCCTCCATCTTACTTGACCGGAGAGTTCCCTGGTGACTACGGTTGGGACACTGCCGGTCTCTCCGCTGACCCATAGACCTTTGCCAAGAATCGTGAACTTGAAGTCATCCACTGCAGGTGGGCTATGTTGGGAGCTCTTGGTTGTGTTTTCCCCGAACTTCTTGCTAGGAATGGAGTCAAGTTCGGTGAGGCCGTGTGGTTCAAGGCCGGATCTCAGATCTTCGGCGAAGGTGGACTTGACTACTTGGGTAACCCAAGCTTGATCCACGCTCAAAGCATCTTAGCCATCTGGGCTTGCCAAGTTATTCTGATGGGAGCCGTCGAAGGTTATCGTATTGCCGGTGGGCCTCTAGGTGAGGTAACTGACCCATTGTTCCCAGGTGGCAGCTTCGACCCATTGGGTCTAGCTGATGACCCAGAGGCATTCGCTGAGCTTAAGGTAAAGGAGATCAAGAACGGCAGATTGGCTATGTTTTCCATGTTCGGATTCTTCGTCCAAGCCATAGTCACCGGAAAGGGACCATTGGAGAACTTGGCTGACCACCTTGCTGACCCAGTTAACAACAATGCCTGGGCTTACGCCACCAACTTTGTCCCTGGAAAGTGAGGTTTATAGAATGGGAGTGATTTGTGTTTCAAGTTTTCTTTGTTGATGTAATGTAAATTTGTTGCAAATCAATGAGAAGTTGAGGTGAATTTTGTGTGCCCAAAGCTTGCCTACCTTTTGTCAACATCTTTAACTATAATCTCCATTGTATTTAAAAAATGAGGGTTATATTGTTGAACACATGCAGCTTAAAGAATATTGAAAGAAACAATGGATATCAAATATTTTTGCATAATGCTTTGTACAAAGCAATAGGAGAATTATATTAAACAGCAGCTCGAAGATTCACTACAATTTGTCAGATATAAAGAGAGTTCTGCATATGCCTTCATTTCTACAGAAATTTGATATTGGCTTGCCTAACTACTCCTTTTTGCCGATGGTTGTGTGCATTGGAAATATTTAGGTTTCCAGTTTCTCCCACTTTGAAAGGCCAACTTGAATCATGAGAGTCAAGATATAATTTTATCATTGTATTGTCTTTTAACTTTACTATAATCATAATTTTATTAGGTTGGAATGTAATTCTATCATTTTTTGAGAAACATATAATTTTACCATTTTATTAGGTTGAAATGTTTATCATTTTTGGGACTTCTAATTAGAGATTATTTCATGAACTAGGGTCATTGTTACAGTACAAAGGGGAATCGCCCAGAATCGCCCAAGGATGTCCCCAAATAAATTTACTTAAAAATAAAAAATAAAATCCTCATATTTTTTATGAGTACAGATTTAAAAATTATTAAATTAATTCGAACTTAAAAAGCTAAAGAATAATTTTGAACTTAGAAAGTTCAAATTATAGCCAACTAAACTAAAAGTCACACAAGTAAAAAACTACTAAATTGAACACTCAACCTAAAAAAATATAAATTTTATTACATATAGCAAATGGCCCACGTACACTTAATCTCAACCAAAAGGCCAAGACTAAATTGTTTCGTTGCTCCAGTGGCTAAGCACCTATTTATAAGCTGCTTTATCTCCTTGCTTTATGTATCTTAAGGATGTGGGATATTGGATGTGTATTGTATTTGTAATCTGTTTCAACTTGTTTTTAACGCATCTTCACTCGAGCTTTAAATAGGGATGGGTAAATATTCATTTTAGTCATGTCATCTTTTAATTTTATCATTTTAGTCATTGATTTTTTCTTAATTTATAATGTAAAGTTAAATTTTCATTTAATTTTAGTAATCTTCTTGTCTAAGTGTTAGAAAATAATTTAAAAATCATTAGAAGTGAATTTAAATAACTAAAATTATAATTATTGTTTAATATAATTATAATTTTAGTCCTTATTGTATTATAAATTTTAATGACTATATATTTTTATATTTTATATTTGCCGTACCCTTGCCGTACTCGTACCCTATAATTTTAAAAATTGTTGTTTCCTGTCTCCTTTCCCGTTCTCGTCCCCGTCCCTGTCCCCATCTCAATACCCGTCCTCGTATCCGTATATGTGCAACTTAGGCTGAGAAATCCTTTGCAGACCGAAAAGAAAAGATATAGAACTAACCAATTCATAAACAAGAAAATCAAGGGTAAAGCTACCATCAACATGAAGCATGAAAAGCAGCGAGGTAAAATTTACACAGCATGCGTTCAGTATGAGGACGAAATAAGAACAGTAACTTACTGGGTCAAAGCATCTCTCAACCAACAAAAAGTAAGGGAAACTAAAAGGATTCACCTAAAAAAGGCACTGCAGCCTACTTTATTTTTAAGGTTATATTTTGATCCAAGTTATATTATATAATTATTTTTTAAATTTAAAATATAAATTTTAAAACATAAAACTTAAACCATAAACTTTAATACTAAATTCTAAATCACTAAAGCTTAAATCTCCCAAAACTCTAAAATTAACAAATTTACGTAAGCTAAAATTTACACAGCATGAGTATTAAAGTTTTTTTCCTTATTTTTATACCAACAAAACCTAAACTCACACAAGTTCGTCGTTTTTGTACCCAGAGACGGACGTATGACTTTAGGTTAGGGGAGAACCTATAAAATTTTAGGAGAGGCGAAAATAGATTTTTAATACAAAATACATATAAATTTTTAAAAAATTAAATCATATACGAATTTCAAATTTTTAGAGGCGTCATCGATCCATTCTTATTTGTACCATTAGATTGTAGAAAATCTCTAACATTACTCCAATGAAATTTTACTATTCTCAAATGACTACAATCGATTACTTTAGTAATCTGTCTTATGTATTTTGATTAAGTTGTTCTCATTTTATTTTATGTTATATTTTAATTATGTTTCATGTATAGTGTTTTTGGAATGTGACTCATTTAATATTAATATTAACATTAAAATAATTTGTTATTGTGGTTCTATTTTAAAAAATGCTTCCACAAGTATTTGATTGTAAATTGTTTAAATAATTTATCATATTAATTTAATTTAAGAAAAGGGTTTGGTCCATTTAAGACCCGTAGCTAACCAATTAATTAAGGAGAAGTGTTTAAAAATAAATTTATTTAAATAATTATTGCATTTTAATTTTATACTATGAAAGGTTGGTTTGTAGTACGTTGCAAGTTGATCCAAATCCGTATTTAATTTTCTTGAAAATTTTCACATGGTGTATTTATATGAAATACTAGTCCACATAAACATTTGCAAGTTGATTCACATTATTTAAATTATTTTTTTTTAGAGATTGACACATGGTGAATAAAACATTACAACATTAATTATTTAATATAATTTAAATTATTTATAATTAATTCTTTAAATTCCAGAGAGAAGGTGTATAATTATATGCATACACACACACACTTGAATTTAGTTTCAATGTGCAATTTGATACTTGAATTTGTTTTATCTAGTTAGTTACCTGAATTTTTTGCATCCACTCCTTAAAAAACCTTTGGTACTTAATTGAACAAAAAATAGAAACCAAATAACACATTAATGTCAAATTCATATATCAAAATATATATTTATCCAAACTAATACCATATAAAAGCCACCATTTTCCAACCTGAAATACCAAATAGGGACTTACATTACCATATGAAATGCTTAATAAGCAATAATGCGAAACCAGCCCTCGAATGTTTCCTTCAAAAGCTCAAAAAAAAAAAAAAAACAACGATCGGGAAAATAACTAAATGTTACTTCCCACGATTACCAAATTTACATAAGAAAAATTATTTGATTGCACTTCGTAAAGATCCCGCGTTTTCATAGATGAAGCTTCAACTTAAATGGAAGGATTGTTCGGGGGAAAAAAAAAAACCTTAAATGGAAGGAACATAGACGAAAAACAAGCTCCACTGCGGAATAGAAAGCTTAAAAGAGCTGGTTTAGGGTGCGTTTGATGCAAAACAACCTGCGTTTCGGTACAAGTTAGACTTCAAGTTGTGAACGCTTGTTGAGGGCCAATTGTCCGATTATAGAAAAGATGAAAAATTTAATTGTAACGGAACATTCGTTTAGGAGCGGAATTTGATAAAAAAAAAATGTGAGTAAATGCTCGTTCCATAAACAACAGATATCTTTTCAATATAAATTTTCCATTTGGCGCTCCAACGCCCTTTAGAAAAATTTGCTAAACAATCCCTTACTCATTTTCAAAGTTCAATCGCACCACATGTCGTCGTGTTTGGATGTCGCCTACGATAGCACGATAAATTTACCGCATCTCTGGTGGGCCATTGGTCCTTTTCTGTCCGATGAAAAGTTTTGCTCCTCGCTACCGCACCATTTTCCACTTTTACCCACGCTTTTGTTATTCCTTTTCTACTTTCAAAGTTACAATGCTAAATAAAAAGCTCAAAGCTCTAATTAAAATTTTCATTTTATATAATCAAACCATTCTCTTAAAAGAATTAATTTAGCTGTTATTTTATTATAAATAAATAATTTCATCATTTTGTCAATCTATAATGTGGATGAACAAAAATATTTTATATAAATAAAATTTCAGAATTTAAAAAAAATTCTAGTAATACATCAAAAATCAATTAATTTTTTATGAAAAAATGTAGTCAATTAAGCATTTTCGAATCAAAGTATACCCTTTAAACCCTTTTAATAAAATAATCAATTGTTCGTTGTTGACCAACTCAACCGATAATAGAGGACAACACAAGCACCAATTGATTTTTATTATTTGTTTTGTAAGGATTTTTTTACCTTTAACGTTTAATTTATCAACCAATTATTCACCGTTTAAGGATTTTTGACCTCTTCTATTATTCACCGTTTATGGTCAAACCGATTAACAACATTTTTTTTCTTTAGATTTTCTCCCCACGTTAAAGGGGAAAACAGAGAGATGAGAATAAAGTGAAAAATATTAGTGTCGAATAGAGTGTAAAAAAAATCAGTATGAATAAGACACGCAGAAAATCAAAATAAATCGAGATTAAGATGGTCAAATGCAAAGTTCATGAAACTGTACGAATCTTGTCATCTCTACCCAATTTATTTTTGTTAATACTTAATACGTTGATTAGACAAATAACAATACAAGTAAACAAAGCATCGGAAGAATGAATATGGACGGAGAAAATGAAAAATAAAAATAAAGTCAAAAAATGGCCCAACGTTAGTTGAATAGTTACTTTGACCTTTATTTTTTTTGAAGCAATTTAACGTTTTATTTTAAGTTAAAATAATTATTTTTACAGATAAAAACTGTTAGTCAACTGACGACAAATAACTTGAAATGATAAAAAAAACTCATATAGTAGTGCACGCTGATATGACAATATCATATAGACAAATATGTTACTTAAAAAACTATTCTATCAGTTAAAAAATAATTTTATAAAATTATATAAAATATAAAATAATTTTTTTAACAACTTATTATTCGTCAAGACATTTTAAATTATTTACCATCAGTTTTTTAATAATTTTTATTTGTAGAAAAATTATTTTAATCTAAAATAATCTGTTGAAAATTAAATTATTTTAAAAAATAAAGACTAAAAATGATTATTCGAGTTTTTTTTTTTTTTTTTTAGCTTTATGCAAACATAAAGAAAAAGCAAATGAGAAGAGCTGAGAAGAGTCGATTCCATGATACGCATAAATCGTCAAACCTCGTGAGCCCCACAGTTTCCTCTCTGTCACGCGTAAATCCAACGGTCACTTTCACTTCCGCACTAGACGGAAATACCCCAAATCTGACGGCTCAAATCCTACCGCGTTTGACTTCCAACTGCACACATCTCAATGTATAAGAAAACAAATGGAAATTAATTGTTCTCACCATCTTCACTCTCTTAATTAAAACTCTGCAGCTTTCTTCAGCGCAAATCCAGGGTTTCCTTTTTCAAACTAGTTTCCTTCCCTATTGTTTGGCTGCTTCCTGTCTTTCGGTTTATCCATTTGAGCTTCTGTTTTGTAAGATTTCTCAAATTTAATTATTTTTCTATTGTTTTCTCTGATCTTTTGTTAATGTTGCCCTCTTTGAAATTTTGCTAGTTTCTGTGTGTTTTTTCTTCTTCTCTACCTCGTTTGCTACTTATGTCTATTGAGGAATTGGTGATTTTTTTAATTAAAAGTGAGGTTTTCTAAATTATAGTTATATTTATTAATCTTTTTTATATTTTCTTATATCTATATCTGTTACGAAATAAAACTTTTTTGTTTTGAGTTTTACTTCTACTGAGCTTGAATTGTTGTTGTTCCTTTTGTTAATTTCGTTGCTTTTTTACTGCAAATCTTTATGTATCTTAATATGAGTATTTGTGTTTGATTTTTACTGCTATTTCCTCATTATTTTTGGCAGGTTAAAGGCTTGGATTTTTTTTCCAGTAATCACTTCGGGATTGAATCAGAGTTTAACAAAATGCCGTGGTCTTTCGTCAATTGTGTGCGCTTAGTGGTTTTCTTTCTTGTGATACTGTAATTTTTATTTGTTTTTTGGTAAGTTTTCTTAATCTGAAAATTTCTGACGATGATTGTTTACCTGCCTTATAATTTCAAGAATAAAAAAGGAAGTTTACATTGTGATCTGCATCACGTATGTATTGGTTGTTTTATTTAAAGGATTTGTTCTACTGTTATAGGTTGATTTCAATTGCATTTGAAAGGGGATTCAATTCATTCAACTTAGTGCCGTTGGCAATTGGAAAATTTTGGGTTGGAGGTGTGAGGATGTACATTTCGGTAACCATAAAGAGATATCGAGCAATTAAGGAAGTTGGGAAGATTAAAATGAGCGTTGGTGTTATTGCATACTATAAGCTAGTTCAAGTTTGTCAGGTATGTTTTCTTGTTTCAAATTTCATGTTGCTGTTTCATCCTGTTATATATGTTTGTGTCCTTGGAATTGTATGAAAGACTTCTTAGATAAATCTAATGCCAATTTGCCATGTCAGAATTCAGATATGGTCCCATTGCTAATGTTGTTGCAGTATGCCTGGATTAGGTTGAATGGACCTCTTGATTTGTAGTTTGCAAATTAGCTGATTGGAAAAATCTGTCTTGTTGATGCCCACAAACAACTGAATTATAACATGCGCAAACATGGGCATATGCTTATCTTTACAATTGTTATAGTTGAAGAGAAAGAAGTTATTTTCAAATTTGAGTAATGCAAGACGTTTGTCATTCGTATCTCTTTGCTGTTGTGGATTTCCTCTTGCGATTTGACCATTTTAATGCGCTTCCTTATGAAATAGAAATTTTAGAAGCGACTCCAAAACACCAAGCAAGACTGAAGCTTTATTCTTATGATTGACAATCATCCTTTTGTTTTTTGCTGCACATATTACCTGTGCAATTCTTATGGTTATATTGACTTCTCATATGCTATTGCAGGCCGAGTATTTCCGTCAGTTGCTTAAACCTGTTACGTAGTCTGGTATTACAGAACTTTTGGAAATTGAGATCTGGGTGAGTGTTGTTTAGTTGTGTTATGTGTAAGACTGACAGAATGAAAAATCTGACTGTGTTAATGATAATTTGGGATAGGTAGCTCTGTCATGTTGTGATGGGGATCTAGTACTTTAGTCTTTCTGTCTCACCAAATTTATAGTTAAACCTCCCACCCACTGTAAGTTGGATAATTGCACGTTCAAAGCGAAGAAGCATCTTTGTTGGGAACCTCTTAATTAAGTAGAAATTTCAATGCAGAGTCATCAACAGTTTTGCCCCCCAAAAGCAGTGCCCCCGTTTGCAGATCAAGTAGAAGATAATTACATGCATATCCCGGCTGCATCTGCTTTTGGTACTGTTTTTCCTCCATGTGCTAAGCCATTGCCACCCCTCCATGGCATCGAGTTTCAACCCTCAGAGGTTTGTCCCAAGAATTTCATTATCTTCAACCAGACTGATCATAGAAACCAGATCATGTTCAATCCTGCTGTTGCAAACAACTTTAATGGTCCTGGATTAAATGGCTTAGCAAATTACCTAGATGGAAGGTATGCCATAAAAGATGTTAATGATGTGGAAAAAGAGACCTCGTCATCTTTGAAAGAGGATTCAGATGAGATTGATGCACTCCTCAGCTCAGAAGAGGAGGAACAAGAAGATTATGATGAAGAAGTTAGCACTGCACGGACTTATGGTAATCATGAAAGCGACTCTGATTCTCGCTCTGCCTATGGTTCAAAACCAAGAAAGAACAGCTCATGCCCGTCTCCACTGAAATCCACTAGCAGTGGTGGCTTTTGTGATCCTGAAAAGCGCATGAAAATGAAGAAAATGGTTAAGGTATTAAGGGGAATTGTTCCAGGTGCCGATGAGATGGGTACTGTAGCAGTTCTTGATGAAGCGGTTCGGTACCTCAAGTCTCTCAAGGTTGAAGCAAAGAAGCTTGGAGTTGAGAGTTTCATGAGAATGGAGATTAAACTCGTATTGTGGTAATGGTTTCCTCTTCTTCTAAAAGTAAAGTTTATCATGTGTTGCATCCCCTTCCTTCACTGTCCCTCTGTGATGGTTTCAGGCCATAGATGAAGAAGACAGATATTTAGTATTGATGTTTGTGTTTTAGTTTCCTGTTTTGCGTGTATTAATGGTGCCAGGGCACGAATTACTGCTTAAACTTCTGAAGCTCATATATTGTCTCTGTAATATGGCACTAAGTTCGTAGTTGCCATCGTCTTTATGGCACAGCTAGCTGCTTTGAATGCTAATGGCATGTATTTTAAAATATTCACTAGTTTCTCTGCGTAATTTCTTATTCCACTTGCTTTTTTTTTATTCCTGGTCGTTGCATAAATGTTGCAAGTACTTGTTAACTCCCTGATGAGCACTGGTCACCTTTTTGTGAGCACCACTTTGCTCAGAGTTTTGTCTTTGTTTGATGTCCTTTCTCTGTTTTTTTCCCGCCCATATTATAATGGTTGTTTACCCCACCTTAACACCGTAGAATTAATTTGTTGGCAGTCCAGACCCCAGGGACGTGCTGTCTGTCAATACATTTATGTGGTGCCGGATCCAGTTTGTAAACATTTTTTTTTATCTTCTGTTAAAACAAACATTTTTTGTTTTTCAGTATCCGAGCATGAGTTGCATAAATCCATGTCAGCTTTGATTCCTTTATACATAATATGGTCTTTCATGCGGTGATATCTAGAGACATGGGAGCTCATTGTCATGCATGCATGGTGCTCTTTTTTGTCCACCTTTCTCCCACAATCCCTGCTCTTGAGCCAGTAGGTAGTGCATGTTAGTGGCGCACCAGCGCGGCCTTTTATCTGTTTTCCAACTCCTGCCAAGTTTCGTGCCTGTTTATCCCACTTTCTTTTATCAACTTGGATTTCATTCACCATCACTTCCAACTTGTTATGTGTTTTCAGGATTCAATTGGTTTTTCATCTTTGACTTCAATTCAAGTATCACATAAAATAAAATTAAAACGAAACTGGCCAACCATGGCAACTAGGACTCCCACGGTGCACGCCTAATGTTAAATGGGGTTGGCCGATGACCTGGCGCCTGGCAATAAATTTTGTAGCAATAGAGCTGACTCTCTTTTTGAGAAACAGGCTGGCAATATTCAGCGAGGGATGTCAAAACAAATAAAAATCAACATCGCAATCATCATGCCAACTTCAACTTGATGGGTTTTCCGCCACCAACGATGGAAATCATATCCGACTAGTAGCTCAGGCTTTATCGGGGGCTCGAGTCAGGCCCACAAAGCATGGCTTGAAACATTTTTTACCTATCTAACTATCATCTTTATTATTTTGTTATGTCTCTTTCTCTTGAATCACGGGTGGGTGGGTGGTGTTCCAACTTTGTCAAATTGTATGTTGCTTGAAATTGAACCAGATGTTATGTTCGAGAAGGCTAGTTCCTCGTGCTAAGCTTTTTTGGTACTACGCTTTAAAGCACTAGATTCTTGGACATACATGCGTTAAGTTTCTGTTTTTAAACTATTTTTTAACATCCTAGTGTAATTACACAGTAATATTTATTTTAAAAAAAAAACACAAACAAATTGTTCCTTCACTAAGACCACTTAGTTGTGAGATATTTTAAAATTAGAACCATAATTTATAATATTAGCATTTATAAAAAGAAAATATTATCATACTGTTTGGAATTCACTTGTTAAAATAAATTGTGACATAATAACTATAAATTTTGGTTAGAAACCATATAATATTAATAAAATCCAATATTCCTTTGTTTTTTACCTGCTCCGTATGTCAAACGTGGCAATGGCATCCCTACGGCAGTGTTCTGACTTCTGACTGCCCTCCACGGTCGATGATTGAACGGCTCTTTTGCACAACCTAACTATTACTTGATCCGATTGCTCCAAGTTCCCGATCACATTGCCTGGTTAGGATTATAAGCAAACATATTCCTGTCTGAACCAGCCGTCATATAGGACTACCTCTTGATACCTGCGCTATTGAAGCTCAAATCATTAAAAGTACTCTCTTAAAACCATCTTAATGAACATCTTTGATGCAAAAAAGGAAGATAAAGTAGTGCACAAATCAAAAGCTAATAAGAAAGATGAAGCAGTTCCAAGCATTAATATCAATGCATCAAGTACTATGTTCGCTCCGGAACTAAGTCATGGAGACTAAAGAACAACACCCCCACCGACCATTTTATATAAACAAGTGAAAATTGAAAGACCGAGCTATCAAGAAACAGAAAAATGTATGAATAAGCAGATTTTATATAAACATAATATATACAGAAATAAGACGGAAAAGGGATGTGAACCTGAATCTGTGAGCTTGCTGCGGCAGTCCAGCTCTGCTGACGACGGATGTCAGCAGAACTATCGGTAATGAAAGTTACTGTTGTCGATTCTTCTTTGATGTTAGCTTTCGATACGGGCGGTAATTCTCTCATGACCCATAACACAAAAGCTGATGGCACCGATGAACCTAGAAAAGAAAAATGAACCTCATAAACTTGGACACTGTGACCTATTTTGTCAATGGAGCATTACCATGGCAATCACAAGTTTACCATTCCATCCATAAATTTCAGGCATCAATATACTTGAATGATGATATGTATGCAAGAGTGATATTTAGCATCTTCACATCATGACCTCAGTCTAATATGTCGGAAGCATGTAAAGACACATCTAATACCAGTCCTTTGTACTCTGGTGCAACATACTTAATTGGAAATTCTTTAACTGCCCAACAGCCCTAATCAACCAGGTCATGCTTTTTATATATAAAGTTCAACACATGCATATCTGCCTGGTTTAAAGATTCCCCCCTCCCCACGGGATATATCCTAATTTCTCATAGTCTATATCCAATCATTATGAAGGTTCTTACAGTCAACAAAATTTTCTTCTCCAAACTTGATTGCCAGATGAGGCTGAATATTAAGAAAGATCAAAATACACATAAAATATATCGAATCAAATGGAGAATAAGTCTCCGATATGGATCAATATATTCCATGCCCTAAAAAACTTATCTCGATAAATCAACTATCAAAAGCCTTAAGTTAATTTGGAGAAAATTTTGGAAACTTAAAGGAGAAGTTGAATCAAGTACCTATAAAATAATATAAAATCAGTAAAGTAGAAGTGTAAACACCATGTATGTGCAATTCATGCCAGTGATAAAGCATCTGCAATCATGAAAATGCAATTAAGTTTATGAAGTTAGAAAATAAAACAGAGAGCGGACAATCATTGCAGAGCTGTGTACCGGAATATCAGTGAAAAGGGCCACAAATGCACTGGATGTGAAGCATACAACAGATACAATGGCTAAACCTGCAACCTACAGAAACCATATATCTCAACATAACATCATGAAATAACTAAGGTACAGATATAAGATAACTATAAAGCCACTGTATTTTAACAAACATAACAAGTATCAAATGTGAACGTGAAGGCCAAAGGACAGCTTATCATCAACCTTGAAACAAAAATGACAAGACAATAGACAATGACACAAACGCATGAAGGATAATGTGATAATACCTTCCAGATCTCAGATGAAGCTCTTTCAGATCTAACATTCTTCATTTTCCGACATAATAGGAGCCCTGAGAATGAGAGAGAAAAAATAAACAAAATCACGAGTATCCCTAAGAGAGAAGAGAATATGTACAATAAATCAGTCATCTGCTCTACTGACACTTAAAAGTATGAATTAATCAATCAATCACAAGACTAATCAGCAAATTTTTCCGGCATTTTGGCTGGCCTTGATCATATCACACATTTAACTAGAAGTGGAAATGAAATTATCTAAAGTAATCTTCGCATGCATGCTGTTGGATAGTAGGGATGGAAGGCTAACAAATACGACTTCTAGTATTTGACTATTTGGGGCATAAATTAAAAGAAACGAGTCTGTCTGGTTAACTGGATGTTTAAGACATTTTTGCCATCAGAAAGTTATCACAATAAGGGACAAATTCTTCAAACAATGTGAAAAGAAAAACTGAAATCATGGAAAGGAAAAGTCCATGTAAAATGCTAGTTGCTCACCATAACATGCCAATGCTCCACCTAACAATATTAGTGCTACAGCAGAAAGATCTATATAAACCTGCATGAGATACAGTCATTACTTCATGAAAAGACATAAAGAACATAAAGAATTTCCATAAATGACAAAACACAAATTTTCATGGTCTTTTGTTACATTTTACAATCAATAAACTAAAGGGAAAATATTGTAAACACTATCCCCACTAAAACATTCTCTATGACTATCAAAAACTAAAAGATGGTATGATATGAAAAGAACAATATTTAAAAATAAAATAGCTACTTAGATGTTCATACTCGAGCCACTGTTGATGAATCAATAGGATTATCTTCCATTCCTATCCATATTAGCACAGCAAATGTCATCATTAAAAGAAATACAAGAACAGTAACCTGTTCAGAGAAAATTTGAATAAATGAGTTCATACAGGAAAGTATTATAAAAACATTTAAACAACTGCACATGAAAACCATGATAAGAAACAAAAAAAGAAATTATATCATTTTACCAGAATCACTATTTTTTGATGACTTCCAACATGAATTAAACGGAAAGGATAACATATTCCGCAATTATCTGCAATTGATGACCTTGGTCTATTTAAAGAATTTTGTAGTAAAGCTTCTTCAAAACCCTGTTCATCATCCTCTTCCTCTACATCATCTGTCTGGTGGCAAAGGTCGACCCTATAAAAATCAGCCACAAAGACAAGGGAATAGCTAATGAAGAAATGCTAATTTTCACTCTCAAAGAAAATATGGAAACTTGGAGGTAACTAAATCTAAAAAAGGCTATTAGCCTGATTTATGGAACACTAAGCTTGAGTACGATTGCATTGGATTGGATGCACTGGGAAAAGAAGAAAAAGAAATCTGTCCTGTATATTGATTGATTAAGAAATGATGATTTAGTGTCAGCCACTATAGCCAATCTCCCTTATCTTATTTCTATTTCCTTGCTACAAAAAAGAAAATGAAAAGTGCATATCTTAATTCTTGCAATATCTCCAATTCCTTGCATTAAAAACGGTTTACATTATCATATTCACTGAACAAAAATGTAATTAAGTTACTTAAAGAGAAAACATACCAGAATGACAGAAGTAAGAGAAATGTTGAAAATAATAAAATTCTGGGGAGTGCTGCAATACACATTTGCACTAGTTAATACTTAAACAAATCTGCCGCAGGGACAAAAAAGAGAGTTTTATCAAGAGAATATAAACATACCCATGGCTATAAAACCACAAGAGAATGACCAGCATAGCCACCCTCTGCATGCAGCAAAGAGAGTCAAGACAAAATAAACAAAGTAACCTGCAGGTATATTAGAGTTGGGCAATTCAGTTTGTATAAGAGATGTGATTCAAATCAAGCTACAAGTATAAGGCGAAAGGTCAAAGTAGTGCAAAACACAAATTCTTACCAGCGTTAGTAGAGCCAATCAGTAAATGTAACACCTGTTATTCACATTCATTTGATTAAGAACAATCCAACACATACGGAAATTTAAATCAATACATAACTCTTTTCTGGCCAACCAACATATTAACTTAGATGTACCATGAATTAGAAAAGAAAAGAAAGAAAAGTAAAACAGAGGAGAAAAAGGTTATTAGAGAAAAGCATTAACATAAATCACATTAATACGTTTTCTAGTTTACTTATATGCACACCAATGCATGGACCTGACTGAACATTGATTTCCACTTCAACCTCGTGTCTATCTTCTGCCTGCAGTAGACCATAGCTAAGCTTGATAACATCTCTCTCCATTCTACTAATTCCACAATGGCACACAGTGTTTCTTAATCATCCTAGTACAAAGGCCAGATGGATTAATAATTAACTGCATCGTTATTCAAGTAAGGTTCCTAGTTTCCAAGTCCCATCACCAAACAACTTAGTCCAAAATTTTTAGAAAATAATATAGATTTTTTTTATCGTCCTTTCCCAGTGGGTACAAACATAAAAGATTTTTTTTAAAAAAGAAAAAAGTAGAGTACAAAGTATTGAGTTTTCTGCAAGAGTTTGAGGGATATACAAGAATTCCTATGATACTTGCAATAAGTTTAGAAAGCACAAAAGCTAGCAAGACAATTGTGGAAAAGTTGAAATCCTGGGAATGTTGGTCAAATAGGTCTCTCCTGCAATGGCTACTATCATCAACTCCTGGACCAATATTTTTTAGAACTGACTTACTACATGTGTTAACTAGCTAGCCTAAGAAGTATGAAGTAGTTTACGTTCAGATAGAAATCTTTAAGCTCAACCAAAAGGTCACAGAAAGCAACATAAAACTTACTTTTTGGCGAGTCCATCCCCGCTGTGAATTCCTAACGTGAATCCGAGCAAGCTGACCAGTAATGAGAATAAATAATCAGTACAAACACAAATCAGAAAGGAGAAAATAACAAAAAAAAATTGTCTCTCCTTAATTATTTCCTGGATGTTAAACAAAAAGATGCATATAAACCCAAACAAGTAATGCATTATGTATAAGCACGTAAAATTGACTGTTGATACACATTAACCCAATATCTCGATTCAACACAATGGAGTTATGTGCAGAAAGATAAAATTTTCATAACAAGATAGCATTCAAGACATATAACAAGTTACATGGTTCTGATGCAGTGTTTTATTTTTGTTCCGAGGTTCTGATGCAGTGTTGGAAGCTAAGATGAATGGGCTTTTAAATCTTGAATAAATGGCACTAGTAGTAAGACAGAGGGCCGGAGTGGAGGCCGAGGGCTTTTTCAGCTTGATCAGAATAAATTCTATAGTTCAATATCATAAATGGAGTCAAGTCAAGCTCTTTATAGATCACATTGTTCTTCCAACATCTGGTTACTGCAAAAAGAATGAGTCACCTAAGCATGGCTCACTCAACCAACAATTTTCAGAATTCGAATTGAGCACTGAACCCAAGGAACCGATTCCATAAGAATCAACCCTTGACAATACATGTTATTCAGGATTGCAAGGATCATATGCATTTTGGATTTAGAGAAATGCAATTTTACTTCAAACTGCAAGTCATGCAATCCCTAATTTCCACTATAATGATCAACAAGCAAACTATTAAGTTTGTAGTTGTGTGTTAGTTTTATGTGAAAAACAACAATTATACCAATCATTCAAAATACATAAATCTATCCATTCAACAATCTTGCACAAAAAAGCATTTTAAAATAGAAAAAATTAAACCAACTTAAATTACTTTCTCAACATGAATGTCAATTTGAGTTGATTAACAACTAAACACGGCACTACAGCAGCAAAATAATTTCATTAACATTGAGAAAAAAAAGGAAAAATAAAGGTTAATAACAAAACCATCAAGTTTTCAAATTTCTACATTAATCAAATAAAAAAAGTATAACAAATATACTGAATGCAGAACAACTGGAAAACAATCCTAAAACATATATTATATATATCTATCTTCAACAATTCCTTAATACGAATAACCCATCAATCAAAACTCTCTAAATATATATTAAAAAATCATCAAAACTTTTAACAAAATAAAACAAACAAACCTGAGAAAAAGCAAGAATGGCAATAATGCCATCAAAACAAGTAAAACCCACATTTATTCCAACTAGTTCTCTAGAAGAGCTGCAAGACTTCTCCTTTTCTTCAAACATTTGTCTCTCTCCTTTGAACCTTGCTTTGCTAATTTTTATTTCTCTATTTTTTTCTTTTTTTCCGAAACGAGAAACAGGGAGTTAAAGTTCTTCTCCAAGTCTTTCAAACAAACAAAGAAGTGTGAAAGACCGAAAATTTTAAAAATATATACAAAGCATTATAAAATATAATTTTATAAACTCGACAACTTTTTAATTGAAGATTGTGGGAAAAAAAAAACCATACGACGTTTTGTCAGATAGCAGACACGCGTTGAGAAAGTAACAAATTTCTACAGCCGAGTGTGATTCATTGCTTTTTCATTTAAAGCTTTGACCTTTATTATTTACCCCAAAGTGACATCTGCATATATTTTCTGAATTTTTATTTAAATATAATTTTATGGGTTTTTTTAAATATAATATTTTTTATTTTAATTCACGAAATATTATATTTGTTATAATATTTTAAAAATTTAATTTAATAAAATTCGATTATAAATAATATTTTCTCAAAAAAACCTTAAAAATTGTCTAAGTCGGAACTTCCTGAACCAACTTTTAGGGTTTTTTTGGAATTTACTGTTCAAAGTCGAATTCAATTAAATACGACTTCTAAAGTACCATAGCAAATGCAATATTTCAAGAATTAAAATGAGAAAGACCGTATTTTAGGGGGAAACCCTAAAACAATATTTATGGAATTCAACAAACTCATTAGAACTTGGGCTTTAAGCTACAAATTCATGACGGGCGTTATTTTTTTTTGTTGTGAGCAAACGTCCGTTGGAGCTGAGCATCCGTTATTAAAATTTAAAATTTAAAAATTTTAATTATAGGTAAACGATGATTTAAGGTAAAAAATTGTTGGGCAAACCTTCGTTGAAGACTAAACTTCTTATTTAGCAAGAAAATTTAGAATAACACCCATTTAAGTTGCAAAACGCAACCAAAAATAAAATTATAATCTAATTCTAAAATGTCATTTATTATCATCATCAAACAATATTATTATTTTTTCAGTCGATATGTCAGAATTTCCAAACCCACAATCATCAGCAGAAAGAAAGCTTAATAAATTTTCTTCACATTTGAAACAAATCCTGCTGCGTTATCCAAAGCTCAATCAATTCAAATTTGTTTTTTCATTTGATAACGTATAATGTATGTACATGCATACATGCGCCGGTTTGACAAGCTTTATTTTAGTAGCCTGTTAGTTTTTTTCAACATTTTAGAATTTATTTGATTATAAATTTTTATTTAAAAAAATATTTGATTAATGGTTCAAGTTAAAGATTTATTTTATATTTTTGTACGATTAAAAAAGGTAATTAATCAATACACATACACTTGAAATAAAAAGTTTTCACAAACGTTTTAGTTTTAGTGTTTAAGGTTATAGTGTAGGGTTTAAAAGTTAGTGGTTTAAGTTTAGTGGTTTAGAATTTAGGGAGTGAGGTTATAATTTAAGGTTTATATGTTAAAACTTAAATCCCTAATCATATTACACTAAACTCTAAACCCTAACCTCTAACCATAAATTCTAACCACGGCCCCTATTGTAACGACCTGGGTTACGAAACTCGAGGGTCGGGTTAACCCGAGGCATGGGCTTCGCGTTTGGATCGAGATATTGGGCCTTGAGAGCCGTGTTGGGCTTGAAGAAAAGCTTTTGGGCTTGTGTTGTTGGGTTGTTGATGGGCTAAGGTGAAAATAAGAAGGGCAAATAGGTAAAAGCAAAATTGAAGGCGAGAGAGTTGATGTGGGACTTTATTTCTGCAGGAAATAGAGGGAGTGAGATCATCTTGGTCCCCATGTTCCCTCTGTCTCATTCCTAGCTTTCACCCAAACTTTTTCATATTAAAGGTCAAATCTTTGAGAGTTTGAGTAAGAATCTCGTTTGGGGCAAGAATGGAAGCTTGTTCAGCTTTGAGAGATCTACCAATCAAGGTAAGGATGGGTAGTTATGGTAGAGATTGAGGTTTTGGTGGGGTTAGTGTGGATGAACGAGAATAGTCTTTGATGGCTTATTCCTCAGCTCTAATTCGAGGTTAGTACACTACTAACTCCTATTGTTTCCTGCAACTCATAAAAATAGGCTTTGATGCATGTATGCATGTTTTTGGCTTGGTTATACCTTGAGTGGTTGTTAATGGTAAATCATGAGATAGATATTGTTATGGCTTAAAATTGGTAAAAACCCACTTATTACCTTCAAAATAACTTGTAGGATCGATTTGGGGTTTAACCATAGGGTTAAACAAGGTTTCTAGGTGAAACCCGCACCCAGACTTCATAAATTAGGTTCGCGTACCGATACTAGGGCTAGGGTATCAGTACGCCTTAGTGGAAATAGGGGATGAATTGTGAGGGGAGTACCAGTATGCCTCCCGTGTATCGGTACCCCTTACAAGGTAAGAATTCCAGTGACACCTTCGTGTACCGGTACGCAAGAGGGCGTATCAGTACGCACTGTTACATTACCTAGAAAGGCTTTGAGTACCGGTATGTGTATGACGGAGTACCGGTACGGGCACATATTAGTACAGGGCGATTCAAGTACCGTATAGGTACCGGTACGGCACGTAGCGTATCGGTATGGCCTTAGGTTTAATCTCTTCGAATCTAGTAGGGGTATCGATACTTATTGGGGAGTATCGATACGCGTTGTTGCTTGCCTGAGAGAGGCTTAACATACCGGTACGCGTATGTGAGAGTACCAGTACGGCGTAGATCGGTACGGGGCGATCTTAGTACCGATGATGAGTACCGATACGATACGTAGCGTATCGATACAGCTTGGGGTCTAATTCTTTCGAACCCAATTAGAGTATCGTACTCATGTGGGAGTATCGATACCTAGAGTGGAGTACCGATACTCACCTTGAAGTATCGAAACTCGTTGAACAATCTGTCCAATAATTTTGAAGTTGCGTTCGGAGGCGTTATAATTTGAGACAAGGGTCTTGGGGTCTGTTAAGGTGTAGAATGGATATTAAAACTGAGAAATAAGAATTTTAACCCCGTATGAGAAAAATAGGCTAATAACTTGGTAAATGTTGGGTAAATTGTGTGAGTTGGTAGCCCATAAGGATCCTAGGTGGATCGTGGATGCTGTGTGGTAGTCTAGGCCCTTGCTGTGTGTGGAAGGGTCGACTATAAGGTTGAGTTTCATCGGATAATAAGATAAAGTAATGAGAACAGGTAATGTGTACCTTTATAAGTATGCTAATGAATAGATAATTTAACGAGATAATGTAATTAATAAAAAGAAAACTATAGGGCTATGATAAGGGTGTTAGAGCTGTGTGTGGTAAGACCCTTGTGTTGATATTTAGAGATGTATGGTTACTAAGGTCCTTGTTGTGTGCTGATGGGACACCTAGATAGTTGAGTCATCCCTTGTTGGGATTTGGATACCCTAAGTGTGTTGCAACACCTTAAAGATTCCCGAATGTTGGATCCCGATGCTATATAGACGCGAGCCCCATTCGAAGATGCTTGATGAGAGATCCCGAGCATGGATGTAGGATTCTGATGCTATGTGGACGCGGGCCTCATCCCCTTGAGTATAGGATCCCGATGCTATGTGGACGCGAGCCTTACTCAGAGTGTATGATCCCAATGTTTTTGGACCCGGGCCTCACTCAAGTGTAGAATTCCGATGCTTTGTGGATGCGGACCTCGCTTAATATTGTTGGTGTTATCTGTGTGATGCTAGGTAGTCGTATGAGGTACTTGTATGAGCTACGTGTGTGATCATGCATTCATAATGCCATGTGTTTAGGGGGTTATGGTAGCGCCAACGTTATCTTGCCATGATGTCATTTATGTTACATTACTTTATTTATGATTTGCACGAAGCATAGTTAAGCGGCGGTGTATCCACTGAGCTTTGTTAGCTCAGCGTTCAGAATCGTTGTTTCCGTTCGCAGGTCAGTAGGTTTGGCTTGTTCTTGGAGGAGCACCATCAAGGAAGGATTTCAGCGCCTCGTCTCATCAGAGTACAGTATTTAGGTCGTTAGGCTATGTATTCGTAGGAACCTATTGTATTTTGTAAATCGTATTTGAATTTTCAAATGATTGAGTCAAAAGTTTATAATGAAATTTTAAAGGAGCTCCACTGTATATGTTTTCAATAGTTATTATGTTTTATTGGGTTGTATTTAAATGGATTTTCATAATGGATTGTGGATTGGGCTAAATTAGGTCAAAGTTTCATGGTAATGGGTTGGGCTTGAGGCCCAAATGTGACATCCAGGTTGAGGGTGTTATATTTAGTGGTATCAGAGCCTAGGTTTAGCCGATTCTAGAAAAAGCCCAGGGTGGTTAGGAGTCAGGAATAGGTGTTTAGAGAATACGAGCCCTTGTGTCTAAGTTGTACTCTTTCAAGACTGAAATCTGGACGGTGTGCCATGTGTTTACGCGTGTCGCTGGTTGTGACATTAAGATAGATTCGATCAAGGTTGTGAGTACTATGATGTTGGTTGATTCCTTTGAGAATAATTTTGAGATAGGAGTTATCTCAGCGTTAAGCTTGGGATTATGAAGGTATGGAGGAGTTGAGGGTGTGCCCTCCTCCCATCGCTTGAGAAGTAATCATGGTTATGTGATGTAAGTTACCATGAATTCTTGAGTTAATGGTGAGAACCTCCCGTGGTGAGATTATGCGTGTTGATAGATGACCCTTTTGGAATGGATAAAAGGGCTTGCTTTTGATTGACTAGTGGTAGAGTGGCGATCAGAGGCCATCATCATCCTAGTAAGTGAACCTTAATGGTGGGTACCATGTGATGGGGATGTAGCACTCTTGGAGGATGTACGTTTTCGTCTCATATAGAGAAGTACATGGTGGTTGTAAGGTCTCAACTATAATCTTAGTAGGCTAAATGCCCTGGGATCTCAAGCAAGGTATGCTTGTTGCGGTTGTTTATAGTAGTGGTCAGAGGGACATCGTGGGTTTTGCGCTAGGCGATGCTTGAGAATACGTGGTTGTCATGTACAATAGAGTTGTCTTCTAAATGAGTTGATATGATCTTGGTCATCGATAGTTGACCGGTCATGAGCCAGCTTGAGATGACAAAAGTAGTGTTGAAAGCTTCGAGGTTTTAGGGGAACCAAACCTCTATCTTCTGAATGCAGTTCAGACCAGTTGGGTCGACGGCGCGAGATTAACCAATGAGAGTCGTGAAGGGAGCCATGTTCCTTTAGAGGGAGGATCATTATTGTTACGAATCTAAGTATAAAAAATGGGTTGAGAAAGGATAACCTGATCAATCGGATTGATGGTTAAGAAACTCTCAAAGGGGTCTGCGGATGACATGGAATAGTCTTAAAAGAATTCTACTGTATTGTCTTTTTCTTAAAGGTAATATATACGGATGGTAAGAGGCCGTAGAGTCGGGTCTACAGCATGCGCTCCCGACATGGGATATCTTCATGGATGAGTTTCGGAAGAGATACATTAGTAAGGTACGCATGGATGAGATGATGACCAATTTCTACATCCGGTTCAGGGAGATCAAACGGTGTTTTTTTAGCAAGAGTTTTTGTGTTGAGTTGTTATGCCCCAGAGTTTGTTGCCATAGAAGAGTTGAGGTGCAAGAGGTTCAAACAAGGCTTGAATGTTGACCTTTAGTGGCAGGTGACAGCGAGTCTGCTTGGGACATTCTCCGAGTTAGCCAATAGTGCGAAGGAACTTGAGTGACTTCAGAGTTCAGCATCTAATCGGTTCGAAGATTTTAGAGGTCATGATGTGGAGATCCAGGATTTCGTAAATTCCTCTCATTGTCTGCATAAGGGGTTTTGTGCTTCGAAGAGTTCGAAGTGAGTTGTTTCGGACCAGTCACCGAGAGTCAGTTCAGGATTTAAATCGAGGGTTCGTAAAGGCTCTTTGATTTCTACTTCGGAAAGAAGTATTAATGGTTCTGTTGGAGCATTGCTTCCATCGGCATGCGAGCATTGTGGCCGACATTACCTTGGGGTGTACTTTTTGTTTTAGAGGGTTGCTATCGGTGCTGGGCACTAGGGCATACGGCAAGGGACTGCCCAGTTATGGATAAGAATACATCAGTTCAGTCTCAGAGGCTGGCTACTTCCAGACATGATCAGAGTTTTGCTAAAGGCGGAGCTAGGGCAGCGTCAGGTCATCGAGGTAGAGGTCCTGAGAGATCCACTGCTAGGTTTGGCGCGAAAGGTGTTTTTAGGCAGTCTGCTGCTCAAATTATAGTTGACAGCATTACGATCGAGGATATGTTAGGTAATTATGTTTTGTGTTGTTTTAGTTATTGTGTTAGCCGTTTAGCTCTTCGATTGCATAATAGACCAGTTCTTGTGAGGTACGTCTTGGTAAACATTGGATTTGTTGTTACTTTAGATGGAAAATAGAATTGTATCATTTGCTACATAAGGTTTTATCGTAGACAGATGTTGAGAATGCATGGGTGCCATATGATGTGAATGGGAAGTTGAGGAGTTTTAGATTGCTTGAATCTAATTGTTAGAGTTAGATGAGAAGAATCATAACCTCTCTAAAGTGGATGTTGTGCTCCGTAGTACTAGCTCGAGGAAGGTTACGTATGTTGCAAGATGTTCTTAGCTTGCATTATGGACGCAAGGGTTGAGAGTCGCTGATCTTATAAATTGTGGGTGTTTTGAAGGTATGGAGGCACCCTTGGTGAACGGGCAATCTTACTGGTTGATTGTAGTTTAAAACGACGATAAATGTAAGTTTGAGTTCGTTGTTAGTGTCCATCACCTTGTGGTAGGGTACTTAACGAACTCTTTGTTGGAGGCACACTTGTGCAAGCGACCTATTGTGTGTCTTTGCCAAGTACTTTGCTGTGAATCGTGTCTGCGTGAGAGTAGCTTGTATGGTTGTTTTGGATGTTGAGCCGTAGTGCAATAGTGAAAGATCATTACCAGTTTCGTGTGAGTTTGCCGACCTTGTTGGGGCCAGAGAATGTGAGAGCTTCGCGTGTTGTTTGTCAGAGTAAGGTACCATAAAAAAGGGTAAATGAAGGTCATGATGGACATGGTTAAGGTTTTAAGGGAGAATCGAGATGATAGTTGTCCGGCTTGTACATTTGTTGAGCTAGATCTCGAGGAGTTAGAGGGTTTCCCGATCAAGCTCGACCAAGGTTATTATCGGTTAAGACAAACATGGTGGAAGTTATCAGAGTAGCGCAACAGAAACGTGGATTAATAGCTGTGTTGAGGGTAACATAATGGTTGTGGTGCAAAGAAATGTTTTTAGACGGGCCAGTTAGAGATATTTGAGAACAGACAGATAGCTCTTTGCGTCTGATTGTTTGGACCGAGTCAAGGGTTTGAAGGTGTTTAGACCTTCGCAAATAGAATGGCTAGTTTTAGGTTGCTTGTATGAGCGCCTAAGTGACTATGGTTATTTCTCGTGACCAAGTAGTTGAATCGTAAGTAGTTTTTGATTCCGTTGAAAGCAAGTTTGGATGAAGTGAAGTTTTAGGTTCTGACTTGGTGGGTCAAGTCTGGAGAAAATAGCTGTTAGTTCAAGGTAAATTGATGTTGATAACCGATTGCTAGGGTTTTGCTTGTTCTTTAGTGGTTTAACCAGGATATGGTTGTTAGGCGTGATACGTTCCTGACAATGTCTTATGAATGTGATGTAGTGTTTTAGACATAGATAAAGTCTAAGTTTAGTTTTGGCTGACGAATGCTAATAGAAAGGTTGGTTAACCGAGATAGAATCCCTTGAATGTGAGTTTTTTAAGTTGATGTTTGAACAGCGTGGCTTGAGTTTGGTAGTGTTACCATGCTTAGCAGATCGTCGTAAGTGTCGTTGGCTATTGGAAAAGAGTTGTGGAAAATCTCAAGAGAAGTGTTGAGAGCGTGTGGTTTATTGCTATGGTTCTGTTTAAGGTAGATTGGGGGGACTCTCCCTAATCAAGGTGATCCTATTTGAATGGTGAGATGGTTAGGTCTGTTTTGGTTACATCTCTCTTGCATCCATCTAAATTTTGAGGATGAAATTTTCTTTAAGGAGAGGAGAGTTGTAACGACCCGGGTTTTAAAACTCGAGGGTCAGGTTAACCCGAGGCATGGGCTGTGCGTTTGGGCTGAGATATTGGGCCTTGAGAGCCTTGTTGGTATTGAAGAAAAGCTTTTGGACTTGTGTTGTTGGGTTGTTGATGGGCTAAGGTGAAAATAAGAAGGGAAAATTGGTAAAAGCATAATTGAAGGCAAGAAAGCTGATGTGGGACTTTATTTCTTCAGGAAATAAAGGGAATGAGATCATCTTGGTCCCCATGTTCCCCCTCTCTCCCATTCCTATCTTTCGCCCAAACTTCTTCATGTTAAAGGTCAAATCTTTGCGAGTTTGAGTAAGAATCTCATTTGGGGCAAGAAGGGAGGCTTGTTTAGCTTTGAGAGATCTACCAATCAAGGTAAGGATAGCTAGTTATGGTGGAGATTAAGGTTTTGGTGGGTTAGTGTGGATGAACGAGAATGGTCTTTGAAGGCTTCTTCCTCAGCTCTATTCAAGGTTAGTACACTACTAACTCTTATTGTTTCCTGCAACTCATAAAAATAGGTTTTGATGCATGTATGTATGTTTTGGCTTGGTTATACCTTGAGTGGTTGTTAATGGTAAATTATGAGATAGTTATTGTTATGGCTTAAAATTGGTATAAACCCACTTATTACCTTTAAAATAACTTTTATGATCAATTTGGGGTTTAACCATGGGGGTTAAACATGGGCTTTAGGTGAAACCCGTACCCAGAGTTCATAAATCATGCTCGCGTATCGATACTGGGGATAGGGTATCGGTACGCCTTAGTGTAAATGGGGGATGAATTGTGAGAGGGTATCGGTACGTCTCCCCGTGTATCGGTACCCCTTACAAGGTAAGAATTCCAGTGATGCCTTCGTGTACCGGTACACAAGAAGACGTATCGGTACACACTGTTATATTGCCTGGAAAGGCTTTGAGTACCGGTTCGCGTATGGGGGAGTACCGGTACGGGCACAGATCAGTACAGGGTGATCCAAGTACCGTATGGGTACCGGTACAACACGTAGCGTATCGGTACAACCTTGGGTTTAATCTCTTCGAATCTAGTATGGGTATCGATACTTATTGGGGAGTATCGGTACGCGTTGTTGCTTGCCTGAGAGAGTCTTAGCGTACTGGTACACGTATGTGGGAGTACCGATACAGGGTGAATCGGTACGGGGTGATCCTAGTACCGATGATGAGTATCGATACGGTACATAGCGTATCGGTACGGTTTGGGGTCTAATTCTTTCGAACCCAATTAGAGTATCGGTACTCATGTGGGAGTACCGATACCTAGAGGGGAGTACCGATACTTACCTTAGGGTATCGGTACTCGTTGGGCAATCTACCCAATAATTTCGAAGTTGCGTTCGGAGGCGTTATAATTTGAGACAAAGGGCCTTGGGGGTCCGTTAAGGTGTAGAATGTATATTAAAACTGAGAAATAATAATTTTAACCCCGTATGAGAAAAATGGGCTAATAACTTGGTAAATGTTGGGTAAATTGTGTGAGTTGGTAGCCCATAGGGATCCTAGGTGGACCGTGGATGCTGTGTGGTAGTCTAGGCCCTTGCTATGTGTGGAAGGGGCGACTATAAGGTTGAATTTTATCGGATAATAAGATAAAGTAATGAGAATGGGTAATGTGTACCTTTATAATATGCTAATGAATAGATAATTCAATGGGATAATGTAATTAATAAAAAGAAAACCATAGGGCTATAGTAAGGGTGTTAAAGCTGTGTGCGGTAAGACCTTTGTGTCGAGGTTTAAAGTTGTGTGGTTACTAGGGTCATTGTTGTGTGCTGATGAGACACCTAGATAGTCGAGTCATCTCTTGTTAGGATTTGGATACCCTAAGTGTATTGCAATACCTTAAAGATTCCCGAATGTTGGATCCCGATGCTATGTAGATGCGAGCCTCATTCAAATATGCTTGATGAGAGATCCCGAGCATGGATGTAGGATCCCGATGCTATGTGGACGCGGACCTTGCTCAGAGTATATGATCCCGATGCTTTGTGGACGCGGGCCTCACTCAAGTGTTGGATTTCGATGCTTTGTGGACTTGGACCTCACTTAATGTTGTTGGTGTTATCAGTGTAATGCTAGGTAGTCATAGGAGGTACTTGTATGAGTTGCGTGCGCGATCATACATTCATAATGCCATGTGTTTAGGCGGTTATGGTAGCGCCAATGTTATCTTGCCATGATGTCATTTATGTTGCATTGCTTTATTTATGATTTGCACGAAGCATGGTAGAATGGCAGTGTATCCACTGAGCTTTGTTAGCTCAGCGTTCGGAATCGTTGTTTCCATTCGCAGGTTAGTAGGTTTGGCTTGTTCTTGGAGGAGCACCATCAATGAAGGATTCCAGGGCCTCGTCTCATCATAGTACAATATTTAGGTCCTTGGGCTATGTATTCACAGGAACCTACTGTATTTTAAAAATCGTATTTGAATTTTCAAATGATCGAGTCAAAGGTTTATAATGAAATTTTAAAGGAGCTCCACTGTATATTTTTTCAATAATTATTATGTTTTATTGGGTTGTATTTAAATGGATTTTCATAATGGATTGTGGATTGGACTAAACTATGTCAAAGTTTCATGGTAATGGGTTGGGCTTGAGGCCCAAATGTGACATCCGGTTTGAGGGTGTTACACCTATATTATAAACTCCTAAACCTAAACAATTAACATTTAAATCCTAAACTTTTTATTTCCACTACATGTATATTGAATATAAGTTCTTAAAAAATCATTTAGAATAAGTAGAGTTTTTTTATTTGTGGTATAACGATATTTTAGATATTTTATCCGTTTAAGTCTAAATTTAAATTAAATTAACTTTTATCTTAGTTTTTAAAATTAAATATGTAATAACTCTCTTTATCATGAATTTGATTATTTTTCCCCTTAATATTTGATCGTATATAAACCTAACATATTCTACACAAAGTGAATATGTATTATTTAAAACAATTACTAACACAGACTTTTACATAGTACTTCAAGCAAATAAAAACCCGAAATATGTTGAAAAAAAAGAAGAATAAATGCATTTTTGCAGTGCGCAAAAAAAATTAATTTCAAATTTACAAACATGTTGAAATATTTGAAATCACTATAAAAAAAAGCATTCAACAATTAAAATTAGAAGAAAAAAAAGTAAATATACATAGATATATTATTAAAAAATAATATACTCATTAAAGCATCAAACTTTTGCGATTTGACAATTTCAGTACACTAATATTACCTAAATTAGCTCAAAATTAGTTGCATTCTAAAATCTAATATTGGAATAAAATTAAAGACAGTAAAATTGAGCCAACAAAACAATGTGAGAATTTCAAAATAATAGAAGTAACCAAATCAAGAAACATACTAAAACACTGTCATATTAAAAAAAATTATAATAGGAAATAATGAAAGGATTTAATTGATAATATCTTGTATATGGAGAAACTTATTAAAACTACTATCATATTAAAAAAAATATACAGGAAAATAATGAAGGACTTAATCGGTAAAATCCTATATTGGCTAAAGACATTTCCAACTCAGGTCATTCAAAATTTCAACTCAAAATGACATGAAAAAGTAACCGAATGAAGAAACATGATAAAAATACAGTTATATTACAAAAATAAAATAGTTATACATGAAAATAATAAATGATTTTTTTTTGACAATTCTTAATTTTAATCTAAATCATATCTAAAGGGGAGAGGAAGGGGAGACTCTAGGGAAGGAAGGAGATGCTCTTAGTGGGTCTATAACTCATGACCTAAGAGAATGTGAGGGAACAAAGATGACCAGCTTGGGAAGTTTTTCCGTGAGGCACTCTTATGGTGCGGCTAAAATGAGGCGGCCCTACACAAATTTCTACTTAGGCCTCGTTTTGTTGTTGTTGTGGGCAAACTAAGATTTTGCAAAAGTTAGAAAATTCAGCTTTTAGCAAACCAAGTTTGGGGGACTAAAATGGTGGACAAACCAAGGTTTGGAGACTAAACTTTTGAGTGTTTTTGGTTGCTTTTAGAATCTATTGGGTGAAAAGGCTGGTTTGGTCCTCGAAACGCAACAAAAAACAAAGCCTTAGTTGGTGAGAATCGGTGTAATTACACAAATTCTTACAATCTACACAAATTAATACCTAAGGTAAAATCTACACAAATGCTTAACCAGTTGATAAAAATTTATGTAGTTACACAAATTCTTACACAGTTAATAAAAATTTTAGTTCTACCTAAATTATTATTCAGTCTTACATAAATTCTTGCCAAAATAATAAGAATTTATATAATACCACACTTTAGCCGCACCATAAGATGTTACTCCTTAACACGTCTCATTCAAATTCCTAGTTTGTTATAGTAAATGTCAATTCATTCCTCAAAATTAAAAAGGTAAATTATACTGGTAGTTCCCAAAGTTTTTAAGACACTTTTAATATAATTATTAAATTTTTAAAATTTTCAATACAGTCACTAAACTTTTAATTCACTTTTATTATGGTTACTGACGTCAACTACAGTTAAAAATAGCTGACGTGGCACGTTAAGTTTTAAAAAAATAAATGTTTCTCCATCCTATTTTTTCTTTCCTTTTCATTTTTTTCCATTTCTCTTTGATCCAAATATGTCTATCTTCATTTTTCTTTCATTTCCACCATATTATACTAATCTATTCCCTGAAGCTAATTTTACCCCCAAAAAAACATGTTGCTGCATAGAAATACTTAGTAATCCTCCATGGCCACACTAGTTTTAAAATTTGAGGGAGACTTTCAGTGACCCCATATTCTTCAACGGTTAGCTTGCTTTAATTTATTGCAGAAGTGGGTGAAATTATAAGGGCAATCATGAAAAGAAAATCATATGGAAAATAATAAATAAACAAAATAATATAGAGACTAAATGAGAGAGGAGGAAGAAAATGAAGAAATACATGTTTGGATGAAAGGAAAATGGAAAGGGGAGAGAAAATCGTGTGGAAAAACATTTTTTAAACTTAATGTGTCACTCCCCACATCAGCTATTTTTAATGGTAGTTGACGTTGGTGCCCATAATAAAAACGAATTAAAAGTTTAATGACCATATTAAAAGTATCCTAAAAGTTTAGGGACCACCAGTGTAGTTTACCCTAAAAAAGGTCAATTCATTCCAGTGAGAAGTGAAATTTTGCGTGCATAAAACGTGAAGAATTTTGCGTGGGTGGAGATGAAATTACAAAATTGTATAGGGTCAAAGATAATTTTTGTGTTTCAAGTGCATAAAATGAACTGTTGTTTTTTCTAGACATAGTCAAAAAAATATTTAACTAAGTGACTGAAAGAACTTAAATTGAAATACTACTTGTATATATTATAAAATAGACCCTCTAATTGCACTAAAAATCATATAAATCATTAGTTTGAATTATCGATCACTTAAGTCCTTATATGAAAGATTGCGATCAAGTGAGTCTTTATTTGAAAAGTTATAGATCAAATGAGTCTTACATGAAAAAATCACGATTAAATGAGCTCTTATTTGAAGAATCATAATCAAATTATCCTTTATTTAAAATGAGCTCCCATCGATCAACTTAACCCATCAGGAGCTCTACATCACCAGGAGAAAGAAGATTGCACTTGCAGCAACTACTTTAATACCTACTCCAAGGGATCCAATTCAGCACACTACAATGCATTTACTACCCACACAATTGAAGATTGAAGATGCCCCTGCTGCTGCCTTTATTTTGGCCACGGTCATGGTCGTTAGCAGTTATGTTGTTTGTTAGGCAATTTCAATACACCGATATTACTTAATTAGCACAAAATTGTTTGTGTTCTGAAGTCTAGTATTGACTAAAATATCTACTTTGGTACCTGTTTTCCCCTTTTTTACATTTTGGTCCTAACACCACAGTTGTTAAAAGCACAAAACCATTTCCATTATAATTGAAAAAAAAATCTATTTTGTAGGACTCGTCTAGAAGGGACAACGAGTTTTCCTATCTTGTCTAGACCATACGTCGACTCTTATGTGCACCATAGAAAGTGTGATAGATCCCTAAATAATTTATTACTTATCTCATTTTCCTTTTTTTTCTCAACCACAATATTTCTCTAAATTTATCGTCTAAATTAAACTGATATTTATAGGATTAAGTAAAATAGGTGATTAATTTCTTCTTCCAAATATAATGTGTCGGATGAATAGATTATGTTATAATAGTTTGATTTAGTAATACTTGGAAAAATTCTAATCGCACTGCGTGGTAAATGAGATTTAAAAACATTATACCTAGCTCTTAACAGTGCAGTTGCATTCTAATAATAAAGAGCAAATTGTGACAAATCTCAAATTAAGTTTTTTTTTACCATCCAATCAGTAACACAATTAACATCTCTAAAATAACAAAGGAAACTCTAAAATCTGAAGTCAGTTTCAACTAAATAAATATCTTTCATGTTGCTTAAGTAGACCAGTAGCAATGAGAGACTAGAATTCAATTGGATTCAAAAATTACAATACATAACATCCCCGTTTCTTAGCCAGAAAGCAAACATCATGGTTTCTGCACAAGGTCCACCTCATCAAGCAAGTTGTTCTCATGGTTTCTGCACACCACAGCAAGACCAGCTCGGCCCGCCTCACCATCATAAGAAGCAACAAAGTATATTTTTTTTAATAAAAAAGGCACGGACGTCACATGATGATCTCCAACAGTCATCGGGGTAAGATAAGAGATTTCCGACTCAAGCTGTTTCCAGCTTCCAAAGACCTAATATAGCTCGAACCAGGAATGGAGTGAGCTGTGGTCACCTACTAAAAATTTAAAATTTATATATAATTTTTAAATTATATAAAAAAATTATATTTATTTTCTATAAAAAATTATTTTTTTAATTTTATAAGTTCGTTTTTTTCGAACATAAAATCATGCTTTTTTGTCTCTAGCTCCAACTACGAGAAGGAGAAGAACTTGAGGATAAGCCCACACGGTGTTTGTAACCAAAGCGAGCTAAATAAAGAGTCATCTTTGGAAAAATGGCGGACAATCTGATTTTGAGCATTTGGAGGTCAAAGTAGATTTGGCGTCCAGCTGTTCTTAAAACAACACACGGGTATCGTTTCTAGATTTAAGTCGAAAAGGAAAAGATATCGTTTCTAAATACAATAGAGAATATCGTCAAAAAAAAATACCAGTTAAACTGCTCAGAACAAAGTCTAAACTTTCACAACAAATATTTTTTTTTCTTTTTTTTAAATGTGCATTTTTAAATTCTTACTCTTTTAAAAATATTTTAAATAAATAAAAATTAAATAATTATCTCATGCACAAACGCTTGCAGAAATAAATAATTTTAAGTTTAGATATTTTGTTTAGGTATAGTGTTTATGGGTTTAAGTATATAAGATTTAAATTTAGGGGGTGTGATTAGATTTAAAGTTTAGGATTGAAATTTAAACTCATTCTAACCCTAAACTCATACCTAATCCTCAAAACTCTAAATCCTAAATTGAGTTCCTAAACTTTAAAGCTAAAATGCTTATGAATTTTTTTTTCACCGCCAGTGTATAAGATAGTTTCCCATAAAAATTTGTTAACTAATGAAAACCGTTGATTTTTTTTAATAATCTTAAGATGATTATAATGTAATATCTGTTTATACATATTTTTAACCTTTTAACAATACACATACGAATGTAAAGAGTCACCATTTTAAAGAATTATATATCCGTTGATATTCATTTTTAATTTTATATAAAATCTTTTATTACTTTAATGGTAATTTACTCAACGTAGTTAATGCGACATTTAAATGTAATGTTGATGTTCAATATGATCTCTTGAGTTCTTTTTCTTCATTAAAGTTGTTTTCGGCGACAGTTTTCACGTCGTCGATTGATTTTTAATTTTTATGTTGATTGCATATAAGTTTTTCTTTGATTAAAAATTATTTGTTCTTTCTTAGCTTTATATTTTTTGCCAGAGTTATTCTACATATGCTTTTTTTTGTCTGCTTGTATGACAGTTTATTTGTCTGCATTTTTACAGGTTTATTTGTCTATGTGACAGTATTGTTTGCTATTATGGCAATTTAGCGTTCAGATAACAAAAATTATCGAGCATTTTTAGTCACAAGACGGTCGGCGGTCTGATATTTTTTTATTCTTTTATAGTAGCTTGCCGATGTGCAAGAACTCGCAGCAGAAAATGCTTGATTCATAGAGCTTTATGCTCAAAGTATATCGTTGATGAATTTTTTTTAAAGACTATACAATTTTTTTTAGAATTACAACCAATAAAAAGTTTCATAAATTGTAGGAAATACGTCATGTATATTATTGAATTTGATACCCCTTGGACATAGAATTACAACCAATAAAAATACATTTATCCATTATTTCTTCGAACTTGGTCTTTTATTCTTCTGGAATTTTAGCATATCAATCACACCCAAAGACTTTAAAGTGGTTTACGGATGATATTGCTGTAACATATTCTTCCGTTTATTACATATATAGGCTCGTGTCTCAGCCTATTTTAGCCGAGTATCCGTAATTTGGGTACCCGAACAATCGGGTAATGGGTACCCGTAATTTGTGTCTCAAGTCTGGTCTATGTATTCGAGAAAATTATCAAGCGGGGTACTTGACTCAAAAAAAATAACTACAAAATTACCTGGTTATTTTGTATCAGGTCATCGGGTTGGGCCGAATAATTTTAAACACCCCTATGATATTTTTTCGCTTTATGTTTCAAATAAGTGACGAAGTCCGTAATTAATATTAGAAAAAGTATAATTAAAGGAAAAATACGAAGAAAAAAATTAAATAAATTTAAAACTATAAGTCAAAATAAGTAAACATTTTAATAAAATTTTTAATGTACAAAAAAATTGGAAAACCACAACTCCCAAACCTTAAGCCTTAAGATAGCGTTGTCCCTGCTTCAAATGAGGTCATATTCCAACCGGTCTTGGTTGGATATCCGCTGAGCAAATACACACATGTATTAACAGTCTTGGGACAAAACTCTTTATCCATCCCTTTCTCGAACAACACGGACTTACTCATCTTCATGATTATTTGATTTTTTTTTCGTACACATCATTTTGTTGTGGTGAATATCTAACCATTAAATGTTGTTCTACGCTTTTATTTTCATAAAATTTATGAAATTTATTAGAGAAGTATTCTTTTTCCTCACCATTCCATAAGACATTTATGATTCTGTCAACAAAATATTTTTGATAAACTAATTGTCTATTTTAAAGCCTAAATGTTAAAATTTAAACTTTGACTCTTAAAATAAGTTATACAATTTAAAGTTCTATAATATAAACTCTACAATTAATAATTTGTGTAAACTAAATTATTATACAGTTTGTGTATTAAAATATTTTTCATAAACACAAATCCTTAAATATTTATGGATAAACATCTCACTTCTTTTGGTAGTATATGTTCAGTGGGGTTCTGGACAAGCGCGATAGGAACGACCGCACAGGGCCCCGAGAGAGACCCCAAAAATAGAGAACTTAAGTTAAATAGTTGTAAAAAAATTATAAATTTGTATATATAATTATGTGTATATATATAACAATTATCTCAAACTTTAAACATGCAAAAGACTGACAGCTTTTAAGTAAAAATGTTTAAATTTTAGATGTTTATAAGTCAATATTTTATTCCTCAAGAGGATAATATAATAATTTTTTTTCTATTAAGGTGAATTTTTGGAAGAAAAAAATTATATCTTTTACCGATTATAAATTAAAGGCCGCATTTTAAAAATTGCACAGACCCCCCAAAATCTTTGAACCACCCCTGTATAAGTTCATAGATATTCTTAACCCTTTGACATGCACACACACCTTGCATACATTACGATTGAACCCGAATCTCATAAGATGAATATCATATGTTTTTCCACTGAAACCACTTGTTTGGTTCATATATATTCGCCTTTCAAAAACATTGCAAAAATATAAATTTAATATCGTTTAATCATTCAAATTATGGTTTGAAATTTGATTTTTTAGTATATTTTACATTTGAATATTTAAAGTTTATTTACATGAAATAAAAATAAGTTTTAAGTCCCTCTATTGTGTATGCTTAGAATTTAATTATACTTTTATTTCTAGAACTCTAGTCCCTCAAATGTCCGGATTTAAAATTTTATATATAGTTATTGACATCGTTAAAATCATTATATTAAATACATTAGGGAGACATATTGAATAAAGAAAGTATTGATTTAAAAGTATGTGAAAAAAAGGCATTGTAATAAAAGTTTGAATTTAACAACATAAATTCAACGTTAAATAAAAATAGAAGCTTAAATTTTAAATGTATAGTAAATAATAGACCTTAAAATAAGAGATCGACCCCAGAATCTTTGGTTTCGTAGACCAGCACCTTATCCATTGGGCCATGGAATCAACTGTTGTTGTCATCTTTTATAAGATTAAATAAGTATGTTTATTAACTTAGTTCCCGCCAAAATGGGTCATCCTCGCACTCTTTCCCGCCAAAACTAGGGCTTAGTGCTGGAGATGAAAAGGAAAAGAAGCTCATTGAATTAACATTCTGGTGTTTTCTTCTCCAAAGTGTAGTATAGTAAGAAGGCAAAGACAAGGGAGCGAAAGAAAAAATGGAGTTGGGAGCTCAAGATTATGCTGATAGGAAGAAAGATATCAGCCAATTTTTGTCTCAAGATGTACTTTTCCCCCATCCCATCCTTTCTCTTCTATTTGTTCTTTGTTTTTCTATTTTTTAAATGTAGTCTTATTATCAACTTACCATTTTTTTGTCATTTTTGTTTGTTTGGTTGTTCAGATTTACCAAGATGAAATCAAGGCGATGATAAATCACAAGCGCCGCCGCCTCATCGTCAACATCTCCGATCTCCACTCTTTTAATAACTTGGCTCCTAGGTCTGCTATTTTTTTCTCTCCTTGAATTTTGTCCTTCAATTTAAGCGTTGGCTTATTTAAATTAATTTAGGTTTTTGTTCATTGTTCTGAGTTTTTAGGATTCTGAAGAATCCGAGTGAATTTATGCAACCATTCTGCGATGCGGTGACGGAAGCTGCTAAAAGCATTGACCCAAAGTACTTGAAAGAAGGAGAAACTGTTCATGTGGGATTTGAAGGCCCTTTTGTTTCTCGTCGTGTCACGCCCAGAGAACTCCTTTCCGAATTCATTGGCTCCATGGTCTGCGTTGTTGGCATTGTCACCAAATGTACGATTACACAACCCCCGGTCGTTCTTTTTGTTTTCCTTCTAATTTGAAGTATAATTACATTATTCTTTGTTTGTTCATATAATGTGCTAAAATTGAATTTGGGATTTTGTCAAAAGTGGATACACGACTCTCTTTGTTTTCCTTCTAATTTGAATTGCAATTACTTTATTCTTTGATTGTTCATATAATTTGCTAAAAATTGAATTTGGGATTTTGTCAAAAGTGGATACATGCTTTGAGAATTCCTTAGTTTGGGTTTTTAAAGCTCCTACTGATT
The DNA here is from genome assembly GCA_019671005.1 of Hibiscus mutabilis. NCBI lineage: Eukaryota > Viridiplantae > Streptophyta > Magnoliopsida > Malvales > Malvaceae > Hibiscus > Hibiscus mutabilis. The sequence continues at coordinate 7,145,637 of CM033748.1, read as the reverse complement.
TTCAGAAACTTTGTCAATCGATTATTATTCTGCTTTGTATATATTCAACACTATTTTATGCAATTTAGGTTCTCTGGTAAGACCAAAGGTTGTCAAAAGTGTCCATTTTTGTCCTGCCACTGACAGCTTTACTGTTCGAGAATATTGAGACATCACCTCCAACAATGGTTTGCCAACCGGATCTGTGTATCCTACCAGGGTAATTTCCGTTCTTTAGATCTTTTCATATCGGTGTGGCTATTAAATTAAACATTGTCTCATGGGGGATATTCTTTCAGGATGAAAATGGAAACTTATTGGTGACTGAATATGGTTTGTGCCAATACAAAGATCACCAAACCTTATCAATTCAAGAAGTACCTGAAAATGTTGCACCTGGTCAGCTTCCTCGAACCGTTGATGTCGTAGTTGAGGATGACCTAGTTGATTCTTGCAAGCCTGGAGATCGTGTGGCTATTGTAGGGATATATAAAGCTCTTCCAGGAAAGACCAAGGGCAGCGTGAATGGTGTTTTCAGGTATCACTTACGTAGTGCATCGTTTGAAAGTAATTCTTTTTGAAGAAGTTGCAAATACAAGTGCAAATACAATCACAAACCAATACACGTGATAACTAAACTTGAATCAAACATTACAACACACAATTGGACTGAAAACTGGAATAAATTCAGACAGAGTCCGCGCATGGTGCAAGTTAAAACCAGAATAAAATTTGGAAAAAAAAACCCACACATAATCTTGAATGAGCAATTTTTGTTACATTAATTCTTAATCCATATAGTTAGAGCATTTTTTTCAATTTTCGATCCTGAATGAATGCTTTTCCAATGCAGGACTGTTCTTATAGCTAATAATGTCTCTCTGCTCAACAAAGAGGCTAATGCACCTATCTACAGCCCAGAGGACCTGAAAAGTATTAAGAAGATAGCAGAGAGAGATGACACATTTGACCTTCTTGGTAACTCCCTTGCACCTTCAATATATGGGCATTCCTGGATAAAGAAAGCTGTGGTTTTACAGATGCTTGGTGGAGTGGAAAAGAATTTGAAGAATGGGACTCATTTTCGAGGGTTTGTTGCAGTCTTACATTTTAAGTGTCTTTGGTGTCTGTTAAATAATTGCCCTACTGATTGTTATTCCTTTCTACTGCATCTTAATTTCTTAGATTAGGTAAACTCTTGACATAAGCTAAATTATTGCTCTTTTGTAGGGACATTAACATGCTGAAGGTTGGAGATCCATCTGTTGCAAAATCTCAACTTTTAAGAGCAATCATGAACATTGCTCCCTTGGCCATTTCAACCACCGGTAGAGGTTCTTCTGGTGTTGGTTTGACAGCTGCCGTCACCTCCGACCAAGAAACTGGTACAGCATTTCAATTTTATTCTAGCCTTCTGGTCTGATTTGGTGCTTTCGAGGATATTAAACATATTTGTTATCAGGGGAAAGAAGACTGGGGGCAGGTGCAATGGTCCTTGGTGATAGAGTTGTTGTATGCATTGATGAGTTTGACAAGATGAATGATCAAGATCGTGTTGCGATACATGAAGTAATGGAGCAGCAGACTGTAACTATTGCCAAAGCTGGTATCCATGCATCATTGAATGCTCAGTGCAGTGTAGTGGCTGCTGCAAACCCCATATACGGAACTGTAAGTGTATATTGTTTACTAAGGCGCATTTTCACTACTCTAGCAAGGTTGCAGGCCTTGAATTTATATTAATTGTTGGTTAATCTGCAGTATGATCATTCATTGACTCCAACAAAGAACATTGGACTTCCAGACTCGTTGCTTTCTCGTTTTGATCTGTTGTTTATTGTATTGGATCAAATGGATGCTGATATCGATCGTCAAATCTCTGAGCATGTTTTGAGAATGCATCGGTTTCACTCAGCTGTTGATGGAGGTAGGCAAAGAGTTTTCTTGTGCTTTTAGACTGGTGGCACATATACTTACTAAGGTAACTAATGATGCAGGCGACGCAGCTCTTGATGGAAGTTCAAGATATGAAAGAGAAGATGAAGCTGATACTGACTCATCCGTCTTTGTCAAGTATAATCGAATGCTACATGGGAGAAAAACTGAAAGAGGTCGGAAGCGTGATACTCTTACCATAAAGTTCCTCAAAAAGTATATTCATTATGCAAAGCACAGGATTCAACCTGAGCTGACTGATGAGGTTGTGGTTATTCTTTTATTTTACTATATATGTTTATTCATTAATCCACTTATATTCTCCTCTCATTTGAATTTCTTACTTTCTAGTTTCTTCCTCTTTCCTCTGTTTTAATCAATAGAAATGCTGAGCATGGTAATTCTGCAATATCTCCTATAAAAGAAACATTCATTGCTAGTTAACATGTCTCCCCCAGACCCCTGACCATTCTTGACACACTTAACATCTGCTTATTTAAAGTGTTTTCATCTGCAGGCTTCAGAACAAATTGCAACAGCTTATGCAGATCTCGGAAATGCCAGTTCAAATGCAAAGGTTTGCTTTCATAATCAACTAACAATACCTTGATATACTTGCCTCAATTTGGTAATTTTTATATATGATTGGTATTTGTAGACTGGTGGAACCCTTCCAATCACAGCTAGAACTTTGGAAACAATTATTCGTCTGTCAACTGCTCATGCAAAGTTGAAGTTAAGCAGAAAGGTAATCAATTCTTCAAAAAAAAAAAAAAGCCATTTACAGTAATGTGATGGTATTTTGGGATTTGTGACCATGTTCGTACATTTTTCTTTTTCCAAGCTTGTTTTTATTACTCTTTAAATTCTATTTTTATTCTTTAGGATCAACTGTAATCAAATCTATTATGGTGGTTTTGTATGTATTTGAATTGGATGTTTTGTCCTTGGGGCTCACTCATTACGTTTCCTTTTTGTATTCATTTACGGTTTATGCATTTTATTCATACTTCCCTTGCATTATGACTTTTCATGGCAGGTTACAAAAGTTGATGTTGAAGCTGTTCTGAAAGTTCTAAATTTTGCTATTTATCATAAAGAATTGACAGAGATGGAGGATCGTGAAGAAGAAAGGCAAAGAGAAGGAAGAAAATGAAGAGCTGATCACCAAGGGTGAGTGTGCTACAAAAGCTTTTCAAAAAAATGTGGATTTTGCAAGTGCATGTCACTTATGTTTACAAATAAAGCATTACTTAAGATTAACAATTTATCCAGATGTGGCTGACCTTCTATTAATTTTGCTTTAATTAGCCCAAATGCAGATGCTATGGAAGTAGACGATCCTCCAATATCTGAGCATGCTGCTGCTACGGGCTCTATTGAAAGGTTAGAGTCCTAATAAACACTTCAATTGCAAGTTAACACATGTTTTCCCTCAAAATCAGCTCTACTGATGGTTTCACATGTTCATCTGATGTTCCTTTTTGTATCTCCTTGTTGATGGATTGCAGAATAGAAGCTTTCAAAGCTACATTTGGTCAGCATATGCGCTCAAACCACAAGGATACTATAACTATTGCAGAAGTAGAGGATGTAGTCAACGGTGGAGCCAATGTCCATTACTCAAGGGCTGAAATCATGTCTATATTAGAGGTAATGTTCAGATATGTTTGTCTGAGACGAGAATATTAGTATGAAGTTTTGATATTCTAAATGATGAGTGGCGATTCTTCACCCCCTTATTCGGTATAACATTTTGAAGCTCATATCTACTGGAGCTTCAGACTTATCTGTTACTTGTTCCAACTTACCAATTGGGAAGGTTACGTTGTAATGACAGCCACTTTTTTCTCACAATTTTCAGACATTGCAAGATGATAATATATTGATGATAGCTGGAGAAACCGTGCATATGATAGTTTGAGATGTAGGAGAAGACCTGGATTCGCCAAACTAAGCAGGTATGGAGCGGCTCTTCTGTCATGCATTCACATAGCGGCGCTATGGGAGTGAGGATGGATCGGTTTCACTCTGGTATGATTTAGTCTATAAGATTGTGTTATTAGAATGATCTTAGGGTGTAGGTGATAAACTAGAAGTGCTCAAAAATAGCTTTTACATGTATTAGAATTTTGGCCTGAAGATGCAGAATGCTGAGATCATCTGTTGACTCATGAGTCATGACTGTATGCGTCAATGACTTTTGAGGTATGGTTGGCCCTGTGTATTAGTAGAGGTACTATCGAATCTCACCAAGATAATTTGTGAAGTATTTAATTTATTTCGACCAGTTAACAAAATTAAGCTTGTTTCCCATCAATTATTTAATCAAATTTAGTCTTTTTATCCTTTCGAGTTTGTATATTGATAGACGAGGCCATTCACACGAGTAAATGGAAAATAACAAATAATTTCTACTCAGGTTAACTCTTTTGTTTTTACCATCCCCTTTGCAGCACATTTCCTGTTCCTGATTTTCAATTTAACAGGAAATCTGACAACATAAAATAAAACTTGTTAACCTTGGAATTAACTCAGGAATTAAGATTTATTTACTTAAAAATGGAACAATGAATTTTACAGTATCCGTTCACAACACCATTTGCTTGGAATAATCACGAGCAATACAGAAAGAAACTTGACAAAGCACAAAGGTTTTCCTTTTCAAAAAAAAAAAAAAACGATTTGGAGATTGGACAATAATAGTAACCAACAAAAATTATGAGATTCAAATGAAGCACCCAAATGCAACAATGGAAGCCAAGGCAGCAACAAGTGCAGCCGGAACACCCATAGCCACTGCACCACTTTCCATTGGCGACGGTGCAATCGCTCCTTGATCCTCCCTCAAAGCTGCCACTCCGCTCGCAAAAACAGCAAGCACCACGATGTAGGCAATCAAGACCATGCTCATCTTGCTGCCCTCCATTTCTGACCAGCTCCTGGCTCAGCTAAACAAATAACAAGTGAGAAGCTATGTGCTGAACTGGGTCTGTTAACTGAAATGAAATCGATGTCGGATGGTTTTTATAGACCAAGCTTCATTACTCTAATAATAAAACTACTTTGCCAGCTTTGTCTTGTTGGTTTAACCACAAACAAAATCATTTTAATGCACTGTACTCCGTTGTCATCTAATTTTATTTCCTTTGTAAACTGTATACCAGCCTGGGCTGATTAGTCATTCTAACCAAGTTGGATAATTGGGTTTTGGACTTTTGGTTGAATTATTCATGGAACTTGAACTCCACGCCAATATTTAATATTTAAATAATTTCCAGTCTCCCTTGATCATTGTTAATCAGTTAATTGGCAACTTGGAAATGGGTAACATGTTAGAGAATCACCTTAAAAGATTTTTTCACAATGATAATATGGACATCTTAAGGCATCATTTTAGATAGGCTTAAATGAAAAATAAATGCTCAAAGTATACTATTTTTGAAGTTTAAGTGTCTAAAGTATTTTTTTTATAAAAATAGGTGCCTAAAATTTCAAAAGTTATAATTTTAAGTCGCCGACTGTATGAAAAAATCGTTATCCATTTAAAAGGTTCACATTGCATGAATATTGATTTTTTTAATTATTTTTTAAAAAACTTTTAATTTTTTTTAAATCCCAAAATTTACAAAAATGTTTAAATCAGTCCCTAAATCTCAAAAAATCCCTAAATCCTAAATCCCCAAATCCTTACCATTGCCACCGCCGGCCGTCGTATTCGACCACACCCATTCGGTCGCCAGACCCAGTCGGTCATTTCTCTCAACTCGCCGTCGCCGGAAATCGGCGAACGGTGTGCCAATCGAACGGTTATTTCACGTTCGACGTTTAATGTTCGGTTGGCACACCGTTCGCCGATTTTCGGCGACGTCGAGTGAGGGGAAATGGTCAGTTGGGTCTGGCGATCGAAAGGGTGGGGCCGTCGACGGCGGCAGCAGCGATGAGGATTTAGGGATTTGGGGACTATTTTAGAAAGTTTTAGAATTTTAAGATTTTTTTTTTGTAAATTTTAAAATTATTAAAAAATAATAATTTAAAAAAAAATTAAAAATAACACGTGTCAATTTTGTATTGATTAACGGTTTTTTTAACGGTAGTTAACAGCCGGACACCTAAAATTATAACTTTTAAAACTTTAAATATTTATTTTTACAAAAAAAATACTTTAAGCATCTAAAGTTCAAACATATTACATTTTAAGTACTTATTTTTTATTTAAACCTTTTAGATATAAAAAAATATCGTGGGTCAGTAGCCTAAAAATATAAATTAAACAGAAAGAATATGTTTGATTAAATATTATATCGGCAGTAGTTGGTTTCTATGTAATAATTTATTGATTTTAGGAGCAGAATACACTTTAGCAACAGCAGCAACGCTGAATCATTGTTTCGCTCAGGGGCGACTGCACGTAGGTACTTGGTAGATCACGTCACCTACTATTAATTTTTAGAATAAATTATAACAGATGTCACTCAATTATAAGTAATATTATTTTTGGGTCATTCAATTTTTAAAAATTATATTTAAGTCACTCAAATATAGATAAGGTTATATTTGAGTTTGAGTCACTCAAATATAGATAAGGTTATATTTGAGTCACTAAAATATGGATAATGTTACATTTGGGTCGCCCTTCATACTTGAAAAAAAGTATTGCTACAAAAATTACATTTGGGTCAATCCTCAAATGCTCGAACTTTTGATAACCTTTATCCTTGAAATTCGAAAGAACTTTTATGATATCACACTTATCTCTTTAAACGTTCTATTTGACAAGAAAAATGGTTGATCCCGAATTTCTCTACTCATCTCTTTATCAATTCAACTTTTTTTGTCATTTTTATTAATTGAGGATTGTTATTATTTTTTAATTCTTTTTTCAAGTAGAAATATTTCTTTAACAAAATGTATTTTTTGATGCATATTTAGTATGTTGTTGTCGAATTGATTGTCTAGAGGAATTATAAGCTTTAAAGGTAAATATGTGAACCACCAAATTTAAATTTCTGGATCATCTCCCAGTTTCGCTCATTGTTTTCTCATTTCTAGTTCTTATGTATTTTTTCTTAACTTGATTATTAGAATGAAGCATATATTTTATTATAATTGCTATATTTAAATTGTTTTACATTTTATGTTTAGAACGTGTTTGTCCTTTATAATAATATTATCTTCAAAGTTTGAACATAAAATCTTCTTAAAAACATAATATGTTTTTATCATTACAAGTTTACACTCAATGTTTATTAATAACTTTAATTTTTTTTCTCGTTCATGAAATTAGAAAGTTATTATTGTACATTAAAAAACGTGTAAAATATTATAATAGGTTAAAACCTATGATATTTTTTATATAAGTTTTTAATCTCTTAATTGAATGTGAAACTCAGGTTTATAATATATATATATATATATAATTGCTCTACCCAAATGAAAAATGCACAGCCATGAAAATTAATCTAGGCTGGGTTAATCCCGTCCTTTTCTGAAGTTTCGAGGAAGATATTAGTCTTATTAGAAATATAAATGAACAGAAATAAGTTTCTAATAGCCTGCCTGAGTTCAGTAAGAGACTGGATAAGGCGCTGGTCCACGGAACCAGAGATTCTGTGTTTGTTCCCCAGCGGAGTCGCTCGTTAAGGATTTTTTTTCTAAAGCTCTTTCCCCTGGAAAAATCCTTCAGAAAAAATAAAAATTATAGTCCCTTAGAAACAACGGACTCCGTGACCCAATGGATATGATGCTGTTCTACGGAATGAGAGACTCTGGGTTCTATCCTCCCCGGAGTCGTATATATGAGATAATTATATTTTGGAACTTCAACATTCTGCTTCTGTTTTCTCAACAAAAGAGTGATTGAAATATAAATCAATCATCAATAGCATGAAATAGATTTCAGCAAAATAGTTCAATTTCTAATATTTACAGTTACAAAGCATAGCAAAAACCCAATATTCTACTTCTACCAAACTTGACCTGCTGACAGTATGAAATGAATTTTGACAGCAAAATCAGCCTCATCCAAAAAGGACGATACAACTGCAATCACAATATGTTTGATAAGAATGATGAAAATGATAGTGAATATATCTATTGAAGTGAGCAAAAACTAAAAACTGTTATGCAGTAATAACCAATGATGGAGTCTACGGCATGCTTGTGCTTAGACAAAGCAACCCAATCCTTGCTAATAAAAGCAATGTACAGATCATCTTTCCATCTCTACCCAGTCAAGTCTGTTCTGTTTTTCTGATGCAGATTTCAGCTTCTCCATTTGTTTCCGAAGATAGGCCTGCCTGAGTTTCTCGCGACGAACCATTGCTTGCTCCTGCCTTTTCAATTTAAGCTCAGACACCTTCTCCCTCGCTTGATTTGCTTCTTCGTGAACTTCTCTGTGAACAAACATCAATTAAATAATTTAAGGCCTTTGTTTTTAGTATGAGCAATCCAAAAACATTCTTTTTAGCCTAAGTTTAAAGTTCAATTTTTTAATCATTACTTTCAATCTTCAGTAACCATATTCAAATATCAACTTTTCTACATTGTGTGGTCCATAGACAAGTGAGTATCATATTCGCTCGACCGCTCCATTAGGCAAATAAATCATTAAGGGAATCAGCCAGTTTCTAGGCTATTCATACCATGATACATCGATCTTAAATTATACAGAATTTGACCTTAAATCCATGAGCACTCAACAATCTATAAAGTTAGGTGAATGACGGCTAATGACGAAAACGGATGAAACAACCTAGTACTAGAAGAATTGCTTAACTACACTAACTGGTTAAACCTCAAACAAGGAGTATAACGAAAAGATATAGGCAACAGGGAAATTCGTAAGCTCCATCAAACATTTGATCTCTAAGCGAGCATGAATTAAAATAGGGTAAACTATACCACATACCACTCAACTATGGTCCCTGAATTAAAAATACCACCTAACTTTAAAAATGTTCAAAATTAACACCGAACTTTAATATGTAACTTGAAAATACCACTCCGCCGTTAAACGCTAAACGCCTTGATAACATGTAACCCAAATCCGGTTACGGATTATTTTTTATAATTTCTTTTTCACCTCATTTATATTCTAAACTAAACTGAAAATATGTGTAAACATAATTTCCCGAATCGATGTAGTTTCAATATGCTGGAGTATTTTGCATAAAAAATAAATTAACACTAATAAAATTCCCAAATTTAGAGTACTCACATTTCTGAATGTTCTCTCGAAATAGGCTTGATCCTTGTTGAAAAAAAAATTGCTCTAAGGCAAATCTTAATGAAATCATTGTGGGTTGTTCGCGTCGTCTCTGAAATTCACTTGGGTTTGTCATTTTCGTATATAAAATCACTTGGGTTTCAAAATAGATCAATATTAAAAAAGGGGAAAACCCTCAAATTAAGTGAGAAATATAATTACTTACTGAAACCTTCTTTGCTTTCCTTAATCAGACTCGTCGTATAATTAAACAAGTGTTCATCACTACAATAATATTTCACCTGCTAAGATTGAATATAAAAATAAAGAATTAAAGATAAAAAAATATCATCTCAAAATAACAATAAAAAAAGAAAACCAAGAAAATAGAATAATAGGCAGAAGGTGTTCCAAGGTTTAGATTTCAACAACACAATAGAGACAATTTGCCCTTCCCTGATCAACGAACTTGTTTTGAGATAATTCGCGGGGGCACTGTCGTCGATCAAGTCTTCTTAGTCTGATCTTGATGGTCGCAATTGTGGTCATCATCTTCTGCGGACGAAAAAGATGAAACTTCTTTTTTTCCCTCCTCGCTCCTCGTTTTCTTTAATCTTCTCATCTTCCCTCCTCTTTTTCTTTATTGTTCTCATCTTCTCTCCTCTTTCTTCTGCTAGCTTTAATATGAAGCGATAAATTTAAGTTTGAGCCAACTCAAAGGTGTTTTGGTCAAATCCAAATTTTAACCATTTGACCGAGTCCTAGTGTATTTTCTTATTATTGCATTTAAATATTTTTTAGTTTAAAACTTTTTTGAGGTTGGGCTTTTGAAGTTTGGATTTTTTCAATTAATTATTTTTAGTTTAGCTTTTTTAAGTTCAAATTCGGATTGTTTTCTATTAAATATAATTATATTTTCACAATTTAAATGTTTATAATTTAATAAATATATTTTATTTTAATTAAATATTTTAAGAAAAATTTCAAATTTATTAAAATAAAAAATATATACATCAAAATATGAACAGAAACTTGATGATCAAATTCATCAAAAAAATTATAAATATAAATAACAAATAAAACATAAAAACTCAAATGACGTAAAAATAACGTCTATAAAAATCCAATAAACAAGTCTCTTTATCTCTATTAAATTAGACATTTGAGTGTTAAAAAAATATCATACTCATTAACCTTAAATTCAAATAAAACTTTAAAGAGTCAAATTTGAGTTTTTTTTAATTAATTTTGGTTTCGTTACGCTTTTATATATTAATACAATATATATTTTGAGAAAACAGTTAGGACAATCCTACTTACACTTTTTAAATTGACAAATAAAATTCTAAATTAATGCTTATTGACGATTATCAACGGATTCCGAAAATATTTGGCCTAATTAATTTTATTTTAAAAGGAAATACAGGAAGTGCAACTTAGTCCATTCTTTTTTTTTTCAAACCAAAACGCAGAAAGAAGATGACATTACCAAAAAAAAAAATTAATACAATTATAATATGTTTGCCTTTGCTAGCTAGCATTATCATACCTTCGTAACCCACCCCCTTTTTTTGCCTTAGAACGTTACATATGTAAGGAAAACATAAATTTACCCTTAAGGTGCCAAACTCTAAACCAAAACCAGAAGATAAGCCCCAAAAGCAAGTCCAAGCCCTAACAGCACTCGGACCTCATTTCTACCGGACCCCGAAAACCACACCCGAACATCGTCCACCACTGGACCACACAGTGAGCTCATGTCATCGGTCCTTGTATTGTAATACACACTGTAGAATGCGATACGCGTCCTCTCGGCCTTGGCCGTGAAGTTCACACTGGCAACTTGGAAGGTGGAGTTAGAGTCGGGAGTGTAATGAAAATTTTGTGCCTGGTCCCCTGCGAACGCCATAACAGCCAGTGGTTCCTTGCATTTATCCCTAGCATGCCCCAAAGAGAAGGTCAAGCTATACAGTTTGTCTGGTTTGGTTTCCACCATTTGAGAAATGATGCCTTCCTTGCCCGAGACCAACTCGACTGCACGTTTGCCTTCTGGAACTGCATAATGGTTGGAATCAATGTATCGAACGGCCCTGTTTGATTCGACCATCCATCCCGGTAAGGGGGATGTCTCTTCGTCAAGGTTGGTGGGCAGAAGGACACCAAGTGACACATTTGGGAACATCCAAGGGCCAAATTCGAAGCCGCTATTAACTACTACATTGTCTGAAGAAAACATAAAATAAAAATAAAATTCAATCAATAACGTGATGAGAAAAACATAATTATAACTAGAATCTAAGTATGCCCCACTCCTCAGAGCATTCATTCTGATTCTTCAAGTAGAAAAATACAAAAGTAAATAGTGTCGGGGCCATAAATTTAACATCCATCCTACTATTGGTGAGAAAAAATGGAACATAATGTCTGAAATATACGTGTTAAACATTGTGACCACACTTGATTCCGCGACTCAGCATTAGAAACGTATATGTAAGTTGATAGCTTGACTGTGATTTTCATATTAATGGTCGCCCCATTGAACAGAAGCTGCCAGCCGCATTAACAACTTTATTATTTTCAATGCAGCTTCAATGTTAGGGCAAGTTACTATGCCGCCATGTGATTAAAGGATATCAAGGCTTGACCTAACATTTCAATAACCCCACTGAAGTCCAGCTTTACTACCGACAAGAAAATGTCTACCTCTAGGGTAAGATCCACCATTTGTTAATTTGTTTTAACAAACAATGCCAAGATGAGAATTTTGAGACTAGCCCTCCCCAAAGTCCTACGATTACTACAGGCTTCGCACGTTTAATGGGACCATACCATGATGTTTCAGACGAGAAAAAGTGAATGAAATTGACAAAAGAAAAAGAGAGAAATAGCGATCCTTTTACCTTTGGTCTTATCAGGGATGACAAGTTTTTTTATGGCAATATCATCAATGATGGGCCCACATTCTGGGTCATCTTCCATGCCAGTGTTCCTAAAAATCAAAGGCACTTTATCCTCCTCCGCCTCGAAAGAAACCGAGTAAGGGTCCCACCCTTGCACATTGTACAATGTTTGGAGGTCGACCGTCTGTGATGCGGGTGGCACGGACACATTCAATGACTCCAGTTGGGCGCACGTGCGGGCTGCACTGAATGTGACTGCGTACGTGGACCCTTTCTCTACCGTCAGTTCCTGGCTGATCTCCGCGTCGTTCCCCAATCTAACGGCTTTGAAGCCTCGGGGCACGATGAGGAGCATCCCCCCGCTCACTTTATCCCCGGACGACACCAGTTCCACCCTGCCTTTCGTTCTCCAGCTGGGGATCTCCGTGGGCCCATCTGATATTGCCTCGCTTGGGAAGCCGTTCGATGGTCGTGTCTCGAAATCACCATTTGCCACCAAACCTGCAGAATGACATAGTACGATTGAGAATGAAGTTTGATAGGCATAATGCTAAAGGAAATTGCAATATTTACCGTGATTAGAGCTCAAATAGAATCGAATTTACAAATTACAACGCGTGGCTGAATTTACATTTCTGTACCAGTGTATTGCATGCTAGGCAACCAAAAGCGAGTAGGCATTGGTAGGGTAGAGACAAACGATTAATGCAAATATTTTGAAATAAATGTTAATTGTTTTTAAAATAATATTAATGTTTTTTAAAATGAATGTTAAACTTATTTTTTATATGAATTTTTAAAATATTTTTTATAAAATTTTGGGATGTCAACTTATACTGTTCATGAACACTAGGAGAAAAAACAAATCTTTGGATAATTTTTATCTTTAACTACTGCTACTATCCTTAAAGTTAAGAAATTTCATGCTCTAATAAATAACGAAAGTTCGTTACAAGTAAATGAAGATAACAAGACTACGTAAGATGAACACATTTAAGACCGTGAGGCTGATTCCATCCGGCGTGAACTATGAGCATGTGTTAACCGTGTGGACCCTACCCACCGTTTCAGCCCACCCTTTTCTACACTCCCCAATGAAAGCTAAAAAAGATTGTAAAACTAGTAGAACTGGGGGTTATATTTTATTTTGGCCAAGTAGAAGTGCATGCTTATGACTGAATGTGAATCTTTATGGGACAGAACTGAGCTGGAAATTTGGCGATGTGCTAAAAGGACAAGGATTTGCGGAAAGAACCCTTGTCGTTTGTTAAAACTAAGGTAAAAGAGGAAGACATTTTGGCTGGAATATGCCCCTCTTTGGTCATTTCACTAACCTTAGAACAAGGGAAAACGAAACATGAAGGACCCATTTATATTTTTTCTATAGTAACTCACATCTCCCCCTCCCCCCCCCCCCTTTACTGTTTTTGGAAGTATTAAACTATATTCAAAGTCGAATAATATAAGATCCTCAACCTAAAAACTTTTCTTATTTTTTGTTGTTTTCTCTATTTATAAATCTTGAATTTGAAATTTTACCCAAAGAATATCGTTTTTTAGCCCTTAGTGACATTTGTCACGTTTATTTTTTCTCAATAATTTTCATTGACTGCTCCTATCAAGTGTTTTTCGTTTTCATTTATTGCTTCACTAACGTTTGTGCGTGAAATAATAGAGCCTTGAATTCAACATTTGCCATGAAAGAAGGTACCAACTACCAAGCCATCGAGCTTGGCCTTACAGATTGCCAGTATTAACTATACGTCGGCATCTAAATATAGGTGGAGGCTATTGCTTTGGGCCAATTGGACCACCTATGGTTTGTTGAAAATGCTTCCAACCCCACAAGGGAGACTGATAATGTAGGCAATAACCGACAATGACTGCGAAAGAAATTCACCGAATACGTCTAATGAATGTGGTGGCGTTAAACCCATTGAAACCTTTCCTCGCTTTGTAAAGAATTAATGGAAAAAACTAACCTAAGTTACTAATAAAGAAACGTTTAGAGGAATAACAAGCTCGAGTACTTAAAGTGAGAAAGGATCTCCAACAACCACTCAATGTTTAAGGCCCACGTTTAAACTTTTTTAAAATAAAAATAAATTCAGCTTGAGTCGTATAAAGTTATTCAAGACTTTCAAGCACTAAAAAATCTCTGTACAGGCTCTATTGAAGCATAGGTGAAAGATTTTATCAGATTTTACTGGAAAGAGAAGAGAATCTTAGAGGGGAATGAGGAATCCATGTGGGCATTTTGCAAGAGGAAATGAAGATGAATTCTCACTGAAATATATGGACATTAAATTGGATTCCACTGGTATAAAAACCGTGAGTCTAATAATTGCTCTTTGAAGGAATCAATGAATGGCAAAAAATGGAAGAACTGAACCTCTTAAACCAGCTGTTATCTAATTCAACTCGTAAATTTGTAATAATAATCAAAAACAACAAAAAAAAGGCTATAGACAACCAAATCTCTAACATATTGTAAAAGATTTGCCATGTTACTGTAGCTAACGTAGTTAACCTTCTTAACAGATCTCCAACATCAACATATGACAGAAACCCACCAAGCATAATGCAAAAAAGCAATGTAAGAACCCGATAAGATTTTCTAAAAAAAAGGGAAATGAAGTTTAAGTGATGCGGAACAGAGAAGGTAATATATGCAGACGGAGAATAATGGAGGGAAGGGGATAAAGTACATACCATCTTCAGCTAACGTTTGAGTAGAGAAACGAGCAAAGATAAGCATAAAAATGAATAGCCATTTGCTTCTTGTGGAGCTCTCGGCCATCGTCTTCTTTCCCAAAATCTCCTTTGCTCCTCTCCTGTAAAGGACTTCACTCTCTGTTTTGATGAGGGAAGGGGGACAGAGGAGGCAGTGTCTTTTTATCCAAAGTTTCTAGTACTAAATCGCCCTTTACACTTTAGCATTTTTCCTGTTAGAGCATTTAAAGTATTTATTTTATTAGATCACTTTTACTTTATGATTTTCACTCGCATGATCAATATAACAACATTTAGCTTTTATATTTTATTTTTTTGGTTGATCAAATTAGATTTTTTTAATTGTCAATATAAGTTTAGAATTAATGTTTAATATATTAAAATATGTGGATTTAATTTCAAATATATATTTATTACATAAAAATTTAAATATAATTTATTAAAAATATATTTATTATTAAAATTTAAAGCGAATTTATCAACCATAAGATCATATTATATGTTAAAAAATGAATCTATCAACTCGATGTCGTATAATAAGTAGGATAATTCTACAATAAATATTATATATCATTAATCATGTGTACCGTTGAGAGATCCTTGAACAATCTAATAATCCAGGTATGTTTCTTTCCTTGAACAATCTGCTGAGAAATCCTTCTATTGCTTCGGTTTGTTCTCGCTCAATTGGTCCAATCAAAGCCTCGAGTTCTTGGTCTCCTCTTCCTTTGGGTTTTCTAAATATAATGTTGATGGAGCATGTAATAGTGAAGGACTATGTGGTGTTGGTTGCGTGTTGAGGAATTATGAAAGGATTACTCTGCAGGATTTTACTAATTTTGTTGGTTTCGGCTCTTCTGTGTTAGCGGAATTGCTAGCGCTTAAATCGGATTTTTTAGATATCCGATTTTCTGGATTCGATCCGTTTTTTTAGATATCCGATTTTTTGGATCGATAATATAGTAATTTGTATCCGATCCGAAAAAATCGGATATCCGTATATTTGAATATCGAATAATCAGATCGAATATTCGGATATTCGCATATTCGAATATCGAATAATCAGATCAGATATCCGGTTATCCAAAGATATATTTTAATTTAATTATTTTTGCGAATTTGAAGTTCATATTTATGAAAATTTTAAAATTTCGAATATAACAAACAAAAAATTGCTAAATAAAACAAGATTCACATCTATAAAAATTTAATTTTTTAAATTTTCGAATATAACAAACATTAAATTGTTAAAAATAACAAAATTAATATTCATAAAAATTAGGATTTTCGGATAATACAAAAATTAAAATATCTAAATTTTTAAATTGGATCAACGAATAATAGATCGGATCGGTCGGATCAGATATTTTTAAACACTCATAGCCGATAGGAGGGCAGATAACTCTGTACAGGTATTTGATCCGGGTTAAATTGTTGAGTCTAAGTCTAGCATACTGTTTTGGTGTTTTTTAGTGTAATCTTGCGTTTTGAGAATGGCCTAAAACTGAATTGTAATTGGGACCTTGATTATACATTTATTAATAAATATTGGGCATCCTTTCCCCCTTATTAGGTCTAGAAAGGGGTTTTAATAAGAACTATGTATCTTTGAAAAAATATATATATACTGTTATGTACTATTAACTATTTTAATTACTTTTAAAATTATAGAGATTGAAAGCTTTATTATTTTTTCTTAGAATAAAATTTAAAAAAACATTTTTTATATTATTTTTTTTGGTAAAGCATAGAAATAGTAACTGAATTTTGGTAAATTATTCAATTTGGTAACTAAACTTTCAATTACTTCAATGTTATCATTAAACTTTTAGTTTTGCTCCAAATTGATTATTCACCCGTTAACAACCGTTAAAAAAGTGACGTGGCAGTTAAAACATTTTGTATAATAACACATTTAGTCCTCCACGTTTGTACATTCAAACAATTTTGTATTAATTCGAAGAAAAAAATAAGTTGAACCCTCATTATTTACACATTGTTTCAATTTGACCTTATTTTAATTAAAATTAATTTAACCATAAACCCCTAAATTAAAACCCTAAACTTTAAGCTATAAATTCAAACCCTTAAACTCTTAAACCCTAAATTCACACGTCCATTCCAGAGAAGTTGGTGATGATAACCACAATAACACTTCTTCTTAATGCTTTTCCATTAATGTTTCCAGTGTCACCACTCCAAAACTATAAACATCGCATTTTTCGGTCACAATCATTGTATAGGCAAGTTCTGCATACACAGGCAATATAAAAAAAATTCAATCAATTATACAGACTTTTTTTAAAGGGTTCATAAATCAAGTTGTAGAGGAAGGAAACATAACCCGGAGCTATATAGCCATGTGTTCCAACAAGAAGAGTTTGATTGGATGAATCCAGATCCAACATTCTAGCTGTTCCAAAGCCAGACACAAAGGCCTCAAACCTCGAGTTTAACAGAACATTGTTGCTCGATATGTCTCGATGCACTATTCGAGGGCTACAGTCATTCTGCAAGTAACACAAAGCATTCGCCATCCCTTGATGATCTCAATTCTTTTTGGGTTTAGAAGCTAAGAGTTCAAGATTTAAGTTTTAAGGTTCTGGTTTTAGAGTTTAGAGTTAAATTATTTTTAATTAAAATAGTGTCAAATTAGAATAATATGTAAAAAATGAGGGTTAAATTTATTATTCTTTTTTAAATTAGGATAAAATTATTTGAATGTGCAAATTTGTAGACTAAATGAGTTATTATACAAAATATTTTAATTGTCACATCACCCTTTTAACGGTTGTTAACGGGTCAATGACCAATTTGAAGCAAAACTAAGCGTTTAACGGAAACATTGGAGCAATTGAAAGTTTTGTTACAAAAATGAATAATTTATCAAAGTTCAGTTATCATTTGTGTACTTTACCTAAAAGAAAAAAAAATTGAAAAGTAATATAAAATTGTTTTTAGATTTTATTCTAAAAAGAGATAATAACGCTTTCAGTCCCTATGATTTCAAAAGTAATTAAAATAGTTAATAGTACATAGTAGTACACATAATTAGTGGTACATAGCGGTACATGACGTTTATTGTAAAATCATCCATAAGTATAGATATGTTTAAATTTGATATTTTTTTCGAAATATGTTTTATCTTAATTCCGAATTGAAAAATTTTACCACGCTCAACGAATACCACTGAACACCACTATTATTGAACATCGCTAAACACCATTAAATTGATTAATAAAGATTAAAAATCTCAATGGCTCAACATATAATTATAAATTATTTAAAATAACATTTTAATTACATAATTTTCCATATATATTATATTTTTTAAAATAATTGAATCAAATATCAACCTTAGTTAATTTAAAAAATAAAAATCCTAAACCTTAAATTAAACCCATAACTCAAAACTCAAAACCCTAAATTTAAAAAATCCTAAACTATAAACCTAAAACCCAAAACCCTAAATTTGAACATTGGGTTTAAGCCTTAGGATTTAGGGTTTATGGATAAATGTTTAGGGTTTTAAATTAACTAATGTTGATATTTGATCCAATTATTTAAAAATAAAAATATATAATATTCATGAAAAAATAATTTAATTGAAATTTTATTTTAAATAATTTATAATTATATGTTAAGTCATTAAGATTTTTAATCTTTATTAATCAATTTAATAGTGTTCAACAATGTTCAACGTTAGTGGTGTTCAACAGTGTTCGTCGAGCATAGTAGACTCATCATTCCGAATTAGTATTTAATATTTATTTAAACGGCTAAATCGGAAAGAATTATGTAATATCACATTTTTAATTTAAAGATTTAATTAGAATATTTCAAAAAAATGTTCAAATAAATTATTTAAAAACTAGGAAAAATAATTACATATGAACTGATTTGTGAACATGTCTTACTAAATTTAGAGAAGGCCCAAATAAATACGGGCATTATTGTAGGACAATGAGTTGTCTAATCCGAAGCTCAGCCCAAATAATTACAAGGAAAAACAGGTCTTTCAATTATACAGCACGGTTTCTGTGGATCAAATATCAGAATAGGTAATCAGCTAGAGCCTGGAATAACAAAGCAGCAAAAGAACTATGAGTTCCTCCTCCACAGCTCTTCGAGAACTGCAGCGAGACCTCGAAAACAAAGCTAACGATCTTAGCAAACTCCAAAAAGGCAAGCCAAATCAAACCATTTCTATCTTCTTCTTTATTCAATTCATATTTTCTGTCAAATATTAGATTAAGAAACCCTATGGGTCTTTTTTAAACTTATTCATTGAACGGTCTCGCCAGATGTAGCGAAGAACCATCAAGTGAGGAAGAAGTACACTATTCAGTTAGGAGAGAACGAGTTAGTCCTCAAGGTTTCGATGGGTTTTCGTTATTCTGCTGATTTAATTGATTGATATTAATTAATTAGCCTTGAAATGCCTTTTTATGATTATTTTCTTTTGTTGAAAATGTTCTTAGGAGTTGGATTTATTAAGCGAGGATGCAAATGTGTACAAGTTGATCGGTCCGGTGCTTATTAAACAAGATTTGGCAGAGGCTAACGCCAACGTTCGTAAGAGAATCGAATACATCTCTGCTGAATTGTAAGATTCCTTTCACATTTTAAGGCTATGTTTTGCATTATCTTCTGGATACAAAGGTGTTAGGTGTGGTGTTTGGATTATGAGTTTAGAATGTAAATTAGTGTGTTTTCGAAAGTGGTTCCCAAACCAGAATTTTGAAAACCAGCTAGAATGTCAAACTGAGTTAATTTGATTTCATTTTTATGGAAATCTTCCTGTAATGTTCATTTTTATATGCTTTACCCAAGCTTTGCAGAGTTGTAATCAAATGTGCTTTCTCTCTTGCTCTTTATTTTTACATGCTTAGGCAATACTCTTGTATCTGCATTTTTTTTAAAAATTCCACATTATGCATAATGTGATATTGGTATTATCATTCCATATTTACATGTATATGAACTTTAAAACTTTGTTTACGTCAACAGGAAGCGGGTTGATGGATCTCTTCAAGATTTGGAAGAGAAACAACACAGCAAGAGAGAAGCGGTTGGTTTTCTTCCATTCCAAGTGCTTTTATTGTGCTTTATAAATTCTGTATTTGACTTTAAACTACACTAGCACACCATGTTTGATGTTTCTCCATTACAAATTAATTCGAATGAAAATTTTGACATCTGAGACCAAGATTTATTGTTAGTATGGTTCGAAGCATTAAACAGGGGTTGATTGGTTCTACCTGCCACTGAATCCTTATTATAATGTTTTTCGCGTTTTAACCTGAAGTACTAATTTCAGTGGGTGCTAATTTGCTAATACTCTATTCGTCTACTTTTTGGTCCTAACTTGTACTATGGCCTTGCCTGATTCATCAGGGTCCAGTTTCATTTTATTTTTTCCCCTTAATTTAAACCACTCTGTTGTTTACAAATTTGTTGGTTTGCCTTTTGCATTTCAGAGACTTCTGTGTTTAACATCACAGAGTAAATTATCTTTTCTTTTCTTTTAACACCATGGTCATTTACAAACTGCCTTTTACGTGGATGTGTCTTGCTGTTTGTTTTTTTATGAAAGTTGCCTACTTGCCTCCTCATAAATTGGAATCTAACCATAATATGAATTTCTCTTAAATCTTTAAGATCCGAAATGTATATTATGAAACCACTAGAATTTCCCCTTTTTCTTCTAAGTTGAACTCTACGAAAATGTAATTAGATTTATCAGCCATATTTTCTTTGTGCTCTGTTCTACCCTCTCTCATGCAACACTCGTAATTTATATTTTGCAAAAATGCTATATGCATGAATATGCTTTTCTTACTAAGCATAACAAATACTATTGGGTAAAATCAAAAATTGAATTTGATCATTGTGTCTACTAGATATTAAAGGTGCAGCAGAGGATTCAATCTCATCAAGCAGGAAAAGCAAAGGCATAGCCATCTTCATAGGTTTGTCAACATGAATACGGAATACCATTATTCTAGGGGAATGATATTTAATGCTGTATATCATGCTTGCAAGCCTCTTTTGGAGTTTTAATTCAGTGTTCTTGAACCGTAGTTGTATTAACCATGATCCTTAACAGTTCTGACAGGATCATAAGTTCTAAGCAATGCATTTGCTGCCTTTGGGGGGATTTTGATCGTAAAACTGATAATGAGTTACCACTTCAATTTGCAGTTGGATGGCTTTTGAGGTTGCAGAAAGTAAGATATAGTAAGAACAGTAGCAAAAGAGAGAGTAAAAGAGGAAACTGTAGTGAACTTTCATTGAATAATCTGGTGTTCTTTACGGTAGTTATATTGATATATGTGGAGAGTTATTTTTTAATACACAAGTTGTGTAAAAAAATTACACACCATTCTATATTTAAACTACAAAATATAAAATCCAATTCTTAACCCTTAAATTATAAACTCTAAATACTAAATCTTTAAACTCTAAATACTAGACTCTAAAATAGATAGTTTTGTTTACATTTACACAGTAATTTTTAAATGTGTGTGTGTGGCTGCTGTTGAACACCTATTGCACAAAATGACAAACAACGAGCTGTAGATAGTATGACAAAGGAAGTATTTGCATCAACTCCATTATGAAAACAATTACCCTAACGCAACATCAGGCAACACGAAACCCCACCGTCCAATCAGCGAAAGGGTCATTTTCTGATGTGATATATGGCCATATGATCCGCCTGGTGGAGGGCCGAAGGAGATATAGTGACAAGCATGGTGCATGCCTGCCTACCCACTACAAATCAAACCAATGTAAGAAAATTAACGGTGATCAACATCCTGTCTGTCGGCTACATTGACGGCCGTTAATATTTGTATTCAATCCAACGCTGGCCAAACACGGATTCACCGCATAAAAGCTTGATAAAAAGGAAGAAAATTTTGCCACTCAACTCGGTTAACGTATCATCCCCATGTCATCTATTTAGCCTCTTATCGATGTAATGATCTATGAATCTTTGATATTTCAGTCTCTTATCAAACTGTAATGATCTATGAATTCTTTTTATATTTCAGTCTCTCATCAGAAATATGTTTTGACAATACTACGCATATGCTTTGGTTTTGTCAGTTTTAGAGAGCACGGGAGGCAGCACCCAGTGGGCCAATGCCACTACATTCACACAGGTCCGTTTCTGAGATTTTAGTGACCCTAGGGCGAACTTAAAAATTGAGCCCTAAATTAAGGATTTAAATTGCGGTTGCGATCGTATATTTGGTCATGTTGCGTTTATAACGGTTGCAGACATAACGGATATTATTTTTATCACTGCGAGTAACGCAGTTGTGAAATTTTTTAATAACATATGATATTGTGGATATAACGGTTGCATGTATTGTAGTTTTGGATGGTGTCTCTACCGCTATATAACGATCTCTGTTGCGGTTACATACCCCTATTTAAATACATGTCTATAATATCAAGTATTGAAAATTTTTTTTTTAAGAGTACCTATACAATAACAAGTATTGAAAAAAAAATTTAAGAGTATGCTCATAATAATAAATAGTGAAAAAATAGGTCCTTAATAACAAGTATTAACAAAATAATTTTAATATTTATTATTACGAGCATACTTTTAAAAATTGAATTATTTTTAATACTTATTATTATGGGCCAGATTTTCTCCTAATATTTATTAATATGAGCATACTCTTACGATTTAATTTTTTTAATACTTGTTATTGAGATCCTCAAAATTTATCCAGATATATATATTCATCACTGGATTTTTTTTTCATCCATCCGTAAAAATTATAATTTTAATTTTTTTTGGTGTAGGCCCAGGACAAGGTGAGGTCCTCGGCGGACGCTTTTATTTCCCCGGCCCAGAGCCGGCCTGTTTTCACATCAACATTATAATAACAACACATGAACTCAAACTTCAAAGGTTATCCGTACATATAACGTGCATAAATAGTAATTAAAACTTTAATGGTTCAGTTAAAATTCATCTTATCGAGCAAAATACCGAACAAGTTTGCCATTCCACAATACTTCTTTTTTCCCTTCTTGCAATGTAAGATAGGGCGGAGGACAAGGTTAGAATAACGATCATGGCTAAGGAGAGAGTGTACACACACTAAACCGAAATTATGCTCATAAAAAATTATATCTATTTTTAGAATATTAAATGTCGTGGAATAATATGAAATAATTATAGATTTAATCAACATCCATAAATATGAATGTTTTCAATATCAGATAATGCTACATCTACCCATTAAGTCATCTACCAACTGAAGTGACACATGAAACAATTAATAATATAATATATTTTTTAATATACAATTTTTAAAAACAATAAATATAATACAATTAATGCATTTTTTTTATCAATAAACAATTTTTAATATTATAAATACAATACAATTAATACATCTTTACACAATAAATATTTTTAAAACTATAAATGTATTATAATTAATATTTTATTTTTTAATATAATAGGAAGAGAAATTAAGCTAACTTAAATACATTTTAGTCTGTCATACTATCATAACGCAATTCCTCCAAAATTCCAGCATGTTACTATTTTTTCTAGGGATGGTAAAAAATCTGAATTTGGCAAGTTCTGACCTGATCTGATACGATAGGGTAGAATTTTTTTTAAATTTACGGTTTTTGGGTTGGCTCGGTTCGGGTTTAGGGTAAAAATTTCTCGACTCAGTTTATTTATGGATATATATATATTTATTATATTTTTATATATTATATTTAATATTTTTATTAATTTTCTTCAGGGCGAGTTAGGTTTAATTAGTGTTTTTATTAAAATTTCGGGGTCGGTCGGAGTCGTGTAATACTTTTATTATATCAGGTCGGGTTGGGGATAAATGTATATTAAACTCGGGTCGGGTTGAAACTTTAAATTTTCGGATCGGGTTCGGGACAGCCAAAAACCCACTCCGCCCCGTCGAATTATCATCCCTATTTTTTCAATTAAATTAAAAACAAAATATCATATATGAACCGTGAAAACATATGCGTTTAAGCTTTTTCTCACCTCAATTTCTATGAAAATGCAACCCCTTAAACTTATTGATTTTGTTCATCTACTATCGGCTACGAATGAAAGGACAAACTTTAATTATTTTCTTAAAAAATTATCTATTACCCTTTCATGTTTCTCAAATTTTCATGATACTATAAGAGAACCATTTCTCGAATTAAGTATTTAAATCTAAAAATTGGGAGGAGAAAATATCTTAATTAATTTAAACTAAAAATAACCTAAAACATCATTATACTAAAAAGTTTTAGTTGGACAACAACCCCTCCCACCTCATGAGTGGCTACATCCCTGGCAACAATGGTACCAAGACTCAATCGACAATGACAACATTTTTTATTTAGTGTAAGACATTTGAGAATCCAAAAAAAATCAATATTAATATGATCGATATCGTGTCAATATCAATCCAAAAATATTTAAGAATTCAAAAGAATACGTAATTTAGTATAACACAACTTTTTGTACGATGTGTATGTTAATAATTTAACTGTTGTATTTAAAAATATGATTTTATCTTTTATATACATGATGTTTGAATCAAATTAATTATCGATTTAAAATATTATTTAGTGTGAAAAATTTAATATTAATTTTAAAAAGGTCATTAATTTGTTGATTTTTACACTAAGTTTAATGAGTTTAACCACCCAATATATTATATCAGCCGAGTCATCTACCCGGTAAGTATACGAAGTTTTATCCTTCAATATCACTTGATAACTCTATATTGTTATATTTATTTCAAGAATGTTCTGAATGGCAGGCAGACCTTTCGATAACATTCTAAGCCTGCAAACGTTACTGTATATATATTCTAATCAATCATGGGAGTTAATTAATTAGATATTGTTGCTAAATTAGGGAATTAATCACAATAACTGAAAAGGAAAAGTCCATGCACTAGTTGGTACATGAAAAGCAGTGATTGTTACTGCTGAAATTATTGTGTAGTGTTGTTTTTGTGCTTTTAATAAATAATAAGAAGAAGAATCAGAAGTTTTAGCAGCATTAAATTTGAGGGAAAAAAATACATGATATCACTTATAAATATAATTCATTAAGTTTTAGTGAAATTGTTGGCATTAGTGTTATAATAATTTAAAAGACGTAAATTTAAGCGCGTTTATATACTATGATTTTTGTTTAGGTAGAGATTAGGGATGTTATACTTAATTCATGAATTACATTAAAAATGTATAATTATATATTGGATGGTAAAACTAATAATCTAGGGATGGACGCATAACTTTATGTCAGGGGTGAATCTATAAAATTTTAGGAGAGGGAGAACTTATTAAATTTTAGGGGGGCGAAAATAGATTTTTAATAAAAAATACATAAATTTTTTTAAAAAATTTAAATCATATAAGAATTTTAAAATTTTATAATTGCGACCACCCCTGAAAACTATATCATATGATTAGTAGGAAAAGTTGGATGGCCATAGTGATTTCATCTAGGAAAAAAGAGACTCAACTTTCCTACAAATGTCTCATGCCAAAGATCTGATTAGGATACCGATAGAGATTTGCATATTCACTTATAACAATCCACAATCTTAGAACTTTTCTTTTTCTAGAATAAAGAAGAAAAAGAAAAATTAATTGGAAGGAGAAGAAGATATTTTATGAATGTTCCATAATCACTAAAATCATGATTCTCTTGCTCTCCCTCTCTTATTGTCGTTCATATGTATGCATTGTGATTTCTTAAAGTTAAAAAGACGATGCTGGTTTTGTGAATATTAATCCCAAAACGTTGTTTCTCCCATCAATTACACATTACATGCATGTATGACAACCAGGTGGTCGGGAAGTTATATATAAAACAAGAACATAATTTAGGTGGGAAAAAGGTCTAAGCGGCGTGATGCAATAGCTTGTGACCCATGGAAAATGGTTCTCATCAATCTATCACATGAGATGACTGATAAAAGCAAGACTAAAATGGTGCAAGTCTGCAACTAAACCAGCCAGCCAGCCAGCCAAAGGCTATGCTGACCTCTTTTCGATTCATTTGAATGCCAATTGCCAGCAGCCAGCCTTTGCTTGAGGGCAATGGCGAGAAATATGATGGATTGGCAATTTGGGGTTAAATTTAATTGGTCTCTTTCTTCTGTGCTTCATTGAGTTAATTAATGGTCTTTGCCGGTCAATTACTTTATTTGTCGTTGGAATATCCTCGCCATTTATCTTTCCCCCGTCACTTACTTGTTTGATGAAATTGCATATTTACACTATATATTAAATCTATGATTGAATTAGCGTTATGAATCAACTCAATATCAATTTAATTGAAAAATATAAATAATACATCATTTTTAAAGTATAATAAAATGTTATTATAAAAGTATTTTTATCTTTTTATATTTTAATACAATCTTTAAATAAAAATCTATTATTTGATAAACAAAGACAAGACTGATTGATTTGAATACACACTTTTTATCTTTGGACTTGTGATTTTTAAATACAAACATAATGATTTATATATTTTTTATGTAAAATATTTTCACTCACCACGATGGCATAAACGATCTTATTTTTCTTCTTCTAATTTATAGGAACTGTTAAACTCAATTTTAAGCAGAGTAATTGAAATACAACTTAAGAAGTACTATGATACTTTTATCAACGTGTAAATGATGATGAACTGAACATCATTATTGTCTGTTCTTCTTCGTACGTTTGGAGACTGAGAAAGGTCTTTAAATTCAAGTCATATCATGTTTTATCCACCAAAAGCCTCTAACGGTAAATCTGCCGGAGATTTTTATGCTATTCACTCCTGTGGTATTCCATTTAAATGCGGAAAAATTCAAAATACCAGCAAGTTTGTATCGAACTTCAATTTGAATTTATATAATATATTCCATTATGTTGACGGAGATGATTTTTTTTTGCACAGCAAAATGTTTTATTGTTATTAATATTAAAATTATAAAAACATAAAACCATAACAAATTTAACCAACATTTAAAATGAGTCGAAAGGTTTTGCTTAAACAACACAATAAGCGAATTGACGTTATTAAAACACACCAAAAAATTACCATAAAAGACAAGATAAACTTCACCAAATTTCAAAAAGACAATCATAGGTGACCATTATAACCTCACGAAGAAGTGGGAGCTGCTTTTCTTCTAAAACCACAATTATAAACAATTTATATTTTAATATATTATAATAAGAATTAAATATTATAAAACACAATTAAATTGATAATGTATAATAAATTTGATTGTTTTAGTATAATACGATAGGAAAAATAACTGGATAATATATAATACAATTATATATGAATGTCAATTTTAATTTTTTTTAATATTACATATTACATTACTAAATAATTTTAAATGTGTCTTTAAAAAAATTACATCCGACCCATCTTATTTTATTGTCCTATCATAATACTCTGATTATGATACAGGAATACAACAAGATAGATGAAAGTGTCGGCAGGGAGATATCACATCAGTCCCACCTTCATTTCCATGTGCTATATTTCACCGAAATTGACCCCATTTTACGATTTTTTTTTGCCATTTTCTTTAAAGAAAAATACGTGAATAACTCTCCTGAGAGGGCAAAGGCCATATCATGCGCATTGCACGTGACTGACCCGAACAAATTCATTCCCCTCACTCATTCATGCACACTTAAAAGATCGTTAAAAAAAATTTACACCGAGGAGGTTAATCACATTTTTTTGAAAGAAAGATTTCATAGAATTAAAAGAATAATAAAAAGGATCGAAGGCTGTGTAGAGGATAAAGGATTCAGTCTTCAAGACAGATACTTTATAGACTGACTTTTTTCATCTAATCAGTAGTCCTATTATATTTACCTTTCACAATAAAAAAAGGGAAAAAAAAAAGGACACATCGCCTTTCACAGCTGTTGACTCAACATATTGAACGTGTTAGAGTTAATACGGAAGGTAATACTAGACTTATCAGATTCAATAATAGCTTTGTTGAAGCCTGCTTCAATCACAGTAACAATACTCAAGCTAACTGCTATTGCTTCAGCGACTGAGGCAGAAGCAGTAGAGAAGTCTGAAAATTTCTACCTAGAACGAGACCCTGCTCATGCCTCGCTTGTCAAACCACTGTTGCTATCAAAAGAAGCGTCACAGTTAATTTTGACAAATCCTTCGCATGGAGGTCCATCCGAGGATAGGAGAAGAAGAATTGGATGTTAATCCCTGGATCGAAAAAGAAACTGCAAAAAATTCTAAAAACGCAGTCTCTGCTCTAAGCCACACGTATAGAGAAGAATCTGACATTGAGGAAAAAACTAAAGAATTCCTAGCTTTCCATAAATGCCAACATAGTATAGCCAAAAGATGCAGACCATCAGAAAAAGAACCACTAGAATTGAGATCAGAAAATTTTGTTCACTGTTAAAAAAAATCTCAGGAGAATAGCTAAACCCAAAGACATGCCAAACGGCTTGGGCGAAAGGACAAAAATAAATCATGTGCTCAAGACTTTCGAATCCCTCCCCACATCGAGGACAGTCAGAGCCAAAAAAAAATCCTTACGATAATTTTTTTCCCTAAGATTACCTTTAATAGCTATAATATTGCGGCATGATTTCCATATAAAAGATTTAACTTTCTGTGGAACTCGAAAGTTTCAAATAGATCACCAAAATCTAGGATCATCACTAAGATTACAATAAAAGATAAAACAAAAGAATTACATATGATCGAATAGCTACTACCCATTCTAGGCAATGCATCCACTAGAAATTGAGATTACAAAAGGATTGGATTGGCCATATTCTTGTTTCTAAAAGCTGCCATAATCCACTCGCCAAAATTGTTTCGAATCAGCACACTAGCAGCACCTGCACGGCCTGAGTTCGCCAATGCCGACCCATATGTGTTTAATTTAAGCCATCCACTTGGCGGAAGTAACCATTTAATTCCAACGATGGTGGGAATCGAAATAAAGCCATCCAATTGGCGGAAAAGTAATACGATGGTCAAATTACATTTTAACTCCCATAAAATTTTAAATTCCCTAAAAAATTCAGACTTCTCCCTGAATTAATTGAGTGAGTATATATGCAATTCTAAGGCAAATTATTAAATGTCCTATATATATAATAGATAAAATTCATCAATAATATGTTCAATCAAAAGTTGTTTTAAAAAACGTGTTGGAAGAAATGTAACTAAATGGTTATCATCAAACACCATGGTATGATGCTCCATACTTTAAGTCGCGCATATATAATGAGATGATGATTGTCTTTGCTTGGTGTTGAACTTTATTCTGATGATATATATAGAAGGCGTAAAGAAGTGATAAGATAAACCAATGGAATTTTAGTTGATTTTCATATATTACGGCTATTGGCTAAGGAAGGGAGGTTGAATTGGGGGTATGAATGAAACCAACGCTGGATTCTCATTTATTTGAATTGTTACCGATAATTCAATTTCGTTTCAAACTGTATAACCACCATACTCAAGAAATAGAATCATGATCACGTTTTCATCGTTGCCTGTGTTTTACTCCAATTTTTCTGCATTACCATACTGCGTGCAACAGAAAGACAGTTGAATGAATTCAATTCCATCTCGTTATTGGTAACCACATCTTTGGTCAAATACAATGAAGGACCACGAGTTATACAAGGTTAGGGGAATTGAATACTTGGACCATTATGTCAAAGGACCACTGCACTGCCCCTATTTAGACACTTTCATATGGCTTTCCTTTAATCATAAGAACTTTCTTTCTCACTTGTATTTTCTGTGTTAATTAAGATTGGTTATAGAAGAAATAATTAATAATGATCAGATAATGTTTAATACTTATTCTTCTTCTTTTATTCTTGCACGCCACTGTCCTAATTTATGTTTAAACATCTTCAATGTTGCATAAATGTTTGCTTTTTTCAAGTTTTTTACTCTCCAAATCCAATCAACTGACTCCACGATGCTTGTTTTCGACCATTATAGTAACACTCTTTTTAGAGTTTTACTCCTTCTGGTATGAGATTTTTACTTCTCTATCTTAGATCATATTCGTAATTAAGTCGGGTCGGATAATTAAATAAGGAACAATGTTTTTTTTTATAGTGTTGTTTTTATTTTACATGACTCGAATTTAAGATTTTATTTAAATGACAACTGAATCCTTATAATTTGTAGAAGTAGAAGTCTTTTTTGGTTGCATAGAGTACTTACAGTTTTAGTGAATTTGCTATCTGCTGCTCTTTCTTTTCCCCTTTCCGGTTCATTCTTTGATTTAGCTAATTAAAGCTTCACACTAGATGAGCATTAACGTAAAGAGAAAATATCCAAGTGGTCGAACGCAATCATTAAGCGTCGAGTCACGAGAATATAAATATGGCCCTAAGATGTAGACAAAAGCTTCTTTTTTCCATCTGATGGATATATATGAGAATTTAGAGGGGAATAAGCAAAGATGCAAAATTATAAATTAACTCAAATATATATTTGATATCTGAATTACACATCTTCCTTTAAATTGGTAGTTAAAGATTTTTTTATCCTACCTTCTCCTAAGTTGGTAGCTAAAGAATTTTTATTTCCATGTTGATATCTAAACTTTAATTCTATCCATTATTTTGGTACTTATGTTAATAGTTTTACTCTCAAAGCTTATACATTATAGCAATTTGGTCATAATTCGACGATTCAATAAATTTAACCCTTTCATATTTAAAAACTTTATCAATTTAGTCATTTTTGTAATGTTGTCAAATCAGACTATTATATCAAAGTAGCAGTTAGATAATTGCATTCTACCATAAAACAACAACAAATTAATGTTAAACTTTTATTATACCAAGAAAATAATATAACATTTAAGGAGAACACAAACAATTTAGGAAAACAAAAAAGAGTAAGTTGATAGAATTTTTAAATAAAAGGTGAAATTGATGGAATGTGCAAGTTTTGATACCTATTTGAGAGAAAGTGTTTAGTCCAAGTACTAACTTGGGAGAAAAAAAATTATAAGTACCGACTCGAGAGAAATTGACCAATTCAGGTATTAATTTGGAAGAATTTTTTTTAAGTACCAACTTAAAAAAATGCATAATTCAAGTACAGGATCTAATATATTTAAGCTTAAACCAAATGACCAAACAGTGACCAAATATAAAAAAGTGGTCGGCGAAGGAAGGAAAAATACGTAACGATAAAGCGTTCGCTGAACGTATACATACACATATATATGAGACTGTAAGAGAAGGAGACTAGGAATAGCATTCAAATCCAATTTCATTTCGGTTTATATTAGTTGGCATACATGCAACAAATGATTTCATTGGTCCACGTGGCCTCCACAAACGAAGAGCATCCTCTCCCCAATTCTACTACGACTGTCTCTGCGTGTGCGTCCGGTCCATCTCCGGATTCTTCACTCAAATCCGTCCTATTTATTCTCAATTTGTCGTCCACACCTTCACATGGTTTGATGGTGGAGATCCCACAATCCCCATTACATCCATTCAGATTCAATCTTTCTCTCTCTAAATCTTTTCCAGTTTTCTTTCCCTCTGGAAAAAAAATATCTTTGCTGTCTGCAACCCTCATGTCTGCCACTTTCCTTCATCTTGTCATTTTTTTTTTTCATTCCTCCTCCATTATTCTTGTACAAACAAGATGGAAAGCTTTGCCTTTGCCTTTTTTTTCTACTTCTTTGCCTTTCTTAGTGACCTATTAGCTGCTTAAGCTCGAGCCACCAGTTTTCTATATATAACCATTCCGTTAGACACTTTATAACACTGCCCGGAAGTTTAATACAGAGTAAAGATGTCGTTTTCCTTCTTCCAACGGTTCTGTATCGATGAATTTCATATGGGCAGTGATGTTCATGGCAGTTGTTTCTCGAGTGATCTCCTTCCATCACTTCGCGCCAGAATTAACCATGCGACCGAGCTACGTAGATACATAGTATCTCCTTTCAACACTCATTATAGGCGATGACAGTTTACGTGGACTTACTCGAAATATTTCTTACAATATATTAAAATTGGTCTTTATGGTCCTATTCTTCCTTATTACAGGGCTTGGGAGATATGGCTAGTTGTGCTAGTCATTTACTCTGACTGGATTTGTCCATTCGAGTTCGCATTCCTGTCGTACAAGAACGATGCACTTTTCATTGTTGACAACATTGTCAATGGATTCTTTTCTGTTGACGTCGTTCTCACTTTCTTTGTTGCATATCTCGATAGCCATTCTTATCTCCTTGTTGATGACCCCAAGAAGATTGCCATCAGGTAAATATGATTTCGCAGCATTTAATCACAGAGCATTTTTCCCAGTCTCGACAATGTTCATCGATTATTTGAACAATACATGCAGGTACATATCGACCTGGTTCGCTTTCGACGTCTGTTCCACCGCCCCGTTTCAGTCTCTAAGCCTCAAGTTCTCAGACCATGGCAGTGACTCGGGCTCAGGCTACTCAACATGCTCAGACTCTGGCGTCTAAGACGAGTTAGTTCCCTGTTTGCAAGGTTTATAATTGTTTTTCTTCAAAATGCGTAGAGCCTTAAAACTGTTACTTACTATGGGAGAACTACAACATTGGCTCACTGGTTTCCTCTCATTCAGACTTGAGAAAGACATTCGGTTCAACTACTTCTGGACTCGGTGCACCAAGCTCATT
Organism: Hibiscus mutabilis; assembly: GCA_019671005.1. Lineage (NCBI taxonomy): Eukaryota > Viridiplantae > Streptophyta > Magnoliopsida > Malvales > Malvaceae > Hibiscus > Hibiscus mutabilis. The sequence goes on along the minus strand of CM033748.1, from coordinate 7,113,163 downwards.
TCGGTAATCACATCGTAACTTTCCTCTAGTGTCACCTCTATATGTTAAGTTTTGATTTAGGCGTGTGGCACTCTACACGTGTGTTTATCACAGAACAACAAGGAATAAAAAGGATAGAAAACTCTTATTATTTTCCCTATTATGATCAATACATGGTTTAAATACTAATAAAGAATTAATTACAAAATATCAAGATCCTTAACAAACTGACACTTAAAACTTAGCTGTTAACACAGCTGTATATTCTAATAGCCCCCCTCAAGTTTGAGCATACAAAATACAAATTTTGAATGCCCAACTTGGAGATTAGACCCCGAAACAAAGAAGGATGTAAAGCCTTTGTGAAGCAATCAACAAGTTGATTGTTTGTTGAGACAGGTAACAATTTGACAAGCCCTTGCTGCAACTTTTCTCGTATAAGATGACAATCGATCTCAATGTCCTTTGTCCGTTCATGGTACACTGGATTTTCTGCAATTCTAATTGCAGACAAATTATCACAGTAAATATTTGCTGGTGGAAAAACAAGTTGAAGATCAGAAAGGAAATATGTTAGCCATTGTATTTCACAAGTAACGGAGGCTAGTGCTCTATATTCAGCTTCACTGGATGATCGAGTAATGGTTTGTTGTTTCTTTGACCTCCAAGAAATCAAGGCTGTCCCTAGGAAAATACAGAAACCAGTAGTGGATTTTCTTGAATCTGGACAAATGCCCAATCAGAATCAGAAAAAGCATTAATTTGAATGGAATTATCAGCAGAAAAAACAGTCCCTGACCTGGAGTTCCTTTTAAATATCTAAGAACTCTATGAACTGCTGCCATGTGAACATCAGTAGGAGCAGACAAGAATTGAGATAATTGCTGAACAACATAGGCTATGTCTGGTCTGGTATTAGTGAGATAAAGAAGCTTGCTTACAATTCTTCTATACAAAGTTATATATGATAAAAGAGCTCCATCTAGCTTTGAAATTTTAGTTTTGGCAACAATTGGAGTTGAGACAGGTTTAGAACCAGTGAATCCAGTTTCTTCCAATAATTCTAATGCATATTTCCTTTGGCAAGGTTAATTCCTTTAGAAGACCTAGCAACTTCAAATCCTAAAAAATATTTCAAGTCACCTAATTCTTAATCTTAAAAGTATCATGCAAAAAAGTTTTAATCTTGTTTATTTCTTGTAGATTAGGACTTGCAAGGACTATTTCATCAACATATACAGCCAAAGCAATAAAACTAGAATCAGTTCCTTTAATAAATAGAGAAGAATCAGCAGAAGCTTGTTTAAAATCTTGACTAATCAAGGCAATGGTTAATCTATCATTCCATTGCCTACTTGCTTGTTTTAACCCATAGAAGCTTTTGTTTAGTTTGCAAACTAAACCAGATTCTTTAGTAGAGAAACCAGGAGATGGTTCCATGTCATTAGCTAAAACCCCAAAACAAAAAAAACCATAAAATACACTTGTTTTTTTTATTACAAGGATCACATGTTTATCAATCAATTGATTCAATTCCATCCACAGAATCTCTTAATTCTTGATTGGGGCCCTTTGAACCTTCTTGCTCACATCTTAAATAATATTTCCTAGTAATAAATAGTTTAATTTATGAAAAAAGGGGTGAAATTTCATAGCGGGGAGTCTTTATATCTTTGGTGTGGGGTGCATGTGCAACAAGTTGGCTGATTAGGGGGTGAGAAAACCATTCTCAACAAAGATTATCTTAACTAAGGATGGGCTTACATTGTCTCCTCATCTCTATAGGGAAAAAGAAGATAGCCAATATTGAAAAGCTTGTTTTCAAAAAGGATGGCATATGAGCAATGCTGACGGTCATTTGGCACAGGGAATAAAGCTAGGGCCGCCCGGTTTCACCGCTCGTGACAGATAAAGCTCGAAACATGGGCTTAATCTATTTATTTATCCCATATATTCTTTAGTAAACTTTCCATATTCTATAATCTTTGTTATTAATTTAAGGTATTTGGGAAAGGAGAGGAGAGAAAAATTGTAATCTTTTTGACTATATAAGAAGAACAGTTGTGGATTCCACGTCCAAAAGTGAAGTTGCGACGAAATAGAAATTTATTTATTGATTTTTCTCTAACAATAATATTAATAACAATGTTTTTTTTTACATCAACTGAGAAAATAATTCTTCTAAAGCATCCTGAGACTAATACAATGAAAGGAAATACAGTGGCTATCTAGTTTTTTTCCCTTTAATCTACCTACTTCATTAATCCTCAAGTACATGATCAACAAAAGAAAATCAACAGATTTCACAAAAGGGTATGTTCTGAAATTATACCCATTTGATCATAATGGTTGATTTGATCCTTTTTTGTTGAACCTGTATGTTGAAAGGAATGTTATGAAACCATCATCGGCTATGTAGAAAGTTGTTGGATTTGGTGAGTTAACTCGAGGAAAAGATTGGGGTCGCCGTTGCTCTTGTCAAATGGTCTTTTCTATTTCCATTTTCATTTCAGGAATGATCAATGACCTAAAAGAGGAAAACCCCAGTTTTCTTCCCTTACTAAAATGTAAATATTTACATGCGGATGAGGTCACCATTTTGTTCAATGCCGTCTTCTCATGAGATATTGGAAAGTCAGCAAATACACAAACATCCAGGTCACCAAGCTTTGATATTCCACCTTGGGGGCCTGTTCCAAAATAAATACCATTAAAAGATAGCTCAATTTAAAAAATACTAAAGAATTGTATTATTAAACTTTTTATAAAATATTTTACTACATTTTTTTCTCTCCTATTGAATACCTTGGTGGCAGAGGAAGTAAGAGAAATAGAAGCCGATGACGTTGATGAAGGTGTTGCCAAGGCAGAGAGGCCCACATTGTAAGCAATGGTTCCATCAGGTTGAAAGAGACCGTAGTTCCTTTCTGATGTCGGTCCGGGCTTCATATCTTCATTGAACAAAGCAAACAAATACACTTCCAACCTCATTTTCGGTCTCAAAGGTGTCCCCTCATTACTCATCTGCCTCCTCAGCAAATTCCTGTTGTAAGCAGCAGCATTTTGGACGGTGGCTCCGACCTCATCAGCGTCCCCTTTCGATGGCCATCCCGTCTCCGAAACCCTCACCTCGATCCCACCGTAACCCAACCTAGACATGGCGCAAACGACAGCGTCTACCATCGCGTATAACATGTTGTCATAGTGTAGCTTGGTGTAAGGGTCGACCATTCCTTGGTTCTTGTTGAAAAGAGCATAGTCCAAGGAAATCTTGCTCGGGGAATCCTTGTAAGCAAAATACGGGTAGGCATTGATCCAAAATGGGGAGCCGGTGCTCGACAAGAACTGCAAAAACTGTGACATGACACTCGAAACCTCACCCTTGAAACTACCGGCTGAAGGAGGGTAAGATTCCTCGAGAACAGCTAATGAACTGGGTGTCGAAACCTGAATGTATTTATCTAGGCCTAATTGAGCTAAAGCACCATGGATACTGACTATGGCGGGGACAAGATATCCTAGTAGCGACGTATCGTCGTCGGTGAAGATCTCATTTCCCACGGCGATCCCGGTGATCTCAGTGGCCGGAAAATAAGGCTTGATATGGGTACTAACCCATTGAAGTGCTTGCTGGGGATCCACTACGACGGGTAACATTTGGTTTTCAACCGTGACGATAAGCTCAATGTTGGAGTTGGAAAATGTTGTTAAAATCTGAGGATTGGTGTCGTAGATTCTTGCTTTTGTGAGCCTAAGGGAGCTCAAGAGATCAAGAACCTTGTCGGGTGGAGGCAAATTGTCGCCAACTTGGCCATAATTGATGCCTAGAGAAGTAACTCCTCGTATAAAACCATAATCTGTAAAATGATTACAAATAAATAGATTAACTAAAAACACATTCGAGAAAGAAGTTACTAATGATATGCAAATGGAACATTGAAAAAAAAAGTACCTGAAAAACAGAGAAAATAGTAGGAAAACATGGATCATCATGCCAATTATTTCCTAAGAAAACTTTGTACGGGAGAGAGAAAGAAGAGAGTGTTAAGACAGGAAATTGAATAGAGGGGGAAGAGGAAGTGAATTCTTTTCTTTGCTTGTCCGAAATTAATTTGGAGGGCAGTTGTCTCAGGAGGGTTTTAGCTTTGCTTTGATTGTTATCTTACCACCTTATGCTGGGTTTTTAAACCCACTTGGGTTCTTCCAGTACTCCATGTCTTTCTTTCCAGACATGGCTTGTCTGGCTCCAACACACGTCAACTTCTCCTTAAAGGGGGGGTTATGACACAATTGTCCCCGCCCGCTTTCTTCGGACAAAAGGAAAGGGGAAAATCTCACCGTTGGTTTAATGCAACATTATCTATTTCTAAATTTTTTTGGTTTACAAGTGATATATCTTAAAAATTTTACATTTTTAAAAATATTTTCATTTGTTATATTATATGAATGGAAGTATCGATGGGTACATTTAAGTAGCAAAATTTTACTTGGTGAGGTAAGGCATAGCCTATAGGTTAATTTTTTTTTCTTATTCTCAATGAAAAAAATGTAGTTTATGAATAAAATGGCGATAAGTAATTTAATCTAAAACAAAATCTATCCTTTAGATTCCTATCCCTTTTAGGGCTTAGATTATTCTATGATGGTCAATAACTTTTTTCTGTAAAAGGACAAGAAAAGGTTGATATCATGAGTCATTTTAACCAATACAACTACACTAGCCACCTTTGAGTTAAATTTACATTAAGGCTTTAATTGTTTTGTTTTCCCCCCTTTGCATGTGCCCCCAATAGATCAACGGGAAGAAAAAGGCAGAATCAATGGTAACCGAAGATTTGCCAATTCAATTAGATTGAGGTTGGACGAGTGTTATACTATAACTATATAGTTTACTTTGATATAGCAAAAATTGAAGAACATATATATTTTCTTATAAAAATTTAAATAAATCACTAATTTTAAATGAAAGCAAAATATAATAGTACGACCATTCACTCATAATAGCAACATTAATGTAGAGAAATTGACCTAAACAACCGACGGTTGATGCCATCAAATACAATTCGTAATTATCACAAGTAGTTGCATTAATTGCAATAAAAACCATCACCAATTGTTGCAATAAGAATACAGTGATCAAGTAGTTTAGATATCCGTCGTGTTAAAGGGAAAACTTTTTTTTAGGGTTTTGAGTACTGCTCTCTTAAAACTTTTCTCTCTATAATTTTTTATGCAGTCAATGGTGACACCAGGTTTAGTGCTGATTGTCGATCCTAGATAATCTTTTTTTTTATTTCTTTTATTCTTTATTTTTAATTTTTAAATTCAATAACTTTGGCACTGTAGCAAGCTTTTCTCTACCTTTTGATGTGTATCATCTTCTTTTTGGCTCTTTTTTCTCTTAATCGATCGTTTGACCATTTTTTCTTTTAATTTTCTATCATAGTTAGATTTGACGTCGTCACGACTGATTAAGATGACGCTCTTTTGATTATCTTGTTGATTTCCCTATTTTTGGACCTTCGAACTGGATCTGGAGACGATCTCACAGTCACCGCTTTTGTTCGCGATTGAGTTGTAATAATGATCGTGTTGTCAACGTGCCTTATTATTGTAATATGTATTTTTTTAATATTATTTCTTGTTGGTTTTTACCTTTCATTATCGAGCTATGGTGATGTTTGTATCTATTTTGGTTCGAGCCTTTGAGTTAGGATTTTTGCCTTTTCTTTTTAGTCCTATTTATGATCTAGAGACGTTAGTTTTCGTATTTTTAGGAATATATCTGGATCAAATTAATTTACACGAGTTATAAATTTTTATTGTATTTTTAAATTTTTTCTTTCTTAATAAAACTAACGTACTCATATTCAAAACAAAAATATGCTGATCAAGTGAAGTGATACAATTGCAAAGGTTTATTATTACTTTAGTCTAGGCGTGTTTTATTAAAATCAAAAGTTATAACTGATCTTTTCCATTCATTGATCCATGCATATACTTATCTTCTTTATTGCGTTCAATTTGATTTCTTATAGGAGGTTTTAAAATTAACTACAGGACCATTTATGAATCACTTTAAAGATAAGGTAATCGACAGCTGGGGTTCTCCTGTAAAGCAGGAAAAAAATAAAATCCAACTCATCTAATTAATTTGGCAATTTGAAACATAAACTTGGATTTGGAAGGGGGAAAAGTTGGGAAATAGAAGAGGCATTGTGTTGCGACCAAGTTGAATAAAGTTGTAAGGCTGCTTTTCTGGGAAGGAGACAAACATGGTGTGTGCAACAAAGGTTTCAAGTTTATATATATATATATATATAATATAATAAGTTATATTTTGATACATAAGTTGTGTAAAAAGATTTATCAACCTTTTATATTTGAACTAGAAACTCTAAAACTCAAATTCATAACCCTAACCCCTAAACCCTAAATTTTAAATTTTAATCATAAATCTTAAATTCTACACCTTATAACCTAAACCCCTAAAATCTAAACATTAACTTAAATCCTTAAACCCTAAAATTAAAAAACTCGTGTAAACTAAAATTTACACAAATATGTGTATAAAGTATTTTTCATATATGATTTGTATGTTCTCAAAAGATGACATATTAAAACTAAGAAATAGGGCTAAAAAGAAACCCTTTTGAAAAGTAAGGTTTGGTGAGCGGATAAGGAATGTACACGTTGAGATTTCCAAAGATAAGTGTCCTTATCTTCGGTTCTGCTTCTTTTCAATCTTTTTTTAATTTCCAAATGAAAAGGACGCATTTAGATATAAATACCATGTTTGTGTTCTTAAGTTAAATTTTAAAATTCTAATTTAATTTTTGTTTGAATTTAACTATTTTAATATATATTCATTTGTTCGAATTTCTTAAATTTTAAATCAAATACTCAGGTTCTATTTCGAATGTAATTTTGATTCTACTTCTTAAGAAAGAGTTTAATAAAAAAAACTCTAATGAATTAAATCAAGATCGAATATGATTTTTTAGGCCTCCGGTTCAAATGCAAACCGATATTAAAAATAAAAACAGAAATAAGTCAGTAACCATGAGAAAAACATGTTACATTTTGCAGATGCCAGGTGCTCCCAACATGAAAAAAAGGAAGTTCTTTTTCTTCTAAATTTAGTAATTTAGACGCAGGCAAATCTGTTATAGTTGAGGAAGAGTCAAAAGATAACGGCGTACATGGTACAAAATGCAAACAAGTAGCCACCACGAGAGACTGGCATCGTCAAATCTTGTCATCATCCAATAAGTTTGGATTTTGTTTATTTGAAATTTTGGAGGATCCGATCGTGTCAGAATCTAACCAGTCGTGGTGGAGGTTGAGAGGTATAAATCTTTCTCAAGATTGAAAATTTCAGCCGGGAGGTAATATGCATGGCTTACGAAACCTTCCTTCTTCTGCCGCCTGACCGCCTCTTTCTTTTCCCTTTCAATACTCGTGTTTTAGTTCACATGTAAATGGATAGGAGATGCATCAAAATAACTTCTTCTCCATTTCTTTTCTTTTTTTAATTTCCCTCTAAACATTAAACATTTTATTAACATTGGTGGTTCAAAAGTTTACGAAACCCTATGCAGTTTATTCAAACGAGACATTTTAATTTACATCTCAACGATATATAAAGTTTTTTAAAAGATATTTTGTCTTATTAAAAAAATATATCATGATCCCTCTTTAAAGTTATTTTTTTAATTTTTTTATAATTTCTTAAACTATTTTTTTTATTTTTCTGTATAAATATTTAATTTAATTTATTTGGTGCTCATATTTTTTCAGGAGCACTGGTCGTTCATCTCCCTTATCCAAAACCCCGCCATTTATTAATAAGAAAGGCTAATACATATGCCCTTCATAAGACTACAAGTAAACCCTCCAGGTGACTCAGATTGTTGGAACTTTGCCGTTCCTTTTAAAAGTTGGGAATTTTGTCAACGCCGGCGGCTTAACTAGTCCTAATTATATAATTTAAATAATTTATGATCAAAGTTAATTATTATTATAAAATATAATCTAATTTATAATCATATTACAAATTCTGAGTTAGATCAATAAAAGTATAAAAAGGCAATCTATACAAGAATAATAGAAGGCATGAGTTCAAATTGAAATTCTCAATTATATTTATACACATACAATAATTTATTAAGTATTTAATCAAACATTAATAAAATTAAAGAAGGGTGGGCTCATGCCTTCAAAAATTTTGGTCTAATAACAATTTAGACTCTCTAAATTTAAATATTTGATAATTTAGACTTTGCCTTCCTCCTGAATTTTGAATTCAAATATTTAATAAACATTTGTATTTTTTAAATTTAATAATTTAATCTCTCCTGTTCTTCGTACACAAAAAAGCCTGGAGTGCTTTATTTGAAAGTCGTATTCTTTCGATGGTGAGGGAGTTCTGGTTATTGCAAATTAATGAATTAATTAATTAGCTCTCCATTCAACAGGGAGTGTTGGTACACGTGCAAATTGCAAATACAACAACAGTGGCCCCAGAAAAGTGTTTAAAACGTACTTGAGCTTAGCGTCTTTAACAGAGGCCTTTTATATATGATGATGATGAGGAGGAGGAGCAAAGCAAGAGTTACAAGTTGCATGTGCTTGTGGTATAACCCCCGTCCTTGCATGTGATCTGACTGTTAAAAGTGAAGCCTTCATGTTAAAAAGAGGCCTTTGATTAAAAGTAGTCGTCATTAGCCATTCTCTATGGATATTATCTCATTTTCGGTGCTTTAATATGCCATGGATCAAAAAGTGGAGAGAAAAAGAAGAAGACAATACTGTTGTGTTGCATGATCTCTATCGATAAAACAAATCAACAACATAAGAGACATGACCCATGCACTCTTTTAACTTATTAGCTGCTCAATGCCATCTTTTATTTGCTTATCCAAATGGGATTCTGTGTGTATCCTAAAGAAGATTACCAAAGATGCATACTTTTGATAAAGACAGTTTGGTGTTAGAAAAAGGAACCATCATTTCATGGAAGGGGGATAGCTATTTTAGGTTCAATGGATGAAGAGGGTTAGATCAATAGTATTTCCACGTTGTAGCGAAGGTCTCGCTAAATAAAAACGATAATATTTTTTTGAAATGTTTTTTTTTTAAAAGTGTTTGTGATATTTAAAAATATTTATTCCGCAGGGTTTACAAAAAACCTCATAAAAATGGAGTCGCCACCGGCCACTTAGGTAGGCCGGACACCACAAAACCAGAGATTCAAAAAGACAGGGTTCGGGAGTCGGTTACGGATGGGGAATGATTAGCACCCCCACACCGCCCAAAAAATTGGTACTTTAATAATTACCGCTTTATTAATATTGGATTTTCCGGATTAAAGTGACGATTATTTTAAATTTCGGTCATAATTGCGAATATATTTTAAGGGTCCCGTTATCCGAGAATAAACGCCCAACCACTATCACTACGCTTGATACTGGCCCCGTTTACGCTCGGATAAAAGGACACCGCATTAACAATTTATATATCATATGCAATCTTAGTGGCAAAAATATAAAACATGGTGAAATATTTAAGTGTAGTAAATATTGTCATAACATAATATTAATCTAACATAGATGATATTCTAGATTAAAACATGAATATGCATATTATTCTAAATAATAAAAACAACTATCATATGTCAAAATAATAAGGCAGGAATAAATATATATACGAACAAATATTTCAAAAAGACATGTATACTGATAATAAAACATATTTCAACATATACGGGTCAACATATCGTAAAAAAGGGTAAATATACTAACATGTAGCCCTAAAAAATAAGAAAGCTCACACACATATAAAATACAGAATATGCTATGTACGAATCAATTAAAACATAATATGCTTGATATGAATAACCAGATAAAAAACGAATATCATACTTGACACATATATATACATATAAACATAAAATGAGTCATATACGGGAAACATAAAATGAAATAATATCCACATATACGATTATAATTCGAACAATAATATTTACAAAGAAAATAGGACTGAAATGAAAGGAAAATGAAAATCAGTGACAGAAATTAAAGAGTAATAACATGTAATTTAGGGACGAAATCGAAAAACAAATAAAACCTACAAAGACCAGAGTTGTAATTATACCAAGGCGGACTCAAAATGAAAATTTCAAAACGGGGGTGATTAAGGCGTAATTTTACCATTTAGAAGCTGATCAGGTGTAATTTAGTGACTAAATTGTGACTTTTAGGAAACTCAAGGGGACTGGGACTGTGATTATACCATGCGGCAAGACAAAAATGAAAATATTGAAAACGCGGTGGGATTAAGTGTGTAATTTACCCATTTAGTAAAATAATAACACCTATATAACGGCTATTTTCAGGCGAAACCAAATTTTCCCCATTTTTCATTTCATTCTTCGTTTTCAAATATCCCACGCTCATCTTTTTCTCTCAAGTGTTCTTGAGAAACCCCCGAATCCCGTGGCCGGCCGCCGTATTCTCCGCCGCCCGGCCCGCCGCATTAACCGCGCCGGTGGACTCTGGAAAATACACCAAAACCTTCCTCTTGTCGTCCTCAACATGAATCCATGGTTGGATTCAGAGGATCCCCTTTATTTACCCTAGATCTAAGAAATACGAACCCAAAAATATATTTTCTTTAGGTCAAAACGAGACCACAAGGGTCTTCCCCTCCCTTTGTTCACACGGATCGGCTTGTAGAAGCCGAAAGGCTTGTCACGGAGGAAGGGGAGACCCACGGACAAAGCCAGTAAGACTTCTTTACTTGTTTTCTTTTTATTTTCTTTTTGTACTTCAGTATATGCATGCAAGGGAAACAGTAAAAAAAAAAAGGCAAAAATTTACCACTGGATCGCTTTTTGATTTCTTGATCTGGTTACAAGTTTGGTTTTACAAAACTTTCTTTTTTTGTGTTACTACTCTCTCTTTTTTTTTGCCCGTTCTCTCTAAAAAATCCCGTTACAAATGCCCCATTTCATATATACCACTATCTACGTATTTTGGTTGCAACTTGTATCTTCTTTTCCGGATCGACATTTGCTTGTTATCTTTGGCATAATCAACGGGGGATGAATATCGCGCGGTGGCGGTGTGGTCATTTTCGCCCGAGGCAGACGCATTTTCGGCCCGTTAGATCGGATCCGATCTAACGGTCGAGATGGCTTGAAGAACGATCGGCTGGATGAAGCCTCGATCCGATGAAACGGCTTCGGATCTCGCCCGCGGAGCACCGCGATCGAGGAGTCGAACGCGTGGATCTTACGTGCTCGTGGGATAATAAAGCGTCCGCGCGTGGACCACACGCGGCGTGGCACTCGAGCGGTCCATACGCGTGCGAGTACGCGCTGGCGGATATTTTTAACCTTCGTTGCATCGTGGCCGTTGGATCAGATCTTGATCCAACGGCCCATAGTTACCTGCACATTGTAATTAGATAGGATTCAGAGTTGGGCCAAACGGGCTTTGTAATTGGATTTTTGTAATTGGACTCGGACTTTTTACTTGGGCTTAATATATATATTTAATTTTACATTTAGTCAGCCCACTAATAATAATAATAATAATAATTATAACAATTTGTACATGTACATACGAAAATATATATTTCATATTATACGGTCATTAATTAATAATATTCTAGTATCCATATGTATAATTAACATGACATCTACATACGCTTATACCCTAGATACATACGTGACATACATACGACCCTAATACGTACACGTAGCTTATACATGCACACACCTTATATTAGTAACATTCATATAATAAATATACATGCAATAGTAATACATTTAAGTAAAAATGAGTGATTACAGTTGCCCCTCTTTGCTTGTTCTCATGAAATGGGAAACAATGCAAAGATTCATAGGCACTCATTTTATCAGACTTCCCTGTTTGTAGCCTCGGAAAAACGAATTCTTTTGGACATTTTCGCTCTTCCTTGGCCGAATCTTCAGGCTCGTAAGTTCTTCCTATATAGAACTTCGTCACCTTCCGATCTTGGAGCTACAGGCTCTTTCAACATTGAACCCTTCGCTCTGATTTTTATCAGACTTCCCTATTTGTAGCTTTGGAAAAACGAATTCTTTTGGACATTTCCGCTCTTCCTTGGCCGAATTTTCAGGCTCGTAAGTTCTTCCTATATAGAACTTCGTCACCTTCCGATCCTGGAGCTACATGCTCTTTCGACATTGAACCCTTCGCTCTGATTTTTAGCTTTGGAAAAACGAATTCTTTTGGACATTTCCGCTCTTCCTTGGCCGAATCTTCAGGCTCGTAAGCTCTTCCTATATAGAACTTCGTCACCTTCCGATCTTGGAGCTACAGGCTCTTTCGACATTGAACCCTTCGCTCTGATTTTTATCAGACTTCCCTGTTTGTAGCTTTGGAAAAACGAATTCTTTTGGACATTTCCGCTCTTCCTTGGCCGAATTTTCAGGCTCGTAAGTTCTTCCTATATAGAACTTCGTCACCTTCCGATCCTGGAGCTACAGGCTCTTTCGACATTGAACCCTTCGCTCTGATTTTTAGCTTTGGAAAAATGAATTCTTTTGGACATTTCCGCTCTTCCTTGGCGAATCTTGGGCTCGTAAGCTCTTCCTATATAGAACTTCGTCACCTTCCGATCTTGGAGCTACAGGCTCTTTCGACATTGAACCCTTCGCTCTAAGACAATGAAGCTCGGAGTCTTTCCTATATAAGACCCTTTGCTTTTGACACAACAGGTTTCCTATATAACCCTGTGTCATAGGTGAATTGCTTTATTTGGAGTTCTTCCTATATAATCTATGAGTCTTCACCTTGGAGCCATCAGTTCCTCCTATATAGAACTTTTTGGCGTCTGGAATCTCAGAGCCACATGTTCTTTTCGACACAGAACCCTTCACCCTAAGACAATGGAGCTCAGAGTCTTTCCTATATAAGACTCTTTGCCTTTGACATAGCAGGATCTCCTATATAATCTTGCGTGTCATGGGTGAATTTCTTTGACCGGGAGTTCTTCCTATATAGAATCTGAGTCTTCACCCTAGAGCTGTTAGTCCTTCCTATATAGAACTTTCAGCTTCCGAAGCCTCGGAGAGGAGAGTTCTTCCTATATAGAACCTTTCTCCAGAGCTTGAAAACATGTGCCTTTATGTAAAAACATTGTCTCCTCATTTGGGACTCACATCATGATGACCCTTGATGTCTCTTTGGATCTGCAAATACCTGAGATGAAAACAAAATGCTATGACAAATGAATGAATTGACATGCTCCTAATCCTAGTGATGTTTGACTATTCATGATGCATGAGCTTTAATATCATGGTGGGTTTGTTTTGGTCCTTTTTGCCGTTTGCTTTCTCCTTTGTTACGGGCATCGATACCCTTCTTCACTGCCAAGTTCAAACGTCTCGATCTTTCTCTTTTTCAATTCTGACTTGGAATTTTAAAGCGCCCTTTCGGGTTTTCACTTTAGAGAGATTTTTTTTTAAAAGGTGCCCTTCTGGTTTTCCCCCAGGAGATTTCTTTTGTTATCTCGTATGCTTTTCTTGAATAGATAGGACATGTGCCATCGGTTATCCTATCAGGTTGTTTGAAGCTTCCCGCCTTCCCGATCGACAGCCATTTAGGGAACTTAAATGACGGAGTTAACCGTTTTCTTTGATTACCTGCAATTTTCAAGGTTAAATCATAGTAATGCTTCGAAATCTCTTGTTTCATTATAAGCCTATGTTATCCTATCTGACTGAAATTGACAAGAAGGCTAGGAATGGATGCTCAAAACATGGTTTTATTAGGATTAAGGGCTTTGAGATATCTTAGAAAGAAAGGTATGACATGTATAAGTTAAATACAAGATCTCTCATTATCTTCGATATGAATGACACATGATCCTGTCAACTGGTGTAGAATTTTTGCCTGAAGCTTCCTCTTCATGATGCTCATGGGGATACTCTTCTCTTCAGATATTTAACTTACCCGAGCGCCCTTTGCGGGTTTTCAACTCGAGTCCTTCCTTTGCTTCAAGACGCCCGGTTTGAGTTTTCATCCTGAGCTCTCCATTTTTTTAGAGATAGTATTTCTTGACGGCATCAGAATTTACGGGATTTTTCAGCTCGTCCCGTCCATTTCTGTTAGGATTAGGGCTCCTCCGAGAAGGCCTTCTTTCTGACGTATGGTCCTTCCCAATTGGGCATCCATTTTCCTCGAGAATCTTTCTGGATTGGGAGGATTCTCTTGAGTACCAGATCCCCTTCTTTGAATTCTCTTGGCGCACCTTTTTGTTGTAAGCTTTGAACCATCCGCTTTTGGTACATCGACCATGACAAATGGCTTTTAGTCTTTTTCGTCAATGAGATTTAGCTGGTCGATTCTCGCCTGCACCCATTCAGCTTCTTCCGTTTTACTTCGTTTAAGACTCGGAGGGACGGAATCTCTACCTCAATTGGGAATCTTGCTTGGTACCATACACCAAGGAGTAGGGTGTTGCCCCGTTGATGTGCGAATGGACGCCCTATAGGCGAAAAGGGCGAAAGGTAACTTCTCATGCCAATCCTTGTAGGTATCCGTAGTTTTGCTATGATCTTCTTTATATTTTTGTTTGCCGCTTCCCTTTGCTCCATTCATTTTAGGACGATAGGTGTGGAATTATGGTGTGTTATTTTGAATTGAGTGCACACGTCCTTTATCATTTTGTTGTTGATTGGAAGCATTATCGGTGATGATCCTCTCTCGGCAATCCGTATCGACAAATAATTTTCTTTCTTAAGAACTTACAAACTGTAGTCTGGTGATATTGGCGTAAAGACGCTGCCTCTACCCATTTGGTGAAGTAGTCTATGGCGACCAAAATGAAACGGTGCCCATTGGAGGCCTTCGGATGGATCGCCGATAACGTCCATGCCCCATACTGCGAAAGGCCACGGAGAATTCATGGTATGTAGAGGTGATGGGGGTGCATGAATTTTGTCGGCGTAGATTTGGCATTTGTGGCATTTCTGGGCGTAATCGATGCAATCTCCCTCCATGGTCAACCGAAATAACCGTATCTCATAATTTTTGGGCTATAGACAACCCGTTGGCGTCGTTCCACAGATCCCGTCATGTACTTGGCTAAGATTTCCTTCGCCTCACGGGCATCCACACATCTCAGCAATGTTTGATCATGACTTTTCCTATATTGAGGATCTCCCCGTCTAGGACATATTTCGTTGCCATTTTTACGAGCGTTTTTTGTCATTGTCGTTTGCCCCTTACGGATACTTTCGAGCTTGATATATTGCAGGATATCATAGTACCATGGATTTCCGTCAATCTCTTCTGTATATTACAACAATGAGCAGGCTTTTCAAATGTCTGCATCTCAATGGGTCTCATTTCCGCCGGTGTTTGTTTTAAACATGGATGCCAAGGTTGCCAACGCATCCGCCATCCGATTTTCTTCTCGGGGTAGGTAATTGAAGCTGACCTTTTCGAACTCTTTGTGAGCTCTTGGATTAATTTGTGATATTTGACCAACCGGGTCTACGGTTTCCCCTCCCCGCGCAATTGGTAAATGACTAGGGACGAATCTCGAACACTCGAAGTTCCTTAACCTTTCTCTCGATGGTGAGTTTAATCCCATGATGCAAGCTTCGTATTCAGCTATATTGTTTGTGCGAGAAGAATTCCAATCTGCTGGTGAAAGGATAATATACGTCCTCGGTGAGATTAGCTGCCGCCCTATCCCATGTCCGAGGGCGTTGGAGGCTCCGTCGAAGTAAAGTTTCCATGACACATCATCTGAAATCTCTTCTTGGTTGTAATGCACATCAAGTCTTAGTCCGGGAAACTAAAGTTCAATGCCTCATAGTCATCCGAAGCCACGACTTGCCGGGAAATCTGCTCACGGCACTCCCTTTTACGGCTTTTTGATTGACATATACGATGTCGAATTCGGATAAGAGCATCCGCCATCGAGCCATCCTTCCCGTTAGTCTTTGGCGCTTCCATTAGGAACTTTAATGGGTCTAGCTTGGATATCAACCAGGTAGTATGGTACAACATGTCTTTGCTGAGTAAACAGTAGCCCAAACTAGAGCGCAACACGTTTTCTGCCTTTGGCGGGTACCGTGTTTCGCAATCGTTGAATTTCTGCTTAGGTAATAGATGGGCTGCTCCTTCTTTCTTGACTCATCGTGTTGCCCAGTAGTACGCATCCCATTGAATTCTCGAAGACTGTTAGGTAGAGAATTAGTGGTCGACCGAATACCGGTGCGACTAAAATTGGAGCATTTGTCAGTACTTTTTGATCTTTTCTAGGGCCTTTTGACATTCTTCATCCCACACGCGAATTATTCTTTCTAAAGTCGAAGACCGGGTCGCATTGATTGGTTAATTGGGAAATGAAGCGAGAGATATAATTCAGCCTCCCTAGGAAACCGCGAACTTCCTTTTTGCGTGCGGGGTGGTGAAAGGTCTGGATGGCTTTCACTTTATCGGGATCAATCTCAATCCCTCTTACGCTTACTACGAACCCTAAGAGTTTTCTAGAAGTAACGGCGAAGGTACATTTGGCGAGGATTGAGCCTTAGTTGGTACTTCCGTAGTCTTTGGAATAGTTTCTTTAAGTTTACGTAGGTGCTCTTCCTCTGTTCGAGATTTGGCAATCATATCATCGACGTATACTTCTATTTCTTTGTGCATCATGTCATGGAAAAGAGTCACCATTGCTCTTTGGTACGTTGCCCTGCATTCTTTAGCCCAAATGGCATTACTTGGTAACAAAAAGTGCCCCACATGGTTATGAATGTGGTTTTCTCCATGTCGTTAGGATCCATCTTTATCTGGTTGTATCACGAGAAGCCATCCATAAAGGAAAACCATGAATGTCTGCGGTGTTGTCAACCAGCGTGTCAATATGTGGCGAGAAGGAAGTTGTCTTTTGGGCTAGCTCGATTCAGATCCCTATAATCTACACACATACGAACTTTCCGTCTTTCTTTGGTACTGGTACAATGTTTGCAACCCCTCGGGGTATTTGGCTACTTCAAGAATCCAGCATCAAATTGCTTTTTCACTTCTTCTCGGATCTTTAACGGCATATGTGGCCTCATTCTCGAAGTTTTTCTTTGTCTTGGTTTGCACTCCGACTTTGTTGGCAATTTGTGCACCACTATGTCGGTATTTAATCTGGCATATCTTGATAAGTCGCGAAGACATCCTTGAATTCTTGAAGCGAGGGCTATCAGTTCATGCTTGGTTTTTGAGGAAATCGTCGTTCCTATTTTTATTTCTTTTTCGTTTCTTGATCCCTAAGTTGACAATTTCTGTTTCTTCTTGGTGGGGCATAATCGCCTTTCTTCGTCGTCCACCATTCTCTTTAATTCTTACGGGACCTCAATTTCTATTTCATCATATCCTCCCTCCGTTTCCTCACGAGACCTCGGGGCTTTGAAACTTACTCGAGATTGGATCCAGTATCATTCATATCTTCGATCATGAGCGACTGCATTAAATGAGAATGAATTGTATTGGGAAAGAGACGGCTTTACATGAAGGGAATGAATATGAAGAATGTATGAATGGAATAAATGAGACTTTGGCTTTTTTTTTTTTAAGAAAGTGGGGATATTTCATTTCAATCAAAAAAGTTAACATAGGTGCCCCATACAAGAGATCCCCATTGTCTATGGGCAAAAACAAAAGGTTGATTGAGCATTACTACGATCTATTCCTAAAAACTACAGGTAAATCAATGCAGCTCAGTTATTGAGTGTCTCCCGGGATGGCAAGGCGGATGTTGGTCAACATTTTGCTACCTCGGTCCTCTTGGCTATCATGTTGATGCACATCCCTTCAAATGCTTTCTTGATCATTTCCTCTGGCCAAGTTCATCATTTTTTCTTCATTGTCTCTCAATATCTTGACCTGGCGGTAGAATCCTCCAGGAGATGAAAGTGGCTTTTAAACTAGGAAAGGACATCGACCTCCACGGAATGTCTTCTCCTTTAGATCTAGCTTTCCTTTGTTCCTCTTTTCTCTTATATTCTTCTTTCTTCATTGGACACTTGGTTGGTAACTTGACCAAAAACGATCCTTCTTGGTAATGATATTCTTGGGTCTCGGGTTTCCTTGTAATTTCTTCCCCAACCCTTTTCCTAATTTGGCTCCTCGGCCCCGAGTTTTGCGATGGTCATCTTGGTACAATTAGATAACCTAGGGTAGGGGATCCGGTTTCCCTACGAAGCGAATGTGGCATTTACTAGTTCTAATGCTCGGGCGAGCATTCTGCGACTTCTTCATCATTTTGAATGTAGGGGGTGTCGATGTCACGGAAGCAACAAATTCATGCTCTGCCTCTCTGTGACCAATTTGCCCTCAACTATAAATTTTAATTTCGATGCAATGATGATGGGACAACTCTGCGGAGTGGATCCACGGTCTTCCCAACAAGCATTTGTAAGATGGTTTTATGTCCATTACCACAAAATCGATCACATATTGGTTGGTCCGATCAATAGGGGTATCTCAATTTTCCCCATTGTTCCTTTTTGCGTACCATCGAAGGCCCTTACCGAGTTGTAGCAAGGCTTTAGGTGCGAACTATCTATTGGTAATTTTGCGGGGTTACCATAGGCAAGACATTCAATGCTGACCCGTTGTCGATTAGTATGGTAATACATACCCTTTGCGGTGGGTAGTGATGTTAAGGGCTTTAGTGGACCCCCTTCCTTCTTAGGGATCTCATCATCTTTGAGCGTGATATGATTATAGGCGATAATATGCCCCACTATCATGTCAGATTTATTCTGAAATGTCTGGGGCACAAAAGTTTGATTCAACACTTTTAATAGTGTCTCCGATGCTTCTACGAACTCAAGAGTAATTCCAGCCTTTGTGATCTGGCGGTTGCTTCCGTAGTTGTTTCCACTCTTTGTACTCGCTATGTCTCAAGAACTTTAGAAATTCTTTGGCTTTGGGCCTCGATTCCGTTTCATTTATCCTTTGGGAAGTTCTTCTCCAAATATCATGCGAGGGCTAAGCTCTTTGTATTCTTCCCCTATCTTTTTCAGCTGCTCTCAAAGCTTGGAGGAATAACATCGGCGCTCTGGTGAAATGGCCTGCCTCACCAACGTTCACATTATTTTGGCTTTGTTGGTCTTCAGTGTGCAGGCTCTTTTACCTTTCGTGTTTTGATTTTTTGTCATGGTCACATTCGCGGCATAATTCGGGAATTTGTCGCATGTCTTTGAATGGGAATGGAGATGGTGCTGAAATAGCGATCTTGGATTTTATCTGCTTTGGTTTCTCCTTGGGAGACACCTGCATTCCCTACAGGAGAGATGATGAAAGGCCTATCCTTCCCATATCTAGTTTTGGGGTATTTGTCATGTATCGTCGATCCCTTCCCCATGGGTTCCTCGAAGAATTCAATTTGTTTTCCATCTATCAACTTACGCACCAATTTCTTGAACTCATCACATTCTTGGATATCGTGCCCTTGATCGATGGAATTCGCAATACTTTCCACATTCTTTACGCCTTATTATCATGCCTTTATTGATCATACGAGCCATGCATAAGCTGTTGAAATACCCACCGTAAAGGAGACTTGACTACGACACGTCATCCTTTATTCTCTGGTAAAACCTTCTTCTATAGCATTTACCCCTCTGTTCCCATGATTAGGCGCGGGTTGTTTGGCTACGCTAGGTTCTTCAAACTTCAATATCCGGAATCAATTAAGTTCTGCACATTTTTTTTTTTGAAGGCAAGGCGGTTCTCGGTGGGGTGTCGGGGATACCGCCGTGATAGTCGCAATGCGCTTGGATTATACCAAGGCGGGAAGGGTGGATTGGCGGGATTAACGATGTATGGTCGGACCAAGTCTGCTTCATACTGGCCCGGGAATAAAGTTACAGTATGAAACCGGTAGGGGGTGAAAGTTCTCCTCTCTTTATCCTTTTCGGTGACTCTTTCATCTCTTTGATTGAATTTTGCATTTTTTCCCACAGGTGCTTGGGGCTGTGAGGCTGTGAAGTTCTTGGCGGTATAGGTCTTGGTGGTGTTTACTTCACTTCTCTTGTTGTACTTTTGAGACCCTTCCCCACCATCAATTCTGCGCTCTTGATTGCTAGTTCGAGAGACTCTCCGATCTGATCAAGTCGTGAAACAACTGTGTTGTGTTATTGATGAAGCGATCGAAAAGTGCCCCTTTCAAAGTATTGACAAATAATGGCGTGATTTCATGCTCGGGATAGGTGGCTGGATTTGGCGGCCACTTCTCTCCACCTTTGGGCATATTGTGCATAAGCTTTCATTGGACTTACGCCCCATATTTTCTAGCATAATTCTGCTAGGGATCATATACATTACATGTTTGTATTGCTCGGAAAATGCTTTAGACAAATCTTTCCATGTCTTGACATTTGCTTTGCTTAGCGAGTATACCAGCGTAATCTTTGCTCGGTTAGACTATCACGAAAGCAGTGGATCGGTAGCTTTTCATCTTTATGGTAAGCGCCATTTTTACGCAATACATCGTTATGTGTGCGAGAAGGACATGTGGTTCCGTCATATTTATCAAACTCGGCGTTTTGAATTTTGGTGGCAAGACAAGATCGGACACTAGACTTAGATCACTAGCGTTGTTTCTGATTCTTCATTTGATTATGCGCTTTAAATTTTTTTTCTTCCATGAGGCGAAATCTTTCTTCCCACTTTCTTTCTACCTCATTCTGATCTTTTCGACCATGTTTAGGTCCGGCACTTCTTCTTCATCTGATGCTTGGTATCAAGGGGTTGAGTCTCGGGTGCCCTACTTGAAAGGCTGGAAGACATTCTGTAGGGTCAATATACATCTTCCTAGCTTTGGTTTAGTGCAGTTGGTTGAACCTTGAAGTGAGCGGGGTACCTTACGGCTCTGGAATATTTTCTCCTTCTACTCGTTTTCCGAGACTTTTCGCCGACAATGCCGTTATATCGGATACTATTGAAGTTTGTGGTGTGCAATCCCGATCACTAAGGCTTCTCTCAGGCCTCTTCAAGCCTTGACTCGAGCTCTCTCTGCCCTCTTTCTAGATTGATTATTCTTTCTTCCATGAGCTTTCTTTGTAGCGGGTAAAGTATATGTGATGAATGATTACGGGTTAACACACTTTGGAATGCCACAATATTCATCTTTATTAATATGGTTGTAAAAATAAATGCATGTACAATGATGCAAATGTTATGATGCAAATGCAAGAATGCATGCGAGACAAAATCTTAGTTCATTGGTAATCACCCTTTTGAATTACTTTTTACGGGAATTAAAGGGTCTTGATTACAACAAAATTCGTGTTACAAAGTAAAGATCCCTAGTACAAAAGATCTAATTATAACACGAGTCCTATAGATAGACTCTAGCTCTATCCCTAACTTTCCAATTGCCTTGAGCGGCTTGAGGAACCTAGGAGCTTCTTCCATTCGGGGCTATAAAGGTCGGAGTGTCTCGGCCTCGACGGCTAAATCATTTACGTGTCTGGCGACTCATTTGTATGTCCACCATTAGATTTGCATAATCTTGGTCTACATCTGTACCATTCGAGCAGCGTCGCGTAATCTCTTTTGCCAATAGGTGTCCCCCGGCTGCAGCTTCCTCGAACACATTAATTCTTTCCTTGTAATCCTCACAAGCTGCTTGAGGATCCGATTCGTGCTCGTAATACACCCACCCGGCGTTCTCTTTCTTGAGCTCGCGAAATTATTCCTCTGGTGAGTACATTTGAAGTGAGTGTTCGACTTCCGCCATCTTTTCTTTTAATCCGTCATTTTGACTTTGGCTTTGCCCCAAACTTTGAAAGTGTCATCGTACAGTTTCTGCATCTCTATGATCTGTTTGGCTATTCATGGATTTTCTTTTCCATCTGGCGACACTTTCTCTCTCATGATGAACGACTTGTTTTCCTTTGTTGACTTCTTATGCGAATCTTTCTCTCTCTTGATCAATGGCCTTCTTGGCGGACCGTTTTTCTTCCTCCATAGCCAAGCGATGACTTTCTATCTCTCTCTCTCGATCGCTCTTTTGTTAATTTTCGTTCTTCTTCCAACAAGCGGATGCCGTTCATTCTTTCTTTTCCCTGACTATAGGCCCGACTCGGCCGGCCTTTTGTATTTTTGCACCTGTAACAGGAGGGCATCTTTTTGGTAAAAAGTATTCTTGTCATTCAAATCTGCATTTAATTTCTTGATTTGCCTAATGATCCCCTCCCGCTCGTCGACTTCTAAACTTGCCTTATAGAGTTCGCTCGCGTGTTGGGTACATTGAATGTCCATTTTCTTTTTAACTTCCTCGAGCTCACTCCTTAAGATATCGGCCGGGACGGTACCACCCTTGTCAGCTCCTCGAGTGACCTTTGTTGGTCCTTGATTAGATTCGGGAATCACATTATTAACCCTCAAGCGTCTCCAAAGATCGTGTCTGGGGTAGTCATGTGCTCGGTGTCTCCTTCCACCACGATCCGATAACAATGATCCCGAGGCCCTCATGATGGTGCTGAATTTTTTCCTTTGAACTCTCCTTTGAAAAGAAATTCAGTTTGGCTTAATCCGCGGTATTGGGAATGAGCTGCCGTGATCCAGCTGTCGAGACACTAAAAGTGGAGCACAAGCGATCCCTCCATGTAATCCCTAACATCATCAGCCAATTGAAGTCACCACAAGCTGTATAGAAAATAATTGACTTTGCGAGCCATGGGACCCTCCATGCTATGTCTTCATCTTGAATGTTCTGAAGAAAGCTGGTCCACATTTTTGTTTTCAAATCTTTCGCCATTCTTTTGCTAAGTATTCTCGTAAAAGCGAAAAACCTTGGAAAGATATCCCGGCGGGACCGCGTCGGTGTCTTCCACATGTGACTACGGATCCATACTTGTAATAGCTGTGCGCATCCGAAAAGCGTCCTTCTTCATGTTTTCGGCTAGCGTTCAAGAAATGAAAGTCTCGACCAAAATTGCTGGTACGGGTTTGCTTTCCGTTTTACCCGTTCGAACAAATCGAATGGCTATGTCAATGTTCCAGTACTCAGGGAAGATCACCAAGCCATATATTCCTAAAGCGAATAAGTCCATTTTCTTTGCCTCAAATGCGGATGTGTCGATATGATGTCCCGAATACTCTCCCATGCAAAGGCGTATTATCTCCTCGGTTTGAAGGAGGCCACTAACCCAATCATCACTCATTCTGCAAAGGCTTTGAGTTTCGCGGTGTAATTCGATTCCTTGGAGGCTTGGCGTAGATCAATCTTCTGAATATTTTTCTGGTTAAGTAAAGCGGTGTACTCTTCTACCGTAGGCATCATGTCTTGCCCATTGAAGGTGAAGCGACAAAAAACCGGATTCAAAAAGCGGACTATAGCTCGGGGTAGGGGCTGGTTAATCCGAACATATAATAGGCTGCGATGTCGCCATAACTATCGCTAAATAAGTCTTGTAGCCTTGGTCCCATCTTTCCCAAATGCTTTGAAGATCCCACAAGTCGTTACTGTTGGAGACTCACATAGGTGTATCCGGCTATTACAGCGTTCGTTAAGCGGATTGTCCCCTTGGATTTTCTGGTTGACCTCGACCAATGTCGGTGACAAATTAAGCTCTTCTTTCCTAAGACACCTTTTTCCATAGTGAAAGACTTTACGATCAGGCAAACCACTTGATCCGGTACCTTTATGCGATGCAAATGCAATGATGTATGAGAAAAAGAACAAAAGCGAAAAGAAAACAAGTCGAGTGCGGATAAAGTAAATAAAATGACAAAAATAAATAGAAATAAACACACAAAAGCAGTCCTATTTATCCCGTCTAAAACCTAAGGTTATCGCGTGGCTCTAACAGGGTGGGTTTCTATGTTCTCTACATGCGGTGTTGGTGCTAGGAGGTACCGAATTGTCCTTGTTGTCCCCCCTACTAAGGGTAGCAAGGCCCCGATCATCACCCATTATAGGCTCCTTTCAGCGGGTTCAATTCGGGGGGACCCGTTCGCTTATGCCCGTCTGAAGGAGCGATATCCTTACGAAAGCATAAGGTACTCGAGCCCGAAGGTACTTGCTAGGCCCATACGGAGAGCGATATCTCCACGAAAGCATTAGCGTTTTCCCCCTTAAAAAGGCGGGTTTATATGCCATATTTTAAATGCGTTAAAATAAGCGCGCAATTATGACCGAATGTTAATTTAATAGTTACTTTAATCGGAATTTCCAATATTAGTAAAGCGGTAATTATTTTAAAAGCTTGACTCTCATTTGTTTTTTTTTAAAAAAACAAAAATTTCCCAGTAGTCGCCATCTGTAGTGAAGGTTTTGCTAAAAAAAAGCGATATTATTTTTTTTGAAATTTTTTTTTTTGAAAAGTGTTTGTGATATTTAAAAATATTTATTCCAGTGGGGTTTTAAAAAAAACCTCATAAAAATGGAGTCGCCACGCCAAACCCTTAGGTAGGCGGACACCACAAAACAGAGATTCAAAAAAGGCGGGGGTTGAGTCGATTTACGGATGGGAAGGATTAGCACCCCCACACGCCCAAAAAATTGGTACTTTAATAATTACGCTTTATTAATATTGGATTTTCGGATTAAAGTAGCGATTATTTTAAATTTCGGTCATAATTGCGAATATATTTTAAGGGTCCCGTTATCAGAATAAGCGCCCAACCACTATCACTCGGCAATCTTGGCCCGTTTACGCTCGGATAAAAGGACACCGCATTAACAATTTATATATCATATGCAATCTTAGTGGCAAAAATATAAAACATGGTAAAATATTTAAGTGTAGTAAATATTGTCATACTGAATATTAATCTAACATAGATGATATTCTAGATTAAAACATGCATATACATATTATTCTAAATAATAGATAAAAACAACTATCATATGTCAAAATAATAAAGCGAGGAATAAATATATATATACGAACAAATATTTCAAAAAACATGTATCTTGGTAATAAAACATATTTCAACATATACGGGTCAACATATATATAAAAAGGGTAAATATACTAACATGTAGCCCTAAAAAATAAAAAAGCTCACACATATAAAATACAAAATCGCCATATGCGAACCAATTAAAACATAATATACTTGATATGAATAATCGGATAAAAAGCATAAATATCATACTTTACACATATATATACATATAAACATAAAATGAGTCATATCGGGAGACATAAAATGAAATAATATCCACATATCGATTATAATTCGAACAATAATATTTACAAAGAAAATAGAGTGAAATGAAAGGAAAATGAAAATCGGTGGCGAGAAATTAAAGAACAATAACATGTAATTTAGGGACGAAATCGAAAAACAAATAAAACCTACAAAGACCGAGTTGTAATTATACCAAAGGCGGACTCAAAATGAAAATTTCAAAAAAGCGGGGTGATTAAAGGCGTAATTTTACCATTTGAAGTTGATTCGGTGTAATTTAGTGACTAAATTGTGACTTTTGAAAAACTCGGGAATTTTGGGGTGTGATTATACCATGCGGCAAGACAAAAATGAAAATATTAGCGGTGGGATTAAGTGTGTAATTTACCCATTTAGTAAAATAATAACAACTATAAAGCTTGGCTATTTTAGGCGAAACCAAATTTTCCCCTTTTTTCATTTCATTCTAATTTTTCAAATATTTTATGTTCATCTTTTTCTCTCAAGTGTTCTTGAACCCCCGAATCCGGCGGCGGCCGCCGTATTCTCCGCCGACCGCCCTTAACCGGCGGCCGGTGGACTCCCAAAATACACCAAAACCTTCCTCTTGTCGTCCTCAACATGAATCCATGGTTGGATTGGAGGATCCCCCTTTTATTTACCCTAGATCTAAAAATACGAACCCAAAAATATATTTTCTTTAGGTCAAAAGCGAGACCACAAGGGTCTTCCCCTCCCTTTGTTCACGGATCGGCTTGTAGAAAGCGAAAGGCTTATCTGAGAGGAAGGAAGACCCATGACAAAAAGCAGTAAGACTTCTTTACTTGTTTTCTTTTTATTTTTTTTTTGTGCCGTATATGCATGCAAAAGAAAGCATGTAAGAAAAAAAAAGACAAAAAATTACCAACTAATTTGCCTTTTGATTTCTTATTTGGTTACAAGTTTGGTTTTACAAAACTTTACGTTTTTTTGTGTTACTACTCTCTCTGCTTTTTTTTTTTGCTCCTCTCTAAAAAATCCCGTTACAATGACCCCATTTTCATATATACCACTATCTACGTATTTTGGTTGCAACTTGTATCTTCTTTTCGGATCGACATTTGCTTGTTATCTTTGGCATAATCTGAGCGGGGACTGAATATCGGCCGCGGTGGCGGTGTGGTCATTTGCGCGAGGCGGGCGCATTTTCGGCCGTTAGATCGGATCGATCTAGCGGTCGAGATGGCTTGAAGAACGATCGGCTGGATGAAGCCTCGATCGATGAAAGCGGCATTTCGCCGCGTGGAGCACCGCGATCGAGTCGAGCAGCGTGGATCTTCGCGGCGTGGGATAATAAAGCGTCGTAGCGTGGACCCTGCGCGCGCGTGGCACTCGAGCGGTCCATACGTGTAGATGCGGCGCTGGCGGATATTTTTAACCTTCATTGCATCGTGGCGTTGGATCGGATCTTGATCCAACGGCCCCATAGTCCCCTGCACATTGTAATTAGATAGGATTGAGTTGGGCCAAATGGGCTTTGTAATTTTTTTTGTAATTGGACTCGGACTCTTTACTTGGGCTTAATATATATATTTAATTTTACATTTAGTCAGACCCACTAATAATAATAATAATTATAACAATTTGTACATGTACATACGAAAATATATATTTCATATTATACGGTCATTAATTAATAATATTCTAGTATCCATATGTATAATTAATATGACATCTACATACGCTTATACCCTAGATACATACGTGACATACATACAACCCTAATCATTACACGTAGCTTATACATACATGTACACACCTTATATTAGTAACATTCATATAATAAACATACATGCAATAGTAATACATTTAAGTAAAAATGAGTGATTCTGATTTGCCCCTCTTTGCTTGTTCTCATGAAATGGGAAACAATGCAAAGATTCATAAACACTCATTTTATCGGACTTCCTGTTTGTAGCCTCGGAAAAGCGAATTCTTTTGGACATTTCCGCTCTTCCTTGGCGAATCTTGGGCTCGTAAGTTCTTATATATAGAACCGTCACCTTCCGATCTTGGAGCTACGGGCTCTTTCGACATTGAACCCCCGCTCTGATTTTTTATCGGACTTCCTTTTGTAGCTTTGGAAAAGCGAATTCTTTTGGACATTTCCGCTCTTCCTTGGCGAATCTTCGGGCTCGTAGTTCTTCTTCCTATATAGAGAACCGTCACCTTCCGATCTTGGAGCTTCTTTTGGAGGCTCTTTTCGACATCTTGAACCTTCCGATCGCTCAGGCTCTTTCGACATTGATTTTTAGCTTTGGAAAAAGCGAATTCTTTTGGACATTTCCGCTCTTCCTTGGCGAATCTTCGGGCTTGTAAGTTCTTCCTATATAGAACCGTCACCTTCCGATCTTGGAGCTACAGGCTCTTTCGACATTGAACCCTTCGCTCTGATTTTTCTTTAAGACAATGAAGCTTTTGGAGGAGTCTTTCCTATATAAGACTCTTTGCTTTTAAGTTCTTCCTATGAGTTTCCTATATAACTCTTTCGACTGTGTCAGGTGGTGACTTTATTTGGAGTTCTTCCTATATAGAAGCTGCTGAGTCTTCACCTTGGAGCCATCAGTTCCTCCTATATAGAACTTTTTGGCGTCACGGAATCTCTGAGCCCACAGGTTCTTTTCGACCACAGAACCCTTCGCCCTAAGGCGATGGGCTGAGTCTTTCCTATATAAGACTCTTTGCCTTTGACATAGCGAGGATCTCTATATAATCTTGCGTGTCATGGGTGAATTTCTTTGACGGGAGTTCTTCCTATATAGAGCTGAGTCTTCACCCTAAATTTGTTAGTCCTTCCTATATAGAACTTTCAGACACGAAGCCTCGGAGAGGAGAGTTCTTCCTATATAGAACCTCTCTCCAGCTTGAAAACATGTGCCTTTATGTCAAAACATTGTCTCCTCATTTGGGACTCACATCATGATGACCCTTGATGTCTCTTTGGATGCAAATACGAGATGAAAACAAAATGCTATGACAAATGAATGAATTGACATGCTCTAATCCTAGTGATGTTTGACTATTCATGATGCATGAGCTTTAATATCATGGTGGGTTTGTTTTGGTCCTTTTTGCCGTTTGCTTTCTCCTTTATTACGGGCATCGATACCCCCTTCTTCTTTGCCAAGTTCAACCGTCTCGATCTTTCTCTTTTTCAATTCGACTTGGAATTTTAAAAAGCGCCCTTTCGGGTTTTCACTTTAGAGATTTTTTTTAAAAAAGGTGCCCATGGTTTTCCCAGGAGATTTCTTTTGTTATCTCGTATGCTTTTCTTGAATAGATAGGACATGTGCCATCGGTTATCCTATCAGGTTGTTTGAAGCTTCCGTCTTCCCGATCGTGAGTCATTTAGGGAACTTAAAGGGCGGAGTTAACGTTTTCTTTGATTACCTGCAATTTTCAAGGTTAAATCATAGTAATGCTTGAAATCTCTTGTTTCATTATAAGCCTATGTTATCTATCATTTGAAATTGACAAGGAGGCTAGGAATGGATGCTCAAAACATGGTTTTATTAGGATTAAGGGCTTTGAGATATCTTAGAAAGAAAGGTATGACATGTATAAGTTAAATACAAGATCTCTCATTATCTTGATATGAATGACACATGATCTGTCATTGGTGTAGAAATTTTTGCTGAAGCTTCCTCTTCATGATGCTCATGGGGATACTCTTCTCTTGGATATTTAACTTACCCGAAGGCCGCCGCCCTTTGCGGGTTTTCAACTCGAGTCCTTCCTTTGCTTCAAGGCGCCCGGTTTGAGTTTTCATCTGAGCTCTCCATTTTTTTTTTTTTTTTTTTTAGAGATAGTATTTCTTGGTGGCATCAGAATTTACGGGATTTTTCAGCTCGTCCCCGTCCATTTTTCTGTTAGGATTAGGGCTCCTCACGAGAAGGCCTTCTTTCTGACGTATGGTCCTTCCCAATTGGGCATCCATTTTCCTCGAGAATCTTTACGGATTGGGAGGATTCTCTTGAAGTACAGATCCCCTTCTTTGAATTCTCTTGGCGCACCTTTTTGTTGTAAGCTTTGAACCATCCGCTTTTGGTACATCGACCATGACAAATGGCTTTTAGTCTTTTTTCGTCAATGAGATTTATTTGAGTCGATTCGGCTGCACCCATTCAGCTTCTTCGTTTTTGCCGTTTAAGACTCGGAGGGACGGAATCTCTACCTCAATTAGAATCTTGCTTGGTACCGTACACCAAGGAGTAGGGTGTTGCCCCGTTGATGTGCGAATGGGCGTCCTATAAGCGAAAAAGGCGAAAGGTAACTTCTCATGCCAATCCTTGTAGGTATCCGTAGTTTTGCTATGATCTTCTTTATATTTTTGTTTGCGCTTCCCTTTGCTCCATTCATTTTAGGGCGATAGATTTGTGGAATTATGGTGTGTTATTTTGAATTAGTGCACCGTCCTTTATCATTTGTTGTTGATTGGAAGCATTATCGGTGATGATCCTCTCGGCAATCCGTATCGACAAATAATTTCCTTCTTTAGAACTTACAAAGCTGTAGTCTGGTGATATTGGCGTAAGGCGCTGCCTCTACCCATTTGGTGAAGTAGTCTATGGCGACCAAAATGAAGCGGTGCCCATTGGAGGCCGCCGGATGGATCTGCCCGATCGCGTCATGCCCCCCATCTGCGAAGGCCACGGAGAATTCATGGTGTGTAGGCGATGGGGGTGCATGAATTTTGTCGGCATAAATTTGGCATTTGTGGCATTTCTGGCGTGTCGATGCAATCTCCCTCCATGGTCAACGAAATAACCGTATCTCATAATTTTTTGGGCTATAGACAACCCGTTGGCGTCGTTCCACGAGATCCCGTCATGTACTTGGCTAAGATTTCCTTCGCCTCACAGGCATCCACACATCTCAGCAATGTTTGATCATGACTTTTCCTATCTGAGGATCTCCCATCTAGGACATATTTCGTTGCCATTTTTACGGCGTTTTTTTGTCATTGTCGTTTGCCCTTACGGATACTTTTGAGCTTGACATATTGCGAGGATATCATAGTACCATGGATTTCCGTCAATCTCTTCTGTATATTACAACAATGAGCAGGCTTTTCAAATATACGCATCTCAATGGGTCTCATTTCCGCCCGGTGTTTGTTTTAAACATGGATGCCAAGGTTGCCAGCGCATCCGCCATCGATTTTCTTCTCGGGGTAGGTAATTGAAGGTGACCTTTTGAACTCTTTGTGAGCTCTTGGATTAATTTGTGATATTTGACCAACCGGGTCTCTGGTTTCCCACTCCCCGCGCAATTGGTAAATGACTAGGGGCGAATCTCGAACACTCGAAGTTCTTAACCTTTCTCTCGATGGTGAGTTTAATCCCATGATGCAAGCCGTATTCAGCTATATTGTTTGTGCGGAAGAATTCCAATCTCTTTGGTGAAAGGATAATATCGTCCTCGGTGAGATTAGCTTTGCCCCTATCCCATGTCAGAGGCGTTGGAGGCTCCGTCGAAGTAAAGTTTCCATGACACATCATCGAAATCTCTTCTTGGTTGTAATGCACATCAAGTCTTCGTGCGGGAAACTAAAGTTCAATGCCTCATAGTCATCGAAGCCACGACTTGCGGAAATCTGCTCTACGGCACTCCCTTTTACGGCTTTTTGATTGACATATCGATGTCGGTCGGATAAGAGCATACGCCATCGAGCCATCCTTCCCGTTAGTCTTTGGCGCTTCCATTAGGAACTTTAATGGGTCTAGCTTGGATATCAACCGGGTAGTATGGTACAGCAGTCTTGCTGAGTAAACAGTAGCCCAAACTAAGCGCAACACGATTCTGCCTTGGCCCGGGTACCGTGTTTATAATCGTTGAATTTCTGCTTAGGTAATAGATGGCTGCTCCTTCTTTCTTGACTCATCGTGTTGCCCTAATCGCATCCCATTGAATTCTCGAAGGCTGTTAGGTAGAGAATTGGTGGTCGGCCAGAATGCGGTGCGACTAAAATTGGAGCATTTGTCGGTACTTTTTGATCTTTTCTAGGGCCTTTTGACATTCTTCATCCCCGCGCGCGAATTATTCTTTCTAAAGTCGAAGACCGGGTCGCATTGATTGGTTAATTGGGAAATGAAGCGAGAGATATAATTCAGCCTCCTAGGAAACCGCGAACTTCCTTTTGCGCGTGCGGGGTGGTGAAAGGTCTGGATGGCTTTCACTTTATCGGGATCAATCTCAATCCCTTACGCTTACTCACGAACCCTAGGAGTTTTCGAAGTAGTGGCGAAGGTACATTTGGCGAGGATTGAGCCTTAGTTGGTACTTAGTAGTCTTTGGAATAGTTTCTTTAAGTTACGTAGGTGCTCTTCCTCTGTTCGAGATTTGGCAATCATATCATCGGCGTATACTTCTATTTCTTTGTGCATCATGTCATGGAAAAAGAGTCACCATTGCTCTTTGGTACGTTGCCCCTGCATTCTTTAGCCCAAATGGCATTACTTGGTAACAAAAAGTGCCCCACATGGTTATGAATGTGGTTTTCTCCATGTCGTTAGGATCCATCTTTATCTACGGGTTGTATCACGAGAAGCCATCCATAAAGGAAAACCATGAATGTCTGCGGTGTTGTCAACAGCGTGTCAATATGTGGCGAGAGGAAGTTGTCTTTTAGGCTAGCTCGATTGAGATCCCTATAATCTACACACATCGAACTTTCCGTCTTTCTTTGATTTGGTACAATGTTTGCAACCCACTCGGGGTATTTGGCTACTTCAAGAATCCAGCATCAAATTGCTTTTCACTTCTTCTCGGATCTTTTGAGCATATGGCCTCATTCTCGAAGTTTTTCTTTGTCTTGGTTTGCACTCCGACTTTGTTGGCAATTTGTGCACCACTATGTCGGTATTTAATCTGGCATATCTTGATAAGTCGGCGAAGACATCCTTGAATTCTTGAAGCGGGGCTATCGGTTCATGCTTGGTTTTTGAGAAATCGTCGTTCCTATTTTTATTTCTCTTCTCGTTTCTTGATCCCTAAGTTGACAATTTTTGTTTCTTCTTGGTGGGGCATAATCGCCTTTCTTCGTCGTCCACCATTCTCTTTAATTCTTACAGGACCTCAATTTCTATTTCATCATATCCTCCCTCCGTTTCCTCACGAGACCTCGGGGCTTTGAAACTTACTCGAGATTGGATCGGTATCATTCATATCTCGATCATGGCGACTGCATTAAATGAGAATGAATTGTATTGGGAAAAGGCGGCTTTACATGAAGGAATGAATATGAAGAATGTATGAATGGAATAAATGAGACTTTGGCCTTTTTTTTTTTTAAGAAAGTGGGGATATTTCATTTCAATCAAAAAGTTAACATAGGTGCCCCATACAAGAGATCCCCATTGTCTATGGGCAAAAACAAAAGGTTGATTGGGCATTACTACGATCTATTCCTAAAAACTACAGGTAAATCAATGCAGCTCGGTTATTGAGTGTCTCCCGGGATGGCAAAGGCGGATGTTGGTCAACATTTTGCTACCTCGGTCCTCTTGGCTATCATGTTGATGCACATCCCTTCAAATGCTTTCTTGATCATTTCCTCTGGCCAAGTTCATCATTTTTTCTTCATTGTCTCTCAATATCTTGACCTGGCGGTAGAATCCTCAGGAGATGAAAGTGGCTTTTAAACTAGGAAAGGACATCGACCTCCACGGAATGTCTTCTCCTTTAGATCTAGCTTTCCTTTGTTCCTCTTTTCTCTTATATTCTTCTTTCTTACATTTGGACACTTGGTTGGTAACTTGACCCGAAAGCGATCCTTCTTGGTAATGATATTCTTGGGTCTCGGGTTTCCTTGTAATTTCTTCCCCAACCCTTTTCCTAATTTGGCTCCTCGGCCCCGAGTTTCTGCGATGGTCATCTTGGTACAATTAGATAACCTAGGGTAGGGGATCGGTTTCCCTACGAAGCGAATGTGGCATTTACTAGTTCTAATGCTCGGGCAGGCATTCTGCAACCTCTTCATCATTTTGAATGTAGGGGTGTGCGATGTCACGGAAGCAACAAATTCATGCTCTGCCTCTCTTTGTGACCAATTTGCCCTCAACTACAAATTTTAATTTACGATGCAATGATGATGGGACAACTCTGCGGAGTGGATCCACGAGTCTTCCCAACAAGCGGTGTAAGATGGTTTTATGTCCATTACCACAAAATCGATCACATATTGGTTGGTCCGATCAATAGGGGTATCTCAATTTTCCCCATTGTTCCTTTTTGCGTACCATCGAAGGCCCTTAGGAGTTGTAGCAAGGCTTTAAGTGCGAACTATCTATTGGTAATTTTTGCGGGGTTACCATAGGCAAGACATTCAATGCTGACCCGTTGTCGATTAATGCGTTTGGTAATACATACCCTTTGCGGTGGGTAGTGATGTTAAGGGCTTTAGTGGACCCCTTCCTTCTTAGGGATCTCATCATCTTTGAGCGTGATATGATTATAAGCGATAATATGCCCCACTATCATGTCGGTTTATTCTGAAATGTCTGGGGCACAAAAGTTTGATTCAGCACTTTTAATAGTGTCTCCGATGCTTCTACGAACTCAAGAGTAATTCGACCTTTGTGATCTGGCGGTTGCTTCCGTAGTTGTTCCTTCTCTGTTTGTACTCGCTATGTCTCAAGAACTTTAGAAATTCTTTGGCTTTGGGCCTCGATTCACCGTTCATTTATCCTTTGGGAGGTTCTTCTCCAAATATACATGCGAGGGCTAGCTTCTTTGTATTCTTTCCCTATCTTTTTCATTTGCTCTCAAAGCTTGGAGGAATAACATCGGCCGCTCTGGTGAAATGGCCTGCCTCACCAGCGTTCACATTATTTTGGCTTTGTTGGTCTTCAGTGTGAGCTCTTTTACCTTTCGTGTTTTGATTTTTTGTCATGGTCACATTCGCGGCATAATTTCGGGAATTTGTCGCATGTCTTTGAATGGGAATGGAGATGGTCTTTGAAATAGCGATCTTGATTTATCTTGCTGGTTTCTCCTTGGGAGACACTGCATTCCCCTAGGAGAGATGATGAAAGGCCTATCCTTCCCATATCTAGTTTTGGGGTATCTGTCATGTGTCGTCGATCCCTTCCCCATGGGTTCCTCGAAGAATTCAATTTGTTTTCCATCTATCAACTTACGCACCAATTTCTTGAACTCATCACATTCTTGGATATCATGCCCTTGATCGATGGAATTCGCAATACTTTCCACATTCTTTACGCCTTATTATCATGCCTTTATTGATCATACGAGCCATGCATAAGCTGTTGAAATACCCACCGTAAAGGAGACTTGACTACGACACGTCATCCTTTATTCTCTGGTAAAACCTTCTTCTATAGCATTTACCCCTCTGTTCCCATGATTAGGCGGCGGGTTGTTGGCTCGCTAGGTTCTTCAAACTTCAATATCCGGAATCAATTAAGTTCTGCACAAGCTTTTTTTTTTTGAAGGCAAAGCGGTTCTCGGTGGGGTGTCGGGGATACCCCCGTGATAGTCGCAATGTGCGCTTGGATTATACCAAGGCGGGAAGGGTGGATTGCGGGATTAACGATGTATGGTCGGACCAAGTGCGCTTCATACTGGCCCTGGGAATAAAGTTACAGTATGAAACCGGTAGGGGTGAAAGTTCTCCTCTCTTTATCCTTTACGGTGACTCTTTCATCTCTTTGATTGAATTTTGCGTTTTTCCCACAGGTGCTTGGGGCTGTGAGGCTGTGAAGTTCTTGGCGGTATAGGTCTTGGTGGTGTTTACTTCACTTCTCTTGTTGTACTTTGAGACCCTTCCCCACCATCAATTCTGCGCTCTTGATTGCTAGTTAGAGAGACTCCCGATCTGATCAAGTCGCGAAACAACTTGTGTTGTGTTATTGATGAAGCGATCGAAAGTGCCCCTTTCAAAGTATTGACAAATAATGGCGTGATTTCATGCTCTCGGGATAGGTGGCTGGATTTGGCGGCCACTTCTCTCCACCTTTGGGCATATTGTCATAAGCTTTCATTGGACTTACGCCCCATATTTTCTAGCATAATTCTGCTAGGGATCATATACATTACATGTTTGTATTGCTCGGAAAATGCTTTAGACAAATCTTTCCATGTCTTGACATTTGCTTTATGCTTGAGTATACCAGCGTAATCTTTGCTCGGTTAGACTATCACGAAGCAGTGGATCGGTAGCTTTTCATCTTTATGGTAGCGCCATTTTTACGCAATACATCGTTATGTGTGCGAGAAGGACATGTGGTTCCGTCATATTTATCAAACTCCGGCGTTTTGAATTTTGGTGGCAAGACAAGATCGGACACTAGACTTAGATCACTAGCGTTGTTTCTGATTCTTCATTTGATTATAACGCTTTAAATTTTTTTCTTCCATGGCGAAATCTTTCTTCCCACTTTCTTTCTACCTCATTCTGATCTTTTCGACCATGTTTAGGTCCGGCACTTCTTCTTCATCTGATACTTGGTATCAAGGGGTTGAGTCTCGGGTGCCCCTACTTGAAAAGCTGGAAGACATTCTGTAGGGTCAATATACATCTTCCTAGCTTTGGTTTGGTGCAGTTGGTTGAACCTTGAAGTGGTAAGGGGTACCTTACGGCTCTGGAATATTTTCTCCTTCTACTCGTTTCCGAGACTTTTCGCCCGACAATGCCGTTATATCGGATACTATTGAAGTTTGTGTTGTGCAATCGATCACTAAGGCTTCTGCAGGCCTCTTCAAGCCTTGACTCGAGCTCTCTCTGCCCTCTTTCTAGATTGATTATTCTTTCTTCCATGAGCTTTCTTTGTAGCGGGTAAAGTATATGTGATGAATGATTTACGGGTTAACACCTTTGGAATGCCACAATATTCATCTTTATTAATATGGTTGTAAAAATAAATGCATGTACAATGATGCAAATGTTATGATGCAAATGCAAGAATGCATGCGAGACAAAATCTTGGTTCATTTGGTAATCACCCTTTTGAATTACTTTTACGGGAATTAAAGGGTCTTGATTACAACAAATTTCGTGTTACAAAGTAAAGATCCCTAGTACAAAAGATCTAATTATAACACGAGTCCTATAGATAGACTACAGCTCTATCCC
This sequence comes from Hibiscus mutabilis, assembly GCA_019671005.1. NCBI lineage: Eukaryota > Viridiplantae > Streptophyta > Magnoliopsida > Malvales > Malvaceae > Hibiscus > Hibiscus mutabilis. Next base: position 7,076,848 of record CM033748.1, on the reverse strand, counting down.
CTAACTTTCCAATTGCCTTGGCGGCTTGAGGAACCTAGGAGCTTCTTCCATTCGGGGCTATAAAGGTCGGAGTGTCTCGGCCTCGGCGGCTAAATCATTTACGTGTCTGGCGACTCATTTGTATGTCCACCATTAGATTTGCATAATCTTGGTCTCTGTCTGTACCATTCGAGCAGCGTCGCGTAATCTCTTTTGCCAATAGGTGTCCCCCGGCTGCGGCTTCCTCGAACACATTAATTCTTTCCTTGTAATCCTCCACAAGCTGCTTGAGGATCCGATTCGTGCTCGTAATACACCCGCCCGCGTTCTCTTTCTTGCGGCTCGCGAAATTATTCCTCTGGCGGTACATTTGAAGTGAGTGTTCGACTTCCGCCATCTTTTCTTTTAATTCGTCATTTTGACTTTGGCTTTGCCTCAAACTTTGAAGAGTGTCATCGTACAGTTTCTGCATCTCTAATGATCTGTTTGGCTATTCATGGATTTTCTTTTCCATCTGGCGACACTTTCTCTCTCTGATGATGAGCGACTTGTTTTCCTTTGTTGATTTCTTATGCGAATCTTTCTCTCTCTTGATCAATGGCCTTCTTGGCGGACCGTTTTTCTTCCTCCATAGCCAAAGCGACGACTTTCAATCTCTCTCTCGATCATTTTTTTGTTAATTTTCGTTCTTCTTCCAACAAGCGGATGCCGTTCATTCTTTCTTTTTCCACAGCTATGGCCCGACTCGGCCGGCCTTTTGTATTTTTGCACATAACAGGAGGGCATCTTTTTGATAAAGTATTCTTGTCATTCAAATCTGCATTTAATTTCTTGATTTGCCTAATGATCCCCTCCCGCTCGTCGACTTCTAGGCTTGCCTTATAGAGTTCGCTCGCGTGTTGGGTCATTGAATGTCCCATTTTCTTTAACTTCTTCCTCGAGCTCACTCCTTAAGATATCGGCCGGACGGTACCACCCTTGTAAGCTCCTCGGTGACACTTTGTTGGTCCTTGATTAGATTCGGGAATCACATTATTAACCCTCAAGCGTCTCCAAAGATCGTGTCTGGGGTAGTCATGTGCTCGGTGTCTCCTTCCACCACGATCCGATAACAATGATCCGAGGCCCTCATGATGGTGCGAATTTTTTCCTTTGAACTCTCCTTTGAAAAGAAATTCAGTTTGGCTTAATCCGCGGTATTGGGAATGAAGCTGCCGTGATCCGAGGCTGTCGAGACACTAAAAAGTGGAGCACAAGCGATCCCTCCATGTAATCCCTAACATCATCAGCCAATTGAAGTCACCACAATTGTATAGAAAATAATTGACTTTACCGAGCCATGGGACCCTCCATGCTATGTCTTCATCTTGAATGTTCTGAAGAAAGCGGTCCACATTTTTGTTTTCAAATCTTTCGCCATTCCTTTGCTAAGTATTCTCGTAAAAGCGAAAAACCTTGGAAAGATATCCCCGGCGGGACCAGCGTCGGTGTCTTCCACATGTGACTCTGGATCCATACTTGTAGTAGCTATGCGCATCCTCAAAGCGTCATTCTTCATGTTTTCGGCTAGCGTTCAAGAAATGAAAGTCTCGACCAAAATTGCTGGTACCGGGTTTGCTTTCCGTTTTACCCGTTCGAACAAATCCGAATGGCTATGTCAATGTTCCGTAGTACTGGGAAGATCACCAAGCCATATATTCCTAAAGCGAATAAGTCCATTTTCTTTGCCTCAAATGCGGATGTGTCGATATGATGTCCCGAATACTCTCCCATGCAAAAGGCTGTATTATCTCCTCGGATTTGAAGGAGGCCACTAACCCAATCATCACTCATTCTGCAAAGGCTTTGAGTTTGCGGTGTAATCCCGATTCCTTGGAGGCTTGGCGTAGATCAATCTTCTGAATATTTTTCTGGTTAAGTAAGTAAAGCGTGTACTCTTCTACCGTAGGCATCATGTCTTGCCCATTGAAGGTGAAGCGACAAAAAGCGGATTCAAAAGCGGACTATAGCTCGGTAGTAGGGGCTGGTTAATCCGAACATATATAATAGCTGCGCGATGTCGCCATAACTATCGCTAAATAAGTCTTGTAGCCTTGGTCCCATCTTTCCCAAATGCTTTGAAGATCCCACAAGTCGTTACATTGGAGACTCACATAGGTGTATCCGGCTATTACGCGTTCGTTAAGCGATTGTCCCCTTGGATTTTTCTGGTTGACTTCGACCAATGTCGGTGACAAATTAAGCTCTTCTTTCCTAAGACACCTTTTTCCATAGTGAAAGACTTTACGATCAGGCAAACCACTTGATCCCAGTACCTTTATGCGATGCAAATGCAATGATGTATGAAAAAGAACAAAAAGCGAAAAGAAAACAAGTCGATGCGGATAAAGTAAATAAAATGACAAAAATAAATAGAAATAAACACACAAGCAGTCCTATTTATCCCGTCTAAAACCTAAGGTTATCCGCGTGGCTCTAACAGGGTGGGTTTCTATGTTCTCTACATGCGGTGTTGGTGCTAGGAGGTACCGAATTGTCCTTTTGTCCCCTACTAAGGGTAGCAAGGCCCCGATCATCACCCATTATAGGCTCCTTTCAGCGGGTTCAATTCGGGGACCCGTTCGCTTATGCCCGTCTGAAGGCGATATCCTTACGAAAGCATAAGGTACTCGAGCCCGAAGGTACTTGCTAGGCCCATACGGAGAGCGATATCTCCACGAAAGCATTAGCGTTTTCCCCACTTAAAAAAGCGGGTTTATATGCCATATTTTAAATGCGTTAAAATAAGCGCGCAATTATGACCGAATGTTAATTTAATAGTTACTTTAATCCGAATTTCCAATATTAGTAAAGCGGTAATTATTTTAAAAGCTTGACTCTCATTTTTTTTTTCTTAAAAAAACAAAAATGTCCCCAGTGAGTCGCCATCATATGTGAAGGTCTCGCTAAATAAAAGCGATAATATTTTTTTGAAATGTTTTTTTTTTGAAAAGTGTTTGTGATATTTAAAAATATTTATTCCGTGGGGTTTACAAAAAAACCTCATAAAAATGGAGTCGCCACCGCCACTTAGGTAGGCGGACACCACAAAAAAGAGATTCAAAAAGGCGGGGTTGAAGTCGATTTACGGATGGGAAGGATTAGCACCCCACACCGCAAAAAAATTGGTACTTTAATAATTACGCTTTATTAATATTGGATTTTCCGGATTAAAGTAGCGATTATTTTAAATTTCGGTCATAATTGCGAATATATTTTAAGGGTCCCGTTATCCGAGAATAAGCGCCCAACCACTATCACTACGCTTGATCTGGCCCGTTTACGCTCGGATAAAAGGACACCGCATTAACAATTTATATATCATATGCAATCTTAGTGGCAAAAATATAAAACATGGTAAAATATTTAAGTGTAGTAAATATTGTCATAACATAATATTAATCTAACATAGATGATATTCTAGATTAAAACATGAATATACATATTATTCTAAATAATAATAAAAACAACTATCATATGTCAAAATAATAAGGCGAGGAATAAATATATATATACGAACAAATATTTCAAAAAGACATGTATCTTGATAATAAAACATATTTCAACATATACGGGTCAACATATCGTAAAAAAGGGTAAATATACTAACATGTAGCCTAAAAAATAAGAAAGCTCACACACATATAAAAAAATGAGAATATGCTATATGCGAATCAATTAAAACATAATATGCTTGATATGAATAACCGGATAAAAAGCGAATATCATACTTGACACATATATATACATATAAACATAAAATGAGTCATATACGGAAACATAAAATGAAATAATATCCACATATACGATTATAATTGAACAATAATATTTACAAAGAAAATAGAGTGAAATGAAAGGAAAATGAAAATCGGTGTGAGAAATTAAAGAGCAATAACATGTAATTTAGGGGACGAAATCGAAAAACAAATAAAACCTACAAAGACCCGAGTTGTAATTATACCAAGGCGGACTCAAAATGAAAATTTCAAAAGCGGGGTGATTAAGGCGTAATTTTACCATTTAGAAGCTGATCGGGTGTAATTTAGTGACTAAATTGTGACTTTTGGAAACTCAAGGAATTTGGGATTGTGATTATACCATGCGGCAAGACAAAAATGAAAATATTGAAAACGCGGTGGGATTAAGTGTGTAATTTACCCATTTAGTAAAATAATAACACCTATATAACGGCTATTTTGAGGCCCGAAACCAAATTTTCCCCATTTTTCATTTCATTCTTGGTTTTCAAATATCCCACGCTCATCTTTTTTTCTCTCAAGTGTTCTTGAGAAACCCGAATCCGGCGGCCGCCATCGTATTCTCCGCCGCCCCCGACGCCGCTTGCGGCGCCGGTGGACTCCCAAAATACACCAAAACCTTCCTCTTGTCGTCCTCAACATGAATCCATGGTTGGATTGGAGGATCCCCCTTTATTTACCCTAGATCTAAGAAATACGAACCCAAAAATATATTTTCTTTAGGTCAAAAGCGAGACCACAAGGGGTCTTCCCTCCCTTTGTTCACGGATCGGCTTGTAGAAGAAGCGAAGAAAGGCTTGTCACGGAGGAAGGGAGACCCACGGACAAAGCAGTAAGACTTCTTTACTTGTTTTCTTTTTATTTTCTTTTTGTACTTCAGTATATGCATGCAAGGGAAGCAAGTAAGAAAAAAAAGGCAAAAATTTACCACCTGGTGCTTTTGATTTCTTATTTGGTTACAAGTTTGGTTTTACAAAACTTTTCATTTTTTTTGTGTTACTCTCTCTCTTTTTTTTGCCCGTTCCTCTCTAAAAAATCCCGTTACAACAGCCCCATTTCATATATACCACTATCTCTGTATTTTGGTTGCAACTTGTATCTTCTTTTCGGATCGACATTTGCTTGTTATCTTTGGCATAATCAACGAACGCGGGGACTGAATATCGGCGCGGTGGCGGTGTGGTCATTTTGCCGCGAGGCGGACGCATTTTCGGCCGTTAGATCGGATCGATCTAGCGGTCGAGATGGATTGAAGAACGATCGGCTGGATGAAGCCTCGATCGATGAAACGGCGGATTCGCCACGTGGAGCACCGCGATCGAGGAGTCGAGCGCGTGGATCTTACGTGCGCGTGGGATAATAAAGCGTCGCGGCGTGGACCCGCGCGCGCGTGGCACTCGAGCGGTCCATACGTGTGGAGTCGCGCGCTGGCGGATATTTTTAACCTTCATTGCATCGTGGCGTTGGATCGGATCTTGATCCAACGGCCCATAGTTCCCCTGCACATTGTAATTAGATAGGATTGAGTTGGGCCAAACGGGCTTTGTAATTGGATTTTTGTAATTGGACTCGGACTTTTTACTTGGGCTTAATATATATATTTAATTTTACATTTAGTCAGCCCACTAATAATAATAATAATTATAATAGCTGTACATGTACATACGAAAATATATATTTCATATTATACGGTCATTAATTAATAATATTCTAGTATCCATATGTATAATTAACATGACATCTACATACGCTTATACCCTAGATACATACGTGACATACATACGACCCTAATACGTACACGTAGCTTATACATGCACACACCTTATATTAGTAACATTCATATAATAAATATACATGCAATAGTAATACATTTAAGTAAAAATGAGTGATTACACACGTGAATATGTTTGCTCAAAACACTCGCTTCTTTCCATGGATACCAAACATTAGGTCTAATTAAATTGGTATTTCAAAGACAAAGGGTGTGTAGGTTGAAAACGGAAGCATAGGCAAAGCTAATTTTATTTCTCGATGATGGTTTGCATCAAAGATCATCGCCATAAAAAAAAAGTTTAAATCATATCTTTTTGAGTGAATAAAAATATTTAGCCTCTTTTTGTGTTTTTATTTATGTCTCCACACTAAAAAAATAAATTTAGAGTTTAAGATATTAAAGGTATGATGTATTTTTAGGGTTTAGTGTTTATTGTCTAGAATTTAAAAATTAAGATTATGGATTATAATTTAATTGTTTAGTGTAGAAAGAGGCACAAAATGGGCAGATGATTTTTGCCCCTTTTGAATAAGGGCTTCATGGATAGAATTACGTTGTCCCTTTTTGTTCTCATTTATTCCCAACACTAAAAATCTAGTTTAGTGTTAGGATTTAGAGCGTTAGATATTGGATGTATTTTTAGGGTTTAAAATTTAAGATTTGATTTTTTAGTATTTGGACATAAAAGACCACCAAAAAGGGACTGAATATTTTTGTTCCATTTCTAATAACTAATTAAAAAGATTATTTATCCAATTCATCTTTGTTGACCTAAATAAAATATTTCAATTTTATTGGTTTAATTTGCTTAAATTATTGTTTTATGAATTGAATTGATGATTCTTTTGGAAACACTTTTGCAAAAATTGAGGGTTATAATCGAATAAATAAGCATAATAATCTATAGGATTCTTGATAACTAATATACACGATAAGAATTATTCTTGATTCTGAATACTCATGTTTTTTTTTTTTCTTACATCCCGATTCTTCTTATTTAATTATATTATACATCCATATGATTTACATAAACGAAACCACAACATTAAACTGAAACCAAAATATCCTTAAAAAAAACTGAAACAAAAATAAATTTAATTTAATAACACTCTCATGACATTAAATTATTAATGCATTAAATAACTTAAAATTTCAAATTAATTCTATGCTCTAGTAGCACGGATTCTCTTTGCTCTAGTGTTACGTAATCTCTTTTTCTCCTGATTTTCTTCCACAATTCCTCTTTTCACCAATACACCATGGCTGATGTACAACAAGACATGGCGAATCTCTCCATCGGGGTTGGAGAAGATAATGGAGTCCAAATAGATCTGGAAAGTATTGATACTCCCCCGTCTTTTGAATTCTGCTTCGTTGGATCCTTTCTTACTACCAGCATCATTAACTTTCAGTCTATGAGATCCACTATGGCTACTGTATGGCATCCACCGGCAGGAATTTCTATATCTGATTTAGGTGAGGGCCGATATCTTTGTAGACTTTATCATATATTAGATGTTGATCGAATTGCAGGTGGAGGTCTCTGGTTTTTTAATAACCATCTTCTAGTCCTCCATCGATTACAAGAGGGTGAAGATCCTTTGCTGGTCCCTCTTTGTGGACTATTGGATCTACATACATGATGTCCCTTTACGATTTATGTCCGAGAAAGTTGCGAAGGTCCTTGGGGATTTCATTGGTTCTTTTTGGCTATATGATTCTAAAGCTACTTCACTGGGGTACAAGCGTATAATGAAAATCCGTGCTCGTGTGAACATCCGAAAACCTTTGAAAAGGCGTAAGAAATTGATTCTTGCCAATGGGAACCATCATTATGTATGGTTTGAGTACCAGAAGTTAACTTTATTCTGTTTTCTATGTGGCATCCTTGGCCATGGAGAGAGCTTTTGCCCACTCCGTTTTGCTGAAGGCGATATTGATTTAACTCCTGGATGGGATGCATCCCTTCAGGCGCCATCACGGCGTGCTGCTCCGGCACCGTGCCAATGACGGTATGGAAAGACCAACATTCTCTATCGTGATTCCTGCGCCATTAAAGTCAAATGAAAATGTTATGAAGCAATCACATCCCACTAATTATGGTCAATCAAACAATCAAGATAATATTCTGGCATTATCTGGGGCTTCTAATCAAAAGTCAACCTATCCCCCGAAGACTTCTCATTCTATGACAAGGAAAGAATCTACTTTAATGAGCATAATCTACTTTAATGAGCACAGCTGCTGCAGGTCAATCATTGACTACCGATGATCCTAATTATCAGATTGGACCAACACGGACTAGTCCTAATGCAGGCTTTGACACTGAAGTGAGCCTACTGGGGGAGGAGAGCCCGTTAGAAAATTGTGAGAACCCAAAACGGCAACGGTACCAGCACCATAATCCAGAAGTTTCCATGATGCAGGATTCGACTGGTGAGAATCTATTATATCGACAGGCCTCCAACATGGGGTCAGCCGTTCCCAATGAAAATCTTAAGATGGAACGTTCGTGGCTTGGGAATGGCCCGAACAGTTTGCCGTTTTCGCGCTATGATACGTGAATTGTCCCCATATGTGGTTTTCCTTATGGAAACCAAATTACAGGCGTCTAAGATGGAACACATTCGGAGATTATGTGGTTGTACAAATGGACTTGATATTAGCTCAAACGGGCGGAGTGGTGGACTTTCTCTTGGATGGAAGAATGATATCACAGTTTCCCTTTGCTCCTTCTCGGTTCATCACATTGATATTCTGATTTCTCAGGCTAATGGCTCTCGACAATGGCAGGCTTCTACGGTGCACCTGAAGTTGGTAACAGAGTCCGTTCATGGCAGTTTTTCGTCAGCTCAATAATTGTCCCCATATACCTTGGTGTGTTATCGGGGACTTTAATGAAATCCTAAGTATTTCTTAGAAATCTGGGGGTCTCACTCGACATGATTGGCAGATGAGAAATTTCAGTGAGGCCTTAGAAGACAGTGAATTATCTGACCTGGGTTACAAAGGAAGTTGGTTCACGGGGAAGTGGGGAAGAACGACAGCAAAGAAAAACAAGGGAAAGGCTTGATCGAGGGGTGGCAAGTACGGCTTGGGGAGATTTATTCCTGAATTTCCAGATTGGCCATCTACGGCATTCTTTTTTCAGATCACTGCCCGTTACTCGTCAATACTGATGCTAATCCCTACCAGCCGAATCAGATTTGGCATTTCAAATTTGAGGAGGCCTGGCTCCTCGAAAACACTTGTGAAGATGAGATTAGCAAATTGTGGGATACTGCAAGTGGAACCGTCCCTGAAAAATTGCTCTTTATTAGTTCTGGTCTGGATCGCTGGTTTCGGAGGATCAAAAAAGAAAAGAAGCTTTTCATAAAAGACCTCCAAAGGCGAATTGAATTTTTAAATCACCAGCAAAGCCACGGATGAAAATCTTGAGAGTTGGTTGATGCTAAATTGGAACTGAACCTTGAACTTGATAAGAAAGAAATTTATTGGGAGCAAAGGGCTCGTGCTAATTGGCTTCGGAATAGAGATAGAAACACTGGCTTCTTCCATCGCTATGCTAGTCAAAGACGTCACATCAAACATATTGATGGTCTCGTTACAGATGATGGGATTTTTCTTGAAGAACAGGACGTGGTGCGAAACATTGCTGTGAATTATTTTTCTGACTTGTTCACTTCTGTAGGTACTTCTGATCCTACAGAAATCTTGCATGGAATTGACCGAAGCATTACTCCAGATATGATACGTGAATTTACCACAGATGAACTTTTTTCTGCTTTGAATTCCATGAGCCCACTAAAAGCTTCAGGAGCAGATGGCCTAGGGGCAGTATTTTATCAACGGTTCTGGGGTATCATTGGCAATGATGTTGCCAATTATTGTATCGGAGTGTTGAAGGGAGAATCTCCTATTGCTGAAGTCAATAAGACTCATACTGTTTTGATTCCAAAAGTTACCGATGCAAAAGCCATGTCACAGTTTAGACCGATCTCTCTATGCAATGTCCTTTTCAAAATTATTTCCAAAATGTTGGCTAATAGATTAAAGTTGGTCCTCGATGCATGTATTGATGAGGTCCAAAGTCCCTTTGTCCCTGGAAGGCGCATAACCGATAATATTATTGCAGCACATGAGATCCTCCATTCTTTTAAGAAGAGGCGTGTTGGTCGGCTAGGCTCGTTTGCTCTAAAACTAGATATGAGTAAGGCTTATGATCGAGTTGAGTGGGCATTTCTCCGAAGTGTTACGCTAAAAATGGGATTTAATCCGTCTTGGACGGATCTTGTTATTGGATGTATCACCACGGTGTCCTATTCGGTTGTGTGAATGGCTGCACAAGCGACTACTTTTCACCATCCAGAGGGTGGCGTCAAGCAAGGCGATCCCATTTGTCCCTATTTTTTCCTTATTTGTGGAACTAATGGTACCCTCCGTGGTGCTCGTATAGCTCGGGGGGGCCCTTTGATCAGCCACCTTATTTTTGCTGATGATTGTTTAATATTTGGTGAAGCTGTGGCTGCTAGTGCTGGCAACCTTAAAACCGTACTCCAACATTACGCGGACTGCTCAGGACAGCTGGTAAATTATGGCAAATCCAATGTTCAGTTCAGTTCGATTGTTATTGAGGAAAACAGATTGGATGTGTGTCGTATTTTGGATGTTATGGAAGTTGATAACCCGGAGACATATTTGGGCCTCCCTGCTATTGTTGGGCGAAATTAACAACAAGCCTTCAGCTATCTTAAAGACAGATTTGGCAACCGAGTAACTACTCTCAGCTCCAAGAGCCTTTCGCAAGGTGGGAAAGAGGTATTTATAAAGTCCATTCTTCAATCTATCCCCCTGTTTGCAATGTCCTGTTTCCTATTGCCTGTATCTTTTTGCAAAGAACTCGAGGCCATTGCGGCTCATTTCTGGTGGCAAAAGTCCACATCACAGAAGGGAATTCATTGGTGTAATCGGAAGGAGTTGAGTAAAGCTAAAGATGGAGGAGGAATGGGATTTCGGGACTTTGGAAAGTTTAATATCGCACTCCTGGCTAAACAAGGGTGGCGTTTGCTCACAAATCCGGGGTCACTTGTTGCTCGTCTGCTAAGGGCCAAATATTTTCCGAATTCTACTTTTCTCCAAGCAAATCTTGGATCTTCGCCCTCACTGATTTGGCACAGTATTTGGTGTTCGCGAGGTTTTTTAGAAATAGGTATTGGCTGTACGATAGGGGGTGGGTCGTCAGTATCTATTTGGAACTACTACTGGCTTCCGGGCTTGCTATCGAGTCGTATTACGTCCACTCGTAATGACCAACTTGCATTGGTCTCTGATTTGATGCTCCCAAATGAACAAAAATGGGACTCAAATCTTATTGAAGCTATCTTTGAGCATGATGAGGCAGAGAGAATTTTAAGTATTAAGCTCCCTAGATTCCAGCAACAGGATGTTCTTACGTTGAAAGGCGAGAGATCGGGTTTATACTCAGTTAGAAGTGGTTACATGCTACTTATGGGGTCAAATCCTATGGGTGATCACCATCCACCCATTTTCAAGACTATTTGGACAGTTTCTTGCCCTTCGAAGATAAAAATTTCTATATGGAGGATGGTACGCAATTTCATCCCTACAATGCAAAATCTTGTGATTAAAAGAGTAACAAACGACCCTATGTGTCCTAGATGCAGAGTCTCTACTGAAAATATAGTCATCTTGGTTTTACTACAACTACATGGAATCAACATCTAGAATTTGATAATTGGCTGCTTCATGTGCTTCAAAATGTCAATAAGAGCTCTCCTGGTATGATTCTCATTATAATTTGGGCATTATGGTTTTCTCGAAATAAAATGCTATACGCGAGAGTAATTCAAAGAATTGAAGATGTATCTACCTTTGTGAGAGCCTACTGTCAGGAACTTGAGATCATTGGATTCCTCCTCCCCGTTCGACCTATAAGATAAATGTTGATGCGAGTTATAGGAGTTTGGACAAAAAATCCAGTTCTGGAATTATCATTAGAGACAGTGAGGGATTCATAATGGGACCAGGCTATCGAATTAACTCAAACATTACCTCTGTTTTCGAGGCCGAAGCTTTTGCCATCCTCCAAGGACTCATCTTTGCTTCAGAACTAGGGCTCCAGTGTGTCATCGTAGAGGGTGATAACAAATCTGTTATCTTAAAGCTCAATTCCTCAACGACAGACCCCTCTGAAATTGGACCCCTAATACGAGACGTGAAATTGACCGGATTGAAGTTCAATTCTTGCCGCTTCAGCTTCACGGGTCGCAAGGTAAGAACCCTGCTCATGAATTGGCAGCTGAAGGGTTGAAGGTTTCTATTGATCGTTACTGGGTAGAAGACGCCCCCAATCTTATTCGGAATTTGGTGGCTCAAGACCGCCGCTTTATAGAGCCTCCATGATCATCCACTTGATGCTTTCTGGTGATAGGGAAGATGCTGTTTTCTCTCTTAGGAGACTTCCATTTATTTTCTTTCTTCTACTTTGTGCTTTCGTCGCCCTTTCCTCCATAGTAGAAGAGATGTCGGTTGCATGCCCTCTGGTTCTTCTTTCTAGAGGCCTCTTTGGTTTTCTTTTTATGTTTTTTTGGCTTTATTTCTTGTCCTTTCGGTTATTGTATTTTTACCTTTGTTTTTATGAATAGACTAGGCCTAAATAGACTGATTGTGGGGATACGTAAAGTGCCCCAAATAATTTAATGGGCTAGGGGTCCTCAATTGTTGGGCTTACCCGTCTCCAGAAATATAATCATTTACGGTTTTTCATCTCAAAAGGAACGGTAGTATTCTTTTATTTGAAGGCCGCTGCTCACCGTTGTATTCTTTTATTTGAAAAAAAATTAAACTAGTACGTTGGGCAATTTGGATTTTCAACGGAGCTTTTAAAGATGATATTTTACCTTTAAAATTCAATTTAGATTATCATTTAATTAATATTTTTTGATTGAAATTTAATTAATATTTTGATACATTGAGAAGTTTTAGCAATTCATATGGCTGTGCCTGGATTATATTCATGTTAATATGCAAGGGGTGGAGCTACATAGGGTGGGGGCGAATTTTTTTCACCTTTATCCCTTATAATTTTTTTTAAAAAAATATTTTATTTATGAATATATCTTCTACTTTCAAATATTTATATTTTACTTCTAATCCTAAATTCTTACTTTGTCGTTGTTAACATGTACTTTCAGTTTCATATACGATATGATAATAGTATTACTGTTTTTGTAATATTCTTATACAATATTTGCCATGCTTTAGTACTTTGAAGGTGACATGATAAAATAATTTATCACATAACTAGTGCACCTGTTTCAGATAACAATGTTAATGACAGCCTTGTTCTTTAACAAGGTCGTGTGACTTTTTTTTACCTATATTGATATTAGTTTTAAATAAACTTTCGCTGAAGTTTGTTTTTGTTTTAACTTTATTGACATCAACGATTCAAATTTACATAAAAAAATTAAAATAAGGAATCTAAGCTTCATACTTGATCATATTCAGTGATTTAATATGCATAAATTGTGAGAAACAATAAATACAATAGTCCTTTTTTACATTAAACATAACAAACATAGTCTTATTATATAAAATATTTATATATTTGTTAGGAGTATTGTTCTCTGGCGGCAGGGACGGAGTCAGGATCGAACATTGGCATGGGCAAAAATATTGAATTTTAAAACTGTAAGGGCTTATTAAGTATTTAAACTCCAAATTCACGGGACAATGCATAATTTGTCAAATATTTAAATTTTATAATAACCTAAATTATTATTGGACTAAAAAAATTAAGGGGACGAACTCATCATTCTTTAGTTCAACCCCTACTTGATTACATATTTAATAAACTTTTTTTATTTTTTAATTTTAATATTTATTTTTACAAGATCCAAATTATTATTATATCAAAATCTATCTAATACTTTAATTTTATAACAGGTCCGGCGCCCTTGTCCTCAAGGGAGCTCCATCCCTGGCTGTCGGGTTGTTCCGTGCAGGCGTGGAGTCTTGAACCGCCTCTCATTTCTTCAATCCGTCAACCCCGGTCGAAATTACAGTTTTTTTAGAACCGAACAAGCTAAAAAAGGAAGAGAAATCGTTCCTTTTATAGGGAAATAAAAGGATAAATAAAGGAGGGAAGGATCTCTAAAATTGAACGAACTTGATTATTAATTAAACGAAGCAAAACAAAACCGTAGTAATGTAAAAAATTGAATCAGCACCGCCACTGCGGCGCCTCCAAGATCATTCTATCCAAGTCTTTAAAAGAATAACCCTTGGTTAACATGGAAGCACCGCCACTGCCGACTCCCGGAGTGGCAGCGCTCCATGACCTCTCAGAATCAGCAGCAACCTTTGTTTCAGTTTTAAAACCGGAGAATGAACTCTCCTCGATCCATGCAACGCAACAATCCTTGCCCATGAGCTTTTGAACAACAGATTTGAAGCTGAGGGGGTCTGTTTCAACGTACTGTGTATCCATTAGAACCACCTTAACATCTTCATGAGATGTACCCCTAGCCGCCATTAAAATTGAAAATATTCAATTATTTATTTTTCTGCAATTTAGACAGAGGCCAAGTAGTTCAATGATTGAATGTTTTGACATAAGCCCAGAAACCTGCACGACCGCACACCCCAGCACCAGGTTTTTCTCCCAACCTGCACAGGAGCGGTTTCCGCAATGATATTAAATTCAAGTTTTATAAGGATTGATATTTGACGCTCGTACCCCGCTACTGGCCTCGCTCTTTACTCTCAATAATTTGTATTGTAACCATGTTTTATTGCAGCCTTAATTTGCTGAAAAAAAAATTATCAAGTTTTTTACTTTTACCCTCTAACTGCCCGTAGAAGTGAGAAGGAAGGTGAGAATTCAGTTAAGAATTACTAGACAGTTGTAATGTGATAGGGACTGAGGACAGGACATGATGTTGTACACTTGGCAAAGAAAGGTCAAGGGGAAATACCTATCAGCCTACCCATTAATGTCGCCAGGATGGACTGAGAGGATTGGAGGAGACAATTGACCCCTTTAAAAATTTAAAATTCGTATGTAATTTTAAATTTTTTTATACAATTTCTATTGAAAATTTATTTTCTCCCTTTAAATTTTTATAAATTCATCTATTTAACCTAGAGTCGTGCGTCCGCCCCTGAATGTGACATGATATTTTGTGTTTTGACTTTTGATTTATCGAAACTTAACTTCATTCTTCAAAATATTTAATAGGAAGGTAGTTAGTATCTTCCTTTGTTATTCCCACAAGCAAAATTAAACAAAAGCATGAGATCACAGATGGTTAGAAACTTCATGTGTTGAAGGGAAATTAGTATCATCGAGAAGTTGAAAATTACTGGACATATTGTTGACGGATGGTGAAAGAAATAAGCGTGGGCGGCTGCCACAAACTTGCTTCAGGGTATGAAAGAGGAAAATGAAAAGAAAAAAAAAGTATTAATCTCTACAACTCTTCTTGTCTTACCCTCCAACTATATGTTGAACGTTTCCTTGTATTATTGGTGGTGAAATTTCCTCTAGGGCCCTGCTTTCACTTGCTTAGCTAAAAGTCATATTTTTACATTGTGAGTAGTGAGTACGTGCAATAAACTCACTTGTAGTCAACAAAAGGGCAACCTCCGAGGAAGCAGCTGGGCCTGGGATTACGACTCCGATGTTGGATTCGTAATGAGCCTCTTAGTACTAGGACAACATAAAAGTAAGCCGGACATTCAGATTATCCTTCTAGGCCCATTATAAATCTAATATTGGAGTCAGAAAAAGTCCAAGGGGAATAATGGCCCATTACACCTACTAACTGCTTCCATTAGGAATCTTTGCTTTGCTTTTCTCATGTACTTTGAACAGGAATCAGAGATTGGGTTGCCAGGAAAACTGCTTCTGCCCTGCTCTCTGGTTAAGATTAATTCCTTATGCTCTTAGGTTTTGAACACAAGCTATAATCTTCCCCTTGGCCGAGTGAATTTCTTGGAAAAATATATATTTGATTTTAAACTCCTAGATGATGTAATAAACATAGTTATTTATACCTTGGTAAAGCATAAAGCAGAAACACCAAGGTTAAAGACAAAGTCCATTATCTTTTTTCTGCACATCAACCAAGTCCTCAAATGTGAAACTTTCCCTTCAACATCAGTGTAAATTTCAGTCTATATGTTATTGACAGCATTTCACATAAGAATAACAGGAAGAATCCGGAAATTTACGTGTGATCAGTGAAATATATTTGATTTTCAGATTACTAATAGCCAACAGTCCTCCAACTCTACAGCATTTGTTATCTTGTATAATTACCAATTTATTAAACAACATACAAGACACAACATGTGATTCAGAGAAGCTAAGCAAACAGAACCTTTGAACTCGAGGGTGTCAAGTCGGATAAATGTTCTTGAAATATAGCCCACAGCAACATGAAGGTTGCGACCCACAACATATATTCTGTTATTGCATGAACTGACAGCAAAAGGTTTGCATATCTGCTCCGGTAATGGAGGGCCTTCTATTGCTTCCCAGGAATCACTGTCTGGATCATAAGCCGTAAGCTTCATTCTTTCAAGCTCAGAAGCCACAAATAAGTGCCCGTAGACCACCACACTCGAGCCAGTCCAGCCTTCTCTCAATCCCACAGCCATACTCTCCCAGTTATTAGTTCTCGGATCATAAACCTGACCCCTAGGAGATACGAAGAATGGCCACAACCAGCCTTCTGTCAGAAGAAGCTTACCATCGAGAACTGCAGAATCATACAATGCCATATTTGTCCCCATGCTTGCAATGCGATCCCAATTCCCCTTTGCAGGGTCTAAAACCTCGGCTGAATCAAGCTCAAAAAGATCTCCACTGTTTCCACCAGCTACGTATATCATACCATTGATCACTTCACTTGCAAAAAATGACCTAGCAGTACGCATATTATTCATCACAGTCCAACGGTTTTTTTGGATCTCATAATTCAACACCAAGTCAAGGGGGCAATCAACATCAGAGACCATACCCCCACAAACAAAGAGAGCACCGTCATGAGGAATCAAAACACATCTAAAACCCTGTGGACAAACTTTGTCTTCATGGCATTGCCGGGATTGTATGCCAAGTAAAGTGGATAAGATCAAGAACCTTGTATTTTCCCAGTGCATTTGTGGAAGGCGAATACAAAGAGCCAAGGGTCATTGAAACCTAGTTCCTTCCTTCCGGTGAAAAATCGCTCTTTATTACCAAGCAGAAGATGCCATCGCTTGCCTACAGCTTTGCAAGCTACATGACTCTCAACCGGAAGCCGAAGGAGACAATTAAGGGTCACATCATCTGGAAGACCTGGAATAACAGGTTCTCCTTGAAGAGACGACTCATACTCTGGTGAGGGATTCAACAACGAAGATGGAACCACAGCTAATCTAAATTTTGGGGACAATGTCATCTGAGAATCCACTAGCTTATGCACAGGTGCCTGTTGGGATGACAATCGAACCCTTTGCATCTTTCTCTCAAAGCACAACAATCTAAATCCTTGAAGACCACCCAAAGGATCTTGTTTAAGCTAGGAATTTCCTGATGTTCGTTTTCATGAAATCGATTTACTTGTGAACTGAAGAACCTAAACATCCAAATCCCAATCGAAACTTCAAAAATTCTATTCCAAGTTGGTCACTTGTTAAGGAAGGTTTATTTTTCACTGAAATTTGCAGATTCACCTAAAACAAAAACAAATTTTCCCTTTTACACAAATTCCTTCCAAGACTTTATCATAATTCACCAACAATAATCTTTGAATGAACCAAATTTAAATTCGTATGCACTGAAGATAATAACTTTAACTCTATCTTTATATATATTATTTTGTCATATCGAGATACAAATTAAAGGAATCTAAATCAAACAAAAATCATGCCATGGTAGGAAATTAAATCGAGAAAACAAAAAAGCGAAAATGAAAACAAATACACCAGTATTATCATGAATAAAAACTCTAAAAAATCTACACTTTTGCACCTAATCCAACAAGAAAACCAGAAATCCATAAAACCCTATCACATATCTCATAGAAAAGAAGTATTTATAGGCAGCAGAAATTGATGATTCACAAAAGAGGCTAAACCCAGAAAATATCTTATCCTATCAAACTTAAAAACAAACCAGATAGCATAAAAGAAGAAGACAGATTATATGTCAGACTTGCAAAGAATGAATTTTGTAGAATAGTTGGCGTAAAAGATGGTGACTTTTGATGAGATTTACCGCTGGTTTTAGCATGGAAGATGTCCCTGCCTCACTTCCCTCCTTATTCCGGTATTCTCCTTAATACCAAAGGGTAAAACTGTAATATACATACCGTGTAAAATTAATTTTATACAAATTTGTACATTTACACTATAAAAACTTAAATCCTGGATTACTAACCCTATCTCTAAAAAACTAAATCTACACTCTAAAACCTAAATTCTAAACGATAACATTAAATTCTAAACCCTACAACCTAAACCTCTAAACCTTAAATCATAAATTAAAACTCTAAACCTAAAACTAAAAGGTAAGTTTACACTGCTTATCTATTAAAAAAAATTCAATACCAAATGTATAAAAGTATAAATTATTATTAACAATAAATTGAACTATACAATTAGTCCAGTGGGAAATAATGGATTGATGCTGATTCTGTCATAGGCCCATTTAAAATCACGCGCTAAATAAGTAATTTCTGGAACGGTGTGAAAAAAATTTGGAAATTGCTTGACACGCGCTTCTAACTGCGGGTATTGGAAAAAAAGTAGACTTGTTCAAACCAACTAGGTTGATAGAAAGCAGTTTGATATCACTTATGTAGATTTCGAGTTTGAGACATTGTTTATGTAAAAAAAAATTGTTAGAAGACTTTACTCGTTAAAGTCAAGTGTTTGATACAAATTAATCTAGATTAATCAGAGCAAAATACTAAAATATCAGAGGTCAACCAAAAGAAAAGTAGACTTGTTCAAGGGTTAGAAAAGTATAAGGTTTAAACAAAGAAGTTAGACAAAACAAATAGTCTGTTTGAAATATGAATTGGCCTCAATCTCCAACATTCAAGGTTCAAATTTATTCGTTTTTTATATTTATAATATATATATATATATTCTACTATTAAGTTAAATTTATAAATATTTAAAACATATTAATTTACTAGACTTAAATTAAAGATAGAATGAATATATTTTTAAAAAATTAAAAATAATATAAGCATATCGAAAACGAGTTTGGTTAGCTATTTACAAATACGATACAAAAACTTGAGGCTTATATTTTATATCGGGATAAATTTGAACAAATATAATGTATGTTAAACTCGTACATAAATCTGATTCGGTCTATGAACACCTCTAATTCAAGCATTTACTAACTATCCCAAAAAAATTATCAAATTAATATATAGTTAAAATTTCACAAGCACGTCGAATGTAATGATAAGTCACATTAAATTTTAATGGAGATAATTATGTTAAGAGTCTTAGAAAAGATATTGTTAGATTGTTATGAAACCCAAATTTAGATAGTAAAATGAACATGAAAAAGATTAACAAATTTATGATAATTTAATTACAAATATAGGAGGGTGTGGAAAAAAATGGACATCTGTCCACACTCAACACCTGATAAGAGATCACAATGATCTGAAGAGGACAACCCCGATGGCCACCACTTAACTCCCTTACCACAGCCACCAAAACCACGTCCGGACTATCACCTGAACCGGTCCCTCTCCTCCATCTAAGAGCATCGTTCGGCCGCACTAACAACAAAGAGAAAAGCAAGTCAAAAGATGAACTAAAGGGGAGAATAGAGATTAAAATCCAGACATAAACTAGAACAATTGTTCTTTTTATTTTAGACACTTAGCTATTATCGAAAAGAGCCGAAAATGACAGAAATACCAAAAGAAAAGAAGAAGAATTAGTAACAAAGTCTTGCATTGTAAGTATATTTCTTAGTCTGCCAAACTCTCTTTCAAAATATTCTATTTCTTTTCTTCATTCAATTATTGTCGATTTTTATTATATTCAATTATTTCTATTTTATTTTTGTTGCAAATATACCACATGCATTGTTGCTTTTGACTTGACTCGATCTAATGCTTGCCCCTAGACATATGTGAATAAATTTAAATGAACATAAACGAACGAACATAAATGAGCAGATTATTGAACTTTCACAAACATAAATAAACGGTGCCTTTGTTAGTGTTCATTCATTTAATTAAACGAACAAAAAATTTTGTTCATGTTCGTTCGTTTAATAAATAAACGAACCTAAACGAACTTTCCGCCAAATGATTTATGAAAGGTTCGATAAACTTTCGGTTCGTTTACCGTCATAATTCTATTGTTGGCAAATTGACAAGCACCTGACAATTGACATGCTATCAAATTAGCTTTATTTTATTTTAAAAAGTATGAAGAAGTTATTCGAAATCGCATATTAATTAAGATTAAAACTATATTCTTTACCAATACATCAGAAACTTGATTGATAAATTAATTTTGTTATAAACGACATTTATTTTTTATGGGTCTCATGAGTGGTCATATCCAAAATTTATTTGCGTGGAGGCACAAGGCATTGAAATAAATAAATAAATCTAAAAAATGTGGTTGAAACAAAAGGGAAATAGATGGTGCAATGTGACCAAACAAAAGAGAATATATATCTTTCACGACACACACATATATATATATATATATTTAACTTATTTCCTAATACATTTACTTTTCTAGTAATCCATTTTTACTTCACTTTGATGGTGACTGACCTCTACTCATAGTTTGATCGCTGCTAGATTTGCTTTTCGATCCTTCCCGATTTGGTCTACACCTATTTAACAGACACGTCATTATAAATTTAGATTAGTTTTTTTTTCCTCTTTATTCTTTAGGACTTTGCCTTAAGTAATTAAAATTGATTTGCGTCGCACACATAGTTTTGGTGAGTGAGTCTCCCAACAGAGATTTTCTGCATATACAAATTCTCGAACTCGAAATCTATTTAAGCGTTACTAATCTGCTTACAATTTAGATCAATCCCGTTAATAATTAGGATTATTTTTTTAGTAATCACTAATCAGGTTATTTCCCCGCCCAACCACCCCTATATTCATAAGGAACATGTGAGTACACAGCTGCTAAAATAATGCCATGCATGTCAAATAATAGTAATAATTTTAGACAAATATATATCAACAATAATTTAATATTAAGAATCATTGAGTTTTAGATGAGTACACATCATTACCGTAACACTTTGAAGGTCGTCACGGTTAAATGTTGATTAACTTTCAATTTAAAAATTGTGTATAGTTTAGACATTATATATAATATATGAACAAATCTATGAATGAATCCTCCTCCTATTAACTGGACAATTTCAACATAAAATGAAACTGAACCAATACATATAAAAATAAAGAAATTTAGCTTAAAACGAATAAACTAATCATCATATAGTTGAACAAATCTCAAAATTTCGAACTCTCCTTTTTACCAATAAAGGCACTCTCATTGATTGCAAGTCAAACGGCCGGTGGATTTAATTTCTAAACTAAAACAATGCATAATCAACTTTAAGGACTTGCAAACATGGTTTAATATAGAAAAATCTGGAAGAAATTCAGGACCTACCCCCTCGGCACTCCATTCATTGACCTATTTCTTCAGACATTTGAGCAACGTTTTAAAATATTAAAAAGGCAAAACATTAGACTAAGATGTTTTTCCACAGCAATTAGGAATATGTAAGAGTTTTAAGGAAAGTCTTTATTGGGGTTAAATTGCGTGACACTTTTAAACACACTCTTCCCCTCATTACATTACACAATAAATCACGAACACAAGGAAAAAATAACATATTATTGTACTTCATAGATTTTGAGTTATATTATACTCAATTTTTTATTCAAAAAATCAGCATATCAAGCACACAACAAATAAACAAATATTTATTTATTTTAACATGAGAGACTTATTTTAATAAATTAAATAATTTTATATAAACAATTTGAATAGTCCCCTACAACTTTGAACCCCTCGGCATTCAACACTTTTATACCTAATTCATGGATTATTCTTTTTACACAAATGATGATTTCCCTTTTGATTCTCAGGAAAAGTGTTTGACCCTCTTTTCGCCAGTCATATATATCAAGAAAATGGAGGACCCCTCTTACCCACTTTTTTTCCCTTATTTTTTAGAATTATAACTAATACCTCATCTTTGTCAACATAGAAAATGAGATATAAACAATTTTAATTTTGCCTTTTTTGTAAATGAAATCGTATGGCATGTGAGAGCTTGGGAAATTGTAAATTTTGCTGCACTCTACAATTTTCAGCTTGGATATCATCGGCAGGACTTGAATTTATAATTAGAAATTTCTATTACTTTGATTACATATTTCGACGACAAGTTGTTTAAGAGACTAAAAGCAGTCAATTTCCAATTACCAAATAGGTTAAATTTTGATTTGCTTAATCTTACCTGCCAAATCATGTGGAAAAAGAAAAAAAAAATATGAATCTGACTAACCGGAATTAAGCCAAATAATCCTACCACTACTGTATATGATATAATATTATAATAATTCCTTACCTTTGTTTAATGGGGTAACCATCAAAGTTATACATGAATTTTCAAATTTTTTTTGTCGAAAAGCACAACAGTGCCAAATAATGTAGTATATAAACCCATTTCCTAAATCTATTAATCAAAGTTTATTGATACATTTCATTGCATGCATCCAAGGGGAAACAAATAATTTTAACAAGTTAATTATTACGGATTGACTTTGGGTTAAGAAATACCTGAACATGCACCACAAATTTATTACAATAATTTGCATGAAATGACATGAAACGAAATCGAATAAGCAAATAGCAAAACCCCTCTATGTTACGTTTTCCTTGTAAATAACTTAGCTAGTCGTCATCTTTGCTTCTATAATCCTCTCACTTTTATATAACCCTTGTCGTGTTTTTTTCAAGGATGTGCTCCAAGTTGTCGGGTCTTACGTAAAAAATTATTCGAGCTTATTAAAAACATAGTAGTACTATAAATCTAAGATTACTAGGTAAATTTGATTGTTTGGTTTCTTATCTTTTAAAAATAAAATTTGTAAAGTTTCACACTTAAGAAATTAATGGACAGAAAATTAGTTAAAGCTTAGAAATGGTGTGAGAATTGATGGTTGTGAAAGCATTTCGAAATAAGTCTACTTGAGAATACCAAGATTAATGATGTTTTTTTTTAAAGAATAGAAATTGTCTACCATTTTCGGTATCTTTATTTATATAGGTTAGGAGGTATGATTTATGATTCAGAAATTAAGGTTAAAGTTTAGGATTTATTTTTTTAGTGTTGTGACGCAAAAAAGTACAAAGGATTTTTTGTCCGTTTTTTAAACAAGATTAATGGTGCTTAATGTCCACTCTCGCAAACTATTATTTATAATAATTTGGAGGAAAATTCTTAAAATGTAAAATTACAAATTAATTAAGGCTCCTAGCATTCAATTATTCCACCGCTGAAGATATTTTTAAGAAAGATTTTGAAATTGATTTCTGTGTCGAACACCCTTCAAAAGCTAGAACATCATAGACACTAAACTACAAAGAGTCATTTTCGTAGGCTACAATTGTGCATTGCAAAGTTCGTCTTTTTCATGGGTGGGGGGGCTCTAAACATTCTACCCCGTTCTGTTCATGGCCTAATTAAAATGTTATTATCATAGCAAAAGGCATTAGAAAATTGGGCATGAAACCTCATATGATAATAATATTGATAATCTTAGATATGTGCACAACACATGGACGACTTCAAAATTTTCTGCGGTACATTTTGTCTATTTTTTCAATATCTTTTTATGAAATGTAACAAATTTTCAACTAGGAGGGCAACTTAGTTCGCATTATTACATATGTTCAAAAACAAACGATTAATGAAATATTGTCTCCACTACCCCAAATTTACATCATATGATCGAACTACAAAAATGACCCAATACTGTGCTCTGGTACAAAATGTTTGGTTTGTTTGTCTTCAAGGAAAAGATTGAAATCTTAATGTCATCTTTTATGTTTGTCTGGATCCAGTTCCAGCCTCCTTTATCTTGTCCGTCACAGAACAACGAGTGGTTCCTACCATATTGTAAGGCTATGTATTATAAAGATTATGACTTTGAGTTTGAGGCGAGTAATAGATTTTTTTAGAATCTAAACACTAACATGCCATAGTTTTTTAATCATAATAGTAGAATTAAAAAGAGTACACCTTCGACAAATTCTACCGTAGCCACTTAATTTTGGTTACTAATATTTTATTTTTTTCTTAAGGATAAATAAGATTGCTTTTTTAAAACATTATGTTCTCGATAATAATAATTATAGATACGTTGTCACACATATTTAAAGACTTTTAAAACTTTAGACTTTAGTCAACAATCTCTAGAGCATGTGGTTAAAGTTCTCAGTTGACATTTTCACTTTCTCTTAGGTTGTGAATTTAAAATCCAGTAGGAATAAAAAAAATTTTCTTTTTCCTTAGGTAGAAATTGTTAAAAAGAAAAACTTTAGACTTTGGGACAAATTCGCTCAAACTTTCTCTGGAACTACCGGTGAAAATTTTAGATATAGTAAGTGAGGTTAAACAAATCTTATGTCCATGTATCTCGGAACGAAATTAAATATGGTCTTGAAGGAAGCTTGACCTTCCAAATTTTTTGTCTAATAATAATTTAAGTTATTATAAGTTTAAATATTAGATAAATTAAATTTTACATCTTTAAATTTTAAATTTAAATATTTAATTAACAAGTCCTTGTATTCTTAAATTTAGATAATTTAACTCCTCTTAATGTTTAATCATAGTTTCGTCCTTGCATATATATATATATATAAATTAATTAGTTAACCTACATACTTAAAATTGAGTATTTTTAATATTTGAATTATTTAGTCAAAACTTTATGAATATTCATGAAAACACCCCAAATAATTATTCAAACAGTATCTTCTTCGAGGGGGACAAAGTAAACAAGGTAACCAAATTCTCGGAAGGAAGCACGAGTATGAGTATGACCCTTATTTATTAGTGAATATAGGGCATACGGCGGCTGGAAAAGTTAGACCAGAAAACATTTGGTAAACCTTTGAGAAGAGGGAATTGTTACCGTCCAGATATTACATGGAGCAAGAGGGACAAAAAGATATCAGGGTTTACAATAATGGCTACAATAATTCAATATTGAGGGAAGTGTGTGGGTAATAATGATGATGTTATTTGGAGACAGATAGAGGAGAACATGGAGGGACGGTGATTAGACGAGGGGCAGGCAGTGACATTAGTTTTCATTAACCTCATGCATCAATACGTAAGCTTCATGAAGAAGATAAATGTGTTTGCGAAGAAGGTGAGAGAGTGTGCGGACTGTTTTTTCTTTTAAAAGTCTAATGATGACTACAAGTTAATATTTGTTTATATATATTTTTAATTTTTTGATAATGCACATATATTTTATAAACAAAAAAATTGAACTCAAATAAAATAAATATTATTCGTTTTTTTACTGAGATAATTTATTAAATTTGCGTGGACTGTATAACAAAGTGATGTGACCAAGATTTCGTTGTCGGAAAGGAGTAAAGTAATCGATCAGTCGATGCAACTCCAAGAAGAGGAGGGATGACGACTTAGACCTTTATAAACATTATATTATTTTATGTATGTATGTATTCGACTTAATAGTGTTTCTCTTTATTTTTTGAAAAAAAATATTTGATTAATTTTAATTATTAAATATTTATAATTTTCTGGATATAATACTGTCATTTGAAAAACTACGATTTTATCATGTAATATTTGTAAATTTTAATAATTTTTAAAATAAAAAATTCTAAAAATATCATGTGAGAACCATGTGATACAATATATAATATAAAATGATTCTAAAATATTTATTAAATTTAACAGTGGACGATGATTAAATTAATAAAACTTCTGAATACAGAAAAATAAAACCTAAAAAGGTTTTGAAACTTATATTTCTTAAGGAAATTGTAAATAATTTTCGGTGGAAATGAGTGTGTTTCGGACTATCATTTCATTTGGTCCATGATTTTGGGGACCCTCTGCCGCTGCCCTCCAATTATATGGCTCATACCCAACCCTTTCTCAACCAAATTTATGACATCACTAATTAAACTTAAATAATAAAAAATATATCCACAATCTTATTAAGTGAGATGATTTTAATGAAAAACAATCTGTGCTAGTTTAAAGTAATAATCTCATACAATATTTTCTTTTATCAATCACCTCCACAAATTCACCACGTGGCCATCACTGGGATGAATACCGCTACCCAATCCCCTACAACTCTATTTATACCCCCGTTTTCTTTTCTTCTGCAAAGGCCGAAGGAACAAAACACGTTTCTCAGTTCTGGCTTATACAGCTTAAAAGCTATGGCTTCTTCCACGAGTAATTGGGCCAAAGCCCAGATTTTCCATTCCCTTTCATCTTCCTCCTCCCCTGTGCATTTGGACTACTCTCCAACATCCATCTCCTGGAAGAGGCGGCAGCCCAACAGAACCAACATCGTTCACTCGGCTTTGCACTCTCCTTCACTCCATTTCCCCAAACAAACGTACCAAAACCCCATAGACGACAACTCTGTAAATATAGAAGCAAAACCTAAAACCCACAGCCACCCACAGTGGAATCTCCTCCAAAAAGCAGCGGCCATGGCCCTTGACATGGCTGAAGCCGCCTTGGTCTCTCTCGAGCATCAACACCCACTCCCTAAAACAGCTGACCCAAATGTGCAAATCTCCGGAAACTTCGCTCCCGTCCCTGAACAACCCGTCAAGCAATCCCTTCCTATAACCGGCACCATCCCTTCTTGCATCAACGGCGTTTATCTCCGCAATGGAGCCAACCCTTTATTCGAGCCCGTTGCCGGCCACCACTTTTTCGACGGTGACGGCATGGTACACGCCGTCACCATTGATAATGGCAACGCCAGCTATGCCTGTCGTTTCACCGAGACTCAAAGATATTTACAAGAGAAAGAATTGGGCCGCCCTGTTTTCCCTAAAACAATCGGTGAATTACATGGCCACTCAGGGGTTGGCAGGCTCTTACTTTTCTACACGAGAGGCCTTTTCGGCCTTGTCGATCACACACATGGCACGGGAGTAGCTAATGCTGGCTTAGTCTATTTCAACAATCGACTTCTAGCTATGTCCGAAGATGATCTTCCTTACCACGTGCGCATCACTTCCTCCGGTGATTTGGAAACAGTCGGAAGATACGATTTTGATGATCAACTTAAATCCACAATGATTGCGCACCCCAAAATCGATCCTTTTTCCAAGGAACTTTTTGCTCTGAGTTACGATGTTGTCCAAAAGCCTTACTTGAAGTACTTCAGGTTTCAACCTGACGGCACGAAATCACCAGATGTGGAGATCCCTTTACCGGTGCCGACCATGATGCATGATTTCGCCATCACCGAGAATTTCGTGGTGATCCCAGATCAGCAGGTGGTGTTCAAGCTACAAGAGATGATTACCGGTGGGTCGCCCGTGATTTACGACAAGAACAAGAAATCTTCCTTCGGGATTCTTCCTAAAAATGCAAGTGATTCCAAGGATATTATATGGGTTGAGTCCCCTGACACTTTCTGTTTCCATCTATGGAACGCTTGGGAAGAACCGGAATCGGATGAAGTTGTGGTGATTGGTTCTTGCATGACACCTCCCGATTCTATTTTCAACGAATGTGACGAGAGTTTGAAATGTGTTCTGTCCGAAATTAGGCTTAACTTGAAGACAGGTAAGTCAACGCGCCGCCCATTAATCTCGGAATCAGAGCAAGTGAACTTGGAAGCTGGGATGGTGAACAAGAACCGACTTGGAAGAAAGACACGGTACGCTTACCTTGCCATCGCTGAACCATGGCCAAAAGTGTCGGGATTCGCCAAGGTTGATCTTTTTACCGGAGAGGTAAAGAAACACATTTACGGCGATCGGAGATATGGTGGGGAACCGTTTTTCTTGCCTCGAGACGACAGTTGTGAATCAGCCGAAGATGACGGTTATATTATTTCCTTTGTTCACGATGAGAAGAACTGGAAATCAGAACTCCAAATCGTGAACGCCATGAATTTACAGCTCGAAGCTTCAATTAAATTACCATCCAGGGTTCCATACGGGTTTCATGGCACGTTTATAGACGCCAAAACCTTGGCAAATCAAGCTTAGTTAGACGAAAACTAAGATTACAAAAAAAGAAGCAAAAGCTTTACTGTAAAGGAAGTTTTTACCAGAGGGGCCCTTATTCTCCTGTAAAATTAATTTTTGGGGTTAGATAATAGAGTTTTTTACCCTATCTAATAGGTTTCAAAGAACTAGCCTGTAGCTTTTTAGCATTGTAGCTCTAGAATTTGAGATCAGGTGGATTCTGTTTCCTTTCATTGCTTTAGGCTGCTCTCACTAAAGATTGTATAACGTCTGTTAGTCTCCAGCAACCATTTAGGGTAAAAAAGTTAAATTTTTCAGCTACAGAGAAACATCCGTTTGAACATTAAATTCAATTGAAAAGGCTTAAAATACATGTTGCTTTTACCTGTTTAACATTATTTTTACGGTTGGCACTTCAACAGTCGTCAGAAAAGCATTGTTAAACGGGTTTTAGTTCCATTTTTTATCTGTGGAGTTATCGCTTCAATCATTGTAGATAATAAATATTTCCAGACATGACAAAGTAGAGTTTGCTGTTTACTCTGATCAATTTCTTTTTAACTAATTAAGTCGTGTATATATTTTTGGAAGAGCTTGCGAGTCAAAAAGCACATGATGTATAGCTTCCATGGTCGGCTGAAGACTTGAACCTGCATAGAGCTTGTACAATAAAATGGGAATGAAAATGGAAAACAACAATCTCATTAGAAAACCCATCGATATTAAGGCAGGGTGAAAATGTAGTTAAGAATATTATATCTTTTTGATTTTTTTTAATAGTCTAAAGGTAATTAGAATGTAGTATCTATTCATATATATTCTTAACCATTTGACAATGTGCATACATCTTATAAACAAATATATGTAGTATAATTTCAGTTTACAAGCGCACGCCTATTATGGTGAGGCACATTTTCATTTTGAATGAAAAAAATATAAATTAGTATTTAAAAAATTATATTATTGTCAGCAATCTCTATAGCAGACGGTTAAAGCTCTCAGTTGACATTTTTTCCCTTTTTTAAGGTGAGTTCAAGATCCAGTAGAAGCAAAAAAAAATCTTACTCTTTCCTTAAGTAAAAATTGTTCAAAAAAATATCGTTGAAAAAGATAATTAAATTATGAGAAAACACAAAACAATCAAATTCTATTAAGCATGCGATCAAAAATTGAAAGGTTTTGGCTCCTTACATCACTCGATTGTGACCGTTGCTACCTCACCTACTTGGGGGGATTTGTAGGATAATTTTATTGGTCATCAAATATCAAATAAATAATTTGTCATTGCATTTTTGGTATAATAACTTATTGATCATCAAATATCAATAAATCTGATATTAATACAAATTGTAATCGTTACATCAATGAGTCAATTAAAAACTAATTTCTGATTAATAGTCACATAGAAGCTAAAGTTTGTGCCAAAATAGAAAGAAAAAATCTACCCTCAGTATTTCTTAGAAGAAAGAAGAGGAAGAAGAAAAGGTATTATTTGCATAGTTGATGGCAAATAATTCGGCAACAAAAGCATAAAAACACGTTCAATGTGTGATGTATATTTGGAGGCCGCACTCAAAGGAATAATATGACTTAAAACACAAATAAAACAAAAAAATAGCAACAGTCGATATGAAATCTTAAATTATTTTCATTATGACTATATGCAGGGATGGACCGAGGGGTTGGAGAGGGGCGGTTGTCTCCTTAAAAATTTGAAATTCTTATACGATTTAGAAAATTTTTAGAATTTTTCTATGTATTTTCTATTGAAAATCTATTTTCGCCCCTCTTAATTTTTATAAATTTGCCCCCTAAAAATTTATAAGTCCGCCCCTTAACTTAAAGTCATGCTTCCGTCCTTGACTATATGTATTTACGTTTTTTGAACTTTATTTTTCTAAAGAAAAATTCCATAATTTGCCGGAGAATGAATATAGGCCATAAATTCCATAGAAAAATTGGTTGTATTATATGGAGGATGACAGGTACAAGTTTAGGTTTACGACACCCTCATTGAAAAACAGAACGATGCAAGTGGGATTCCAAACCAAATAAATCAAACTCCCTATTAGGATGGACAGAGGGGTTAGTCTACGGTCACAAAATTTTACATTTTTATTTTTTATTAATAATATAATTTCACATTTTTAAATTTTTGTAATTTTATATTTTCTAAAATTTTAATATAATTTTATAAAAATTCGCATTCTACTTACATAAAATCATATATTCATCCCTACTCTCAAGTAATTTTATTGTAACAGATTTCTAATCACAATAATAAAATAAATAAATAGATTTTGTCACTCATGATGTAAGTAAAAAATATTTAAAATAAAAATATTATATTTTTTAAATTCATTCAACGATGATTATAGATAAAGTGGTCTAAAATTTTTATACAAATCTTGCTATACGTGGATTCGATATTTAGAAGTGTGATTTGTAGTTGTTTTGTTTAAAGATTGTATAGAAGTTTGGAAAAACAAATATATCATTATAATAAAAATTTAAAGTAAAATCACACAAATTAAGTGTAATTAGAGACCTTCAATTCTTTATTTATGACCTTTTCTGTCTCTTATTTTCGACCTTTACTTTGACTTTCCACGGATTTTTTCCTTTCTTGTATTTTCACTCCATAATATTCGTGCAATTCTAGGCTTAAGAATTTAGAAAAAAAAATGTATACTTAAGGAAGAATTATATAAATTTTTATGGAATTTATACAATTTTTTGCAACATTGATAAAAATATTTAAGCATTACAAAAATGTAAATAATGTTCTAATAATTTGTGTGATTTTACTTTAAATTTTTAATTTTATTTTTTTACCCTCGAATCACTCTGAATTTTTGTTGCAAGATGTAGACCGATATCTAAGCATGTTGCGTTGAGTTAAAACTATGAATTCTTACCAATTTTTCTAGCTAAATAAGCCTCTGCCATACGTTTGGGCTGGTGCCTTGGGGGTTTCAAAAATTGCATTAAAAAGGTTATTTGTTTTGAGTCTTTCGTATGTGTATAAAGTTGATGTTATAAGAAAAAATAAATGTATGTATATAAAACTAAAGTTATTTATTATAAAGCCTTAATAAATAATTTTAGTTTTATATACATACGGGCATACATAGAATTATATACACATGTGCATCAAATATCTTTATTTATTTTTAATTTAAAAATATTAAGAGATACGCATTTTGTATTGTGTTTGATAGATATGAAAAATTTTAAATAAATATTTTAGGAAAATCGAAGGAAATATTTGATAGCCTTTAAGCTAATTTCTTTCTGAAAAAGATGTGTCAAAATAAGGGATGTAGTTTTAACTTATAATGAGTTTTAGACTCTGAGCACATCAAATTTATTATTGATGATATATTATATCTTTTAATTCACTAGTAATATATAAAAATATGCATACATTAAATACCCACTCTTTAATTATAAGAATACAATCATGGACGGAACTACATGTTTTTTAGGAGGGGCCTTTGCCACACACACGCAGGGGTTTTTTTTTTACCTTTGTTATCTTTTTTTTGAAAAAAATAGATATATTATGAATTCATTCCCACCTTTCAACATTTATGTTTTGGCCTTCAATCCCAAATTATGGCTCTATCCATGAAAACAATTAAGGATGGACATTTTACCCGATCGGGTAATGAAAAAATCGGGTTCGGTTCGGTCGGGTTTTTATTACGGGCGAACTCGGGTCGGGGTAGGGTTTAGGGTGGAAAATGTCCGACCTGACCCAATCCGGGACTATACTTTTCCCCAAAAATTTTAGGGATATTTATAATAATACCCCTCTTTATATTTTTTTATAATTAGGTCCTTAAAATTAAAATTTTATTTATAATTTAGTCCTTTAACTTATAATTTTTAATGATTAAGTCCCCTAAAATTATTTTTTACAATTAGGCCCCTAAAATTAATTTTTTCTATAGGTCGGGTCGAATTTTTTAAAAAATATATTCGGGTTGAATTTAGAGTATTTATTTTCAGGTCGAGTTTAGGTGGGCTAAAAACCCGACTCGAGCCGAGCCATCTCTAAATACAACGCATTTCATAACTAACAATTTATATTTTGAAAAAATGTAACGTGGATATTATGATTTCGAAGGGAGAAAACACGTCTTTTTTTTGAAGTTCCACTCCATATTATGACTCATCCGTCTTTATTTGTTATGTTTCTATGAGTCGACTTCAATTTTTTGGTTTAGTTTTATCAGTGATAAACATATATTTGTCACTAAAAACTATTCTTTTTAAGAAAACAAATATTTTTTGAATAGTCTAAAGGTGATTATAATGTAGCATCTGTTCATACATGTTTTTAATCCATTGACAATGCATAAACGCCTTAAAGACGAAGCGATTGATCTCGAGTGTTTTATGTTGAACATTATCCGTTTTTTTATTGGGACTAATTGATTCAAATTGATATATTTTTTAGCAAGTATATAGCAAGTGTGTGAAGCATAAATTAAACAATTAATGGATAAAGTAGGATGCATTAATGTTGTACATTTCATTTGTCAATTGATTTGTGAGATATTAATAAATGATTTAATTCCCAGACCAGTCACGAGGAATAGATACATCTTGGGTTTTCTCATCCCCATTGTGAAGCAGCTGCCCCCACAAACTAATGGCATAGATTTTTGTCATTCAAAAATAAAATAGAATAATCTGACAAAAATATCAGACCGGTGATGATGAGATGTCATCAGGGCGGAATTACATGGGCCATGGCTCTCAAAACTTAAGAAAATTATCATTAGTTACTTGAAGATTTTAAAAGTTTATAATTAGATCCTTCAAAATATTTAAGAAGATTGTATTTATTCTTTTAAAATTGTAAAAATTTCACATTAAGGTATATTATAGGCATTTATAAATTAAACTGATATTTTGAAACATTTTGAACAAAAAAATATGGGTTTAAATTTGATACACATGCAGTGTAAAATTTATTTTACACAAGCCTGCTTATTTATACTATAAATTAAAATTAAACCTAAACTCTAAAAAATAAACTCTAAACTCTAAACCATAAACCCTAAATTCTAAATACCAACCTTAAATTTTAAACCCTACAACTCAAACCCCTAAACTCTAAACCCTAAACTAAACCCTTAACCCCTAAAACTAAAAGACTTACACAACCTGTGTAGTAAAGTTTTTCTCAAAAAAAATTGAAACATAAATATTTTTTCTTAAATTTTTATTTCAATATTAGTTTGAAATTCTCATTTCTCAAATTTGACTCTTTTGGTTTTCCTCTATTTTTATAGTATTTTTAAATAAATACTAAAAATGCATTTGAGGGAAACCAAAATTTGATCCTCCTCTGAATTTTTGAATTGAAAATTTACAACAATACTAGGTAATATTTTAAACACTTTTAAAATCATACTTTATTCTATAAATAAAAGAAAATCCGATACTAATTTGGTCAACACTTTAGAAGTTTCTTCTATTGTCAAAATCCGTTACTTTAATCTCATTTCATTTTGTTTCGAGAAAATCTCAACGGGAAATTTGTTGAAAGAAACATACTCCATGTATCTACATTTGTTAAATTAAGTCATATATATATAATAGATGTGATTATTGTTAAAATTACTTTTGATAACTGGCCAATAATAAATAAGTAATTTCACCTCTGAATGACATATATATTTTTTTATAACTATTTGTCCAATTCATTAACTGACTAATAAATAGTTTAACCCCTCGATAATATAATTTTTTTTTAATTTAATTTATTTCATTTACAATGCTATATACACCCTAATAATTAATACCTCTTCTCACGCTACGTGATATGCAACCTTAAATGCATGCAATGATTTAGAAGTGGACAGGTGCTTGAAGTGCATCCATCGACGTGCATGCGCTCCCATGCATTAATTCCCTTTAAACCAACGGAAATATGTGTCAAACCTACATCCAACCACGTACCGCTCTCTCAGCCCTCCTGGATTTGGGTTGGGTCTGAACACTATTTGGTGACCTTTGCGAGCAGTCGAAATCTAACCCGACTCTTCAAGCTCTAATGGGGTGATTCAGTGACGCCCTTCTTATTCGTTTGCATGTAAAATATTCTAGGACCAAGTACGTACGTAGTAGAACTAGAGAGATCCATGGTCAAATGAATCTCCTATCCTATCCAAGGACTATATTATATTATTTGCTACTCTTAAGATAACTTGTGTAACTTATGGATGGTTATTTTATATAATCAGAGGCATGATATATATATGAATAGAAATTTTCTTTTTTTTTTGGTATCTCCTTTCGTACCTCACCCTAAAAAAATAGATTTATGGTTTATAATTAAAGTTTGAAGTTAAAGTTTATGATTTAAAGAATTGAAAGTATGGTGTATTTTTTAAGGGGTAAGGTTTACAATAGCATATTTTTATCATCACCATTCTTAGTATTGCTACGAGAATTAATTATAACTCATATTTTAGTAATACAATAGAGTCTAGAACTCACTTGAAAATAATATGAAGAGTAGAATATATTTTAAAAAGCATTGAGAAAAGGAATTTGTAAAGAGAGAAGAAGGTTGGAGAATCAGACAGTCCTTGTAAGTCGGAAACCTAACAGCAAAATGTAATAAATAGGAGGCGCCTTGCTGACTAGCATGAAATATGGAAGCGGTGACATGAAGAGAGTTTTTACAGAAGGTGAGCTAATTAAGTAATATGGTTTAAAACTGGTTTTGTTGCTTCTTTTTTGGCTTTGGCATTGCGATTTGGCCCTTGGAGCTATGCTGAAGCCAAGCCTAGATAACAACACTCCCAAGTCCCATCCCTCCATTGCTTTCAGTTCACTGTTCACCAATATATTCAATGCAGATAGAGCACTTGCATTTTTTGTGGTGAATCATGCTTTCATGTGAGAAAGCAGCCATGGTGGCCGGAGAAATTGTGGAACGGTGGTGAAGTCTATAAATGCAAGTGATGAGTGGCTAGGGTTAAAAAGAGATTAAGAAAATTACAGAGAAAAGATATATCTGATTTTTTATTCAAAATAGATCTGATTAGAGTAATCAACCCAATACATGAGTATGGCTTATATAGCCCAGTATCTAAAGGTTATAACCAACACAACAATACTAACAAATTTATAACAACCTATTAACTAATTACACTTAATTTTCTACTAATTATATTCTATATTCTAACATTTCAAACTCATAGAAACATCGAGAAGGGGAAAAACAAAAGGTAAGGGTCAATTTCTTATGGGTCAAGACAGGAGCACTGATAAGTTCTGCTGCATTTCCCCCACTTGAATTTGCCTTCAAATCACATGCTTCGCCACACCCACACCAACTTGCTATTGCCTATTGCACATGATCCATTCACAACTCCACTGTATGCACCAAATAGATTTAACGACTCGTACTACTAGACCAACCAATAATAATTGTATTAGTATTCTTTTAGTCAAATAAGTTCATGTTATATTGCGTATAGGGTTAATGTATCTTTTGGCCTTGATTTCAGCTTCAATATCAATTTGGCTACCAACTAGTACAATTTGGTGTCCGAAAAGAAAACAACTATGAAGGCACAATCAAAAACAGAAACAGGAAAAAACTAGTATTTGCATATACTTCATAAATAAAAGTATTTTTATAATTTCAAACTAGTTTGATGTTTGAATTAATTTATGACACCAAATTCGAACAATATTTTAATATTAATATATATTAATGCCTTAATTGATTGAAAATTGAAAGATAAAAAAACATTTCACATGGGGAAAGAGAAAAGCAATTTAATGCAGAGACCAAGTGATTGGCCAAGTAGATGATATTAGGCAGTGACTGTGAGTGTTCAACGAGAATACGGCTCAGCGACATTCATGTATGGATCATAGGCCCGCAACAAATAAATCATAGGGCATGTTTAATCATGTCCCAGACATATTTTTATTAAAAATCAGCACCTTCTTTGAGCACAAAAATCTTCATATTTTCGGTGTCCCTACTATACCCTAACATTCAAAATACTAAAAAATTAAAATTTTAATCTTAAATTTTAAATTTTAAATTTTACACCCTAAAAATATATCATACCCTAAATTTTATAAACCCTAAACTTTAAAAGTAATTTTAATGTGGTGCATAAATAGAAGCACCAAAAGGTAGAAGATTTCTATTTGTTGTTTGATTAAATTCGCGCAATTGATAGATCTTTGTAAGGGGTTCAAGTCATTGACAAATTCTCATTCCCACTATCAATCTAATGGCTTGCGATTCAGACTAACATCTCGCAAATACAAGTATATTCGAATGAATGGATCGTAATTTTTTCATTATTTAGACTCCTCATTTTTCTTTAAATTTTTATTTCACACATTTGTTGTTTGATGCGTAATAAAATCCCTTCAAGTTTATAAAAAAAAATAAAATTTGATATACTTTTATCTGATACTCAGTAACACAATAATAATTAGGATAAACTACATCAATAGTCACCGAACTATAATTTTTTTCTTATTTTGGTCACCGAACTATTTTTTTTGTTGCAAAAACATCACTAACGTTATGTTTCCTTCCTATTTTGGTCACCGACTATTAAAAACTTAATGGTTTTACTGACGTGGAATTTTATTATTTTTTTAATTTTTATGTCATTTCTTCTCTCTCTTCGTAAGCAATATATGTTATTTTATAATATTTTTATTCAAACTAACAGGATGGTGACACGTGTCACTGTCTATTAGTGGAATAAAAGGAATGAAAAATCAAGCCCCTTATGCAGCCAAAGAGATTCAACTAATAGGCAGTTACACGTGTCACCATCCTATTAGGCAGTTACACATGTCACCATCTCTCTGGCTGCATAAGGGGCTTGATTTCTCATTCCTTTTATTCCTCTAATAGGCGGTTACACGTGTCACCATACTGTTAGTTTAAATAAAAATATTATAAAATAACATATATTGCTTACGAGGAGAGAGAAGAAATGACATGAAAAATTTTAAAAAATAAAATAAAATTCCACGTCAGCAAAACCGATGAAACATAACATTAGTGATTTTTTGCCAAAAAAATAGTTTGGTGACCAAAATAGGAAGGAAACATAACATTAGTGATGTTTTTGCCACAAAATAGTTCGGTGACCAAAATAGGAAGGAAACATAACGTTAGTGATGTTTTTGTCAAAAAAATAGTTCGATGACCAAAATAGGAAAGAAATCATAGCTCGGTGACTACTGGTGTAGTTTACCCTAATAATTATAGAGAGTTGAATTAAGCTGACTATTCACATGTAAAAAAAATGAAGAGGAAAGAAAGAAAAGAATCACTATGATGAGGGAAAAGCACATAAGAAAAACTTAATGCAGTTTGATCATAACCGCCGACAACAAAAGAGGGTTTTCCTCCCATAAACTAAAGAACATAAAAGACAGCTTTTAAATTAGAATGCTTAAAGTGGTTGTAAAGTGCTTGCAACCCATCATCGCATGGCATGCAGCAAAAAAGATATGCTGGATTGTATGCACCAGCAGCAACGTCTCATGTAGTTTCGAGAATCAGATTTACTTACTATCTGTAAATATCATATAGAATATAGATAGAAGACGAGGAACAGCTAGTTGAAGTCTTTGCCAACCTGAAGAATTCGACCATCCTGACACTAAACGTCACGGCTTCATATGGCATTGATGGAAAAAATAGAGACCCTACTGATATGATAATTGAATGATTTTGTCATGACGTTTCACTCTCTGAGTGATCTTTTATCCCTGACATTAGTAAAACTATACTTTTGGCTTGACCTGAGAGATATGCAGCAAAATATCAACCATATCAATCAAAACCAGGAAAAGTGTTTCTAAATATCTGCAAAGGCACCAAAATGATAAGGGAAGGCCGGATAAAGTATAATGCGCACATGCACCTGTGACCTGTCTATCATATGTGGTTGGAAAAAATTCAAGACAACAAAATTGCACCATCATCATCACTAGTAACAATATCAACTCATATTTGGCATCTCAGTTAATGCTGATATATGTAGATATGGTGCCAGAGATTTTTTATGAAATTAGAGCAGAGAAACAAGGCAGGAATACCACATCTTCTTCGATCTGGATGGAGAAAACCAGCAACAGGGCTTCAGACATGAAAACATGGCTTATCTCGTAAGGAAATATTCAGCAGTCTATAGATAATTTGATTTGATTCCTCTTGTCTTCAACATGGGTATGTTTGAATGCAAATCAAGGAAAAGATGTGGTTGCTTATGCATGAATCAGCTACCATTCTGAAAAAGACATTGTTATTCCATGCAAATAGCTAGCTTTCAAAATCCCTAGGTTATTTCATTGTCGCATAATTCCTTGGATCTTACATTTCCTCTGCAAGAGCCTTTCCAGCCTCAAGGGTATGAAACACTCACATGCTTAGCAGAAATCCACTAATCCACTCACATGCATTCCAATTTCCACAGGACAACCAAAGAATATTTCGACTGATGAAAAAGAAAAACAAAAATTACTCCAGCTTTTGTGGCAATGGAAAGGCCACGACAGCCATACTTCACCTTTCAAATTCCTTTTCCCCCTTTTGTACAACTCACACACCAACAGGAGCAAAAACCGTTGCCACACACCACAAGCAGGCAATTCCTGGTTCCTGCTGCTCAAAGCCCCAACGTGGGTCGAGAGGTGGATCAACTTGGCCACTGCACCAAACAATGGGGTTCATGCAGCTTTCAATATGTTCTAGTAGTTATGGTCTTAGCCCTTAGGAAGGGATAATAAGAGAAAGCTATTATAAAATATCTGATTTGTCAAATTCCAATGATAGATTCACAAGAAATTCTCCTGAATCTGCAAATTAAGGGCCCAAAAAGGGGGGAGAACCAACTCACAACATAACTTTATAAAGGCCAAGGCTTAGTTTGTTGGCCTTATGATAGAGTCCTGGGCAGACAGTATACGACTTTTAATTGGAACCTTACTCTTCAGCCTGCAGAATTCTCTCTTCAAGGCCAAACATAATGCCAGACCCACAAAATAACCAACATATTCAGCTAATTTTGGTTAATGTTTTTCCTTTATGATAGATAACAAAGCCTTTGCTGAGATGGTCATAAAAAGAACAAACTTTTGCGGTAGACAATCAACAAATCAAATGCAAATGAAATACATTCAAAGGTAAGCTGAGCTCTTGAGAAAAGAAAAGGCAACCTTAGCTCGTCTGATATTAAGCCAGACTGCAAACACCCAAATTTGTTAGTATATTCTATGTACTAGATCTTTCAATTCAAGTAGAGCCAATATCTTCAGGGAGCTCGAGGCAAAAGCAGAAATTTTAAATTGACACAAATAGTAACAAATGAAGCACATGGTTATTTTCCAGTAGCACCTGTAACAATGCTTAAAGATCTTATTTTCCATTTCAGCAGAGAAAGAACATGATCAAACTAAATGCCTTAAATCGACAAACACTAGCAAGTTTTAAATGGACGAAAAAGTGGCAACAAACACAAATTAGATATCGAAAACAAAGTTGCAAGAGTACTGGTTTCATAATAAACATGACAAGAGTAACGAACATCCATTATGCATCAACAATTCTGCTATAGCGAATTTGCAACTATTGGCAGAGCTGCTCAACGGCTGTCACAATCTGCGCAGGCTGAACGACAGTTACTTCCTCAAGTGTTCCGGCATATGGTGTAGGCACATCTTGTGAAGATAAGCACATAATTGGAGCATCCAAACAATCATTGAAATTCTCGGTAATGGCAGCCGTCAAGCTAGCACCAATACCACCAGTCCGCATGCACTCCTCCACAATAAGAACACGACTTCTTAACTGAGTTCCCAATAGTGTAAAGATCAAATGGTTTCAAAGTCCTAATATCAATTACTTCGGGATCATATCCCTTGTTAACCAAAATTTTTGCTGCCTGCATCACATGATATCTCATCCTTGAATAGGTTAGAATGGTGACATGTTCTCCAGGCCTCACCATCTCAGCTTCCTCAAGATTACAGATGTAATCCTCATCTGGGATTCTCTCCTTGAGGTTGTAAAGCAAAACACGCTCAAAAAGGATAACAGGGTTCTCACTTCTGATTGCAGCCTTCATTAAGCCCTTGGCATTGTAAGGGGTTGAGCATGCAACCATTTGGATTCCAGGGATTGATTGAAAGCATGATTCAAGACGTTGAGAGTGCTCAGCCCCTAGTTGGCGTCCAACACCACCAGGCCCACGAATGACAACCGGTATGGTAAACTGGCCACCAGATGTATAATGAAGCATACCGCAGTTGTTGGAGATCTGATTAAAAGCAAGGAGGAGAAATCCCATGTTCATTCCCTCAATAACTGGTCTCAAACCAGTCATGGCAGCTCCAATTCCCATGCCAGTGAAGGAATTCTCAGCAATTGGGGTATCCAAATCTTTTAGCCAGTCCTTTGGTCACTTTGTATGAGCCTCCATAGTGACCCACATCTTCACCCATTACACATACACGGGGATCCCTCTCCATTTCTTCTTCTAATCCCTCTTGAAGTGCTTCAAAAAGTAAAAGCTCATGCCTGGAACATAATATATATCTAGTTAAATACTAATAATAGATACTGATATGATGCTGTTAACACTTGTCCATAAAACAGAAACAAAACAACAGACATGATTGTGATAACAAGTATGACTGTAAAAATTTGACCATGCAAAGTAACTCCATAGCAACACACAAAAAAAGAGGCAATATTTATACCCGCATAAAAACTTATATGCATACATGGATATCAGATGCATGCATAAATAGACCCAGGACTCAAGTGACATCCTTTTCATTTAACATCTGACATAAATGTCCACCATATCCAGTTGACAGATTGCGATTATGAGGTTAAGTACCTTGTTTTGCAGTCATCTCAAACAGAAAATTATCCACACACACCAGAAGCATAGTGCAACCTAGAAAGCATGGTATCAGTGGTAATTCTTGTTATCAAACAAAACAAAAGCAACATCCGCTCATTATGATTACAAAGAACATTTCCAGCGGAGGATAAATCTGAATAGAAAGCCAAAATACATTAAATTCCAAAATAAAACTACAAGAACAACAACAACAAAAAAGAGAGGAAAGAATCCGATGTTATCTTACAGGAATGTCATTGAGTGGCAAAGTTTGAAGGCAATTTCCAATAATGCTAATTAACGTAGTACTAAAATCCACACCTTTCATATTTGCACGAGATACGGAAGACAAATGCTTGCCTTTCACTTTCATATAACTCGTATTTAACAAATATTGAGCAATTGACTAAATTGTAACACTAAATCGTAAGTTAAATCAGAGTCAGAAATAGAATCATACCCTGGTTTCGAAGCAGCGACGCTATCAGCTTTGGTCTAATTAAAATTAAAGTTACATTAGCAACACAAAATAAATAAATAAATGAACTTTACAATTCTAAACGTAAAAGAGAGAGAGAGAGTTATTACTGCAACTGCATTGGAAATCAATCGTTGATCCCTTCGAACCTTAGAGTTCAGATTCACTTTTCCATCAGATCGGACCACTGCCAAGCTCACTCGTTTGCTCACTGCACAAAATCAATTTGAGCAAAAACAAAAAACTTTGAAGTGAAAATCGAAGAAAATCCAATGAGTAGCTTACCGGATAAGGATCTATGAGGAGAGAAAACGGATTTATTGGAATCGAAAGAATTGGACGGTGACGATGATAAAGGTGCGGCAACTCCAACTCCTTGGAAGATCGCAGCCATTGGTTTTGCAGCCGCGGAAGAATAAAACGAAATGATATTTCAAAGAAATGGAACTGCAAATGAATTGTTAAGAAAGGGAGAAATATATACGCGAAAATGAAAAGAAAATGGGCCCAGAATTTGAGGCTCTTTTATTTTATTTTATTTTATTAATTTTTTTTCTTGTTTTTGTTGGGCGATTTGTTTCAGGTGCGAAAAGCGAAAGAAAAGAGAGCGAAGGCCGAAGTGCATGTTAAACGCAGCGTTTGGTGTCGCGAATGGATTTCTGACACGTACTCATTGGTGACCTACCCGAGCAGCTCGTTAATGCGGGTGGGACTTGGGAGCGGTTTGGGCGTCGATCTGCTGCTCCCAGCTTACAATTTCCAAGTACATTGACTCATGATTGATTGATTACCGTTCTATTTCCTTTTAGAAAATTAAATTATTTGTTTGATAAAAGCAAATTTTTACCTCAACAAAGAAAGACAAGGATGATTGTTTTTCGTTCAAATTTAAAATATTTATTTTCATGCCATACTTTTATTTCATTTTACATATTTCCTATGAAAATCTATTTTTATTAAGATAAAAGGATAATAATGCAATTCAAAAGTCACAAATATTTTTTCAGTTACATTTATCGATACAATATATAAGATAAGATAAGATAAACATGATTTAAATCATTATCATAAAAAATTTAAAATAACATAGATATCGCATAAAAAAGTTTCACAAGTATTTTACGATTTAATATTAAAAAATAATTTAAAATAACTTAAAATAAAAAAGTGTGACTCGTTACACCATTCTTTATTTTTCTTTTG
Organism: Hibiscus mutabilis; assembly: GCA_019671005.1. Taxonomy (NCBI): domain Eukaryota; kingdom Viridiplantae; phylum Streptophyta; class Magnoliopsida; order Malvales; family Malvaceae; genus Hibiscus; species Hibiscus mutabilis. The sequence goes on along the minus strand of CM033748.1, from coordinate 7,034,377 downwards.
AGATTGTTAGAGCAATAGTACAAGTCTTGTTCAGTTTCTTATTGGGTTATAACCGTATGGGCTTTTATAACTATATTAGACTGGGGCCATAAAAATACCAGTCTACTGTATTGGGCTTGCCCAAGTTTTCCAATAATGGAAGTTTATCAGTTCTGATTCATATCATTTAGTTTAGTTTAGTTTAGTTTAGTTTAGTTTAGTTTAGTTTCAATTCCATCACTCTAATTGTTTCTTCATCATCTCTATCTCCGGTCACCGGACTTAAATAAATAATTATTTATTTTTAACAACAATAATTTTTTAGTCATATGTTGTCCTAAAATCTGACATTCATGAATTGCGTGGGATTTGAAATCTATTAAAATTGTTTTTATTTGTTTTTCTAATAAGATTATATACATCAAATTGCAAGTTAATATAAAAAATATTTATTTGGTGTAAAATATTAGGTAAAAAGAATTCATACTCTAAGTTTTAAAATTGTTCCTCCAAAAAAAGATTTAATCTCATTCAATTTTTAAAGTGGGTTATTAAAGACAATTAATCATGACATTAATCTTTTTTTCAGTCTTATATAATTTTAATTGATATAGTAATAAAAATTTTCATCTACACATGATGTCGATTATAAAATTGACCATGTCATGATTAATTGTCCTTAATTGCTCACTTTTAAAATTGATATATTTATTTACTCTTTTTATAGGGATCATCTTGTCCAGATTCAAAATTAGGAGGGACGTAAGAGACATTTTACCAAAATATTACCATATCTCTACTGGTTGTAGCTTTATCAAGCAATCCGAAACGTGGTGAAACACCAACCAGGTCAACTCAGGAGTCACATGTAACAATTCCTCCTTAACGGGGAAATGGAGCTTTTCTATCTCTTGTGCTCGATCCTGTCCACATTTTTCACTTCCCTCGCTCTCTCTCGCATTCTTCCCTTCCGCTTCCTCCTCACGCGCCACCGTCCTCATCCTCCGCTCTCCACCACCCAAGTTGAAGCCGTTTCTCTCTACGAAGGTACCGTATGGCACGAGCGTCGCCGCCCCATCCGCCATTCTTTCAGGTACTCCGTCCGCTACGCTCTTTTCGACCTCGATCACGCTCCCAACACGCCACCCGACCACCTCTCCGCCGACGAGGCACGTAGGTTTACCAAAACTGACGGCCTTGTGTATGTTCCTGAATTTTCTTACCCCTATTTTGTCAACATTTTTTTTTAGTTTTATCTCAATTGTTTTAACATTTTGATGAAATTACTGTGACAGTTTTCTGCTAACAATTCCTCCAAGCGTGGGGTACGAACAGAATCCATTGAGCATATATTATTGCTATGATTTGGAGGGAAACTCTAAGCTTCTGAAGAAGTGCATTGCTGAGGTTTGTATTTTCTTTGTTGAATTTGCCTCAAATGGGAAAATTTAACCAAGCTTATAAATGCCAGCTATTAAATTATGAAAACTCATTAAACGTTGACAAATGATTTGCATGCCTGAGGATATGAAAATTTCCATTTTTAAAATGATTTTCAATATCGAATTTTACTACTTTGTTTGTTGACATCGCTGTTGATTTATTGTTTCAGGTGACTAATACTCCCTGGGGCGAAAGAGTGTTGTTTGTTTTCCACCCGGATTCTGATTTAGTAGCCAAACCATTGCATGTCAGCCCTTTCATGGTACTCCCTCTGTGAATTCTTCATTCTTGTACATTTGTTATTCTAGTTTTATCCATTAGTGTTATGTATTTATATATCGACATATTGGTAAAAATTCAGGGTTGCCAAATTATTCTATAATTTTTATGCCAGCATGAATATGGCGATTAATTGGTGTAGATGAATTAATTTATATGCTCTAAATATTCATTCCGGACATTGTCCCGATCAGGCAACATTTGAGGAATGCTTGTTTCATCCTTTGTTTTTAAATATGAATTGTGCTTTCTCTAACCATGTAGGCATCTTGGGAAAAACTGTGCAGGATATGCTCGGGAATTGGAGCCTTAGAGCAAATGCTCCTGATCAAAATTTACTAGTTACAATTTCTGTCCAACACCCTGAGCTTGGTGATTATTTTCTGGCCACCTTGGAAGCCAAAAGAATCTCCCCAGAATCAGTGCAGGATCATGCACTGTTTTTGTGGTTGATGCCTCATAAGGTTGCTCTGTGGATATACTGGCATGTAAGTGGAACTAAAAAATTGCTCAACTTTGGTATGGGTTGGACTCTTGTGCTTACTATGAACTCCAGTTCTCTACTGCGTCGGCCTTCGGCTGATTATGTTGATAGAAAAGCATTTTCATCCTAGAAACAGCTTTATATCCACTTATATTTTTCTTTGTTTCGTATATCAACCTTGAGACGTAGTAATACTCCAAATCTATCTAGCGAATTTTACAGGGTAACTGGCTTTCTTATTCTTCCATATTCAATTTTACTTCTAAATAAAAACATCATTGAATATGGAATTATCATATGAGATTGCCTGCTTTGGACCCGAAACTTTGGTTTTTATGATGTTGACAGCAAATTTTCTCTCTTTTCAATAGAATATTACTGAAGTAGGGAATTAGAATACCCGCTTGCCTTCTTGTGGCCTGTAACCTTGATGTTAGCTGTATAATACGGATTAGTTCAACAAGCTTTGCAGATATCAGAGAGAGTAACAGGAATAGAGGAGGTTCAGTAGAATTGTTGGGTAATTTACCAATAAGAAGAACATACATTTTTTAATGAAAATAAGGTATAAAGATAGAAAGCTGCATTTTTCAAGTTTAAAAGAGAACAATACTCGCTACTTTCAAGCATATTCAATTGTTTATTTAAACTCTAATTAATGATGCTTCTTGATCATATAAGTTATTCTAGTGTAAATATATGGATCTCAAGGCCTATCACCTGCATTGCAACTTTGCTGCATTTTTATGCTCAGCCTTGTGATCTGAGTGCTGAGTCGATATATCAGCACTAATTTCCGGTTCAACGGTATAAGCTATCTAAATTGGCATCTTGAGTGGGAACTAATATGCATTTAGGTGCCTGTAATATAAGTTTCACTTTCAATGTTTTTCAACATTCACCATTACAAGCACGGGAGCGCTTAGAAATTCAAGATCAGTTTATTACCTTTTCAGCTGGACTCTGTTTTATTTGGATCTACCCCAGAGGCCTAGTGACCATTTGCTGGATGCTTTACAATTTAGTCACTGTGTTCATAATTCTCAATTACTATGTTTTTTCAGGCTCTAAAGCTGTGGTGGAAAAACGTGTCATTCATACAACATCCAAGGTACACTAATCCATCATACAGAGAGGAAGCTTCAAATCGTGATAGGAAACTACTATGCTGTCCAGGATTGAGACTGAACAAAGGCGAACACATGCAGGTTGGAGGAAGTGATTCAGTAACTGAGGTTGAGAGATATAACGGGGAACGGAGTTTTGTATGGAGAGATGCGAAGTGGCCATGGTCTTGAATGCTACATACGTGAGCTTTTCCCCATCATTATGAGCCTATTATGCTTTGTTACGAACAATATCGAGCTTGCATGCCAAACAAAAGAAGGAATAGTGTTCCATTCAAGATTGGTATGGTAATTGATTGTCATGAACCAAGGCAATTTATAGGTGGATGGAGAGATCTTGCCTTGAAGAGCTTACTTGGCTAATAGTAACTACAATACGTTTATTATCGACTTTTATGTTAAAACTTTTTAATTCATAGTTTATTATCGACTTAACAATGACTTTGTAGTGTTTGTACAGGTGCTCCTAAATTGTATATTAGTAATGATAATATATTTTTCAGTATAAATATAATAAATATTCATATGTAGTAAATAAATTTCTTCATAGATAAAATCAACAGTAGACAATCTTCATTCTTTAGTGATAATCTCAAAATTCCATCTTACTCCGTGTTTAATAAAGATAATAATAAGGGATAATAGCACAAATGCCCCATGTATATTGTCAAATTTGTCAATATGGTGCCTAAAGTTTATGAACGTTTAATGTGCCTCCTATACTTTATTTCAGTCTTTTAAAATGTCCCCTGAGACTAACGGTGTAAAATAAAGATGTGGCTGAGACACGTGGCATTTTCTCAGACGGTCACGTGACACTTTTTTAGAAAAAAGAAATAAGGAAAATGTAAGGGTACGTTTACAATTTTACCATTTTTTCTTTACTTTTTCCCTTTATCTTCCTCCTCATGCTCCTCTGAAACTCTAGCAACATGCGTCTAAGTAAGATCATGTCTTCCTTTTCTCCTTTATTTTACATTTTAAATTTTCATTATGGATCTCCGTGAATCAATTAAAAGCCAAAATGATATCGTCTTGAACCTGACGAAGCAGATTCTTCAAATTGAAGTCAATAACTCGAATCTGATGTTCTCGCCGCTGTTAATTCACGTTGTTCTCAGCTTGCTCGGTGCTGGCTCTAAGGGTCCAACCCTGACCGACTCTTCGCTTTCCTCAAGTTAAAATCTAACGACCAACTCAGCTAGGATTATAAACAAATAAATTTTATTTTATTTTATTTTATTTTTCAATAAAGCAACAGTATCTCTAACCTCTGCATGCATATATCATATCAATAAAACACATGGTTATTGAAGCATTAAATATCAAAGAATAATATTAATAAATTATTTTTTTTTGAAGAGTTTGAACTCACTGGCATAGAATTGGACGAAGAAAATCTCTTTTTATCTTCGAAGGATAAATTATTTGTCTGATAAAATGACCGACTCTATTCGCCATTGAACTATCTCTAACTCACCGAGTGTAACGATGTCTCTCTCGCTAAAAAAAAGCGTTTTTTGTTATTTTTTATTTTGTTTTATTTTAAAAATGATGTCTTCCGAGGGATTTTAGAAGTAACCGTGTTTTATTTAAGAATAGAGTCGCCACCGGCCACTCAAGGTGGATCGGACACCGTAAAAACATAGATTTTAAAATGTTGGGTTCGAGAGTCGGTTAGGGATGAGGAAGGATTAGCACCCTCACACCGCCCAAAATTAGTACTTTAATAATTACCGCTTTATTAATATTAGACTTTCCGGATTAAAGTGATGATTAAATTAAAATTTGATTATAAATGCGAATAGATTTTAAAGGGCCCGTTATTCGAGAGTAAACGCCCAACCACTATCACTACGCCTGATAATGGCCCCGTTTACGCTCGAATAAAGAGGCACCGCATTGACAATAATATTTCCGAAATGCAACTTACAAAATATTATAAAACAAATATTCATAAAGGCATAGAACTAAAAAAACATAAAAACATAAATAACAATATTATAAATGAAATGTATGAACAAAAACAACATGACATGTCATAAAACGAAATATAAATATAAACATGCAAAAAAGGCATGCTTCCCAAAACTAAACTAAATAATTCTAACATGCTTAAACACGTTTATACGAACCATAACTATAACGCGTACATGACATATACATATGACAAAATATAAATTAACAAAGCAACATGCAAATATATAAAATAACTAAACTTGACATCTAACATGAATAATATACTTATATAATCTAAAAGTATGATAATGATAATAACAATACTAATAATGATAACAATAGCAAATGGTTTATACAAACATACATAAAACAACATGGAAATAACAACTTAAGGACTAAAATGCACAAACATTAAATTATATGGCATAAATATATATATATATATTACAAGACTAAAATGAACAAAATATAAAATGCATGGGCAGAAATATAAATGACATAAAATAAATGTGCTAAAAATTAAATAAATACTAAACAGATGACTAAAATGAAATGAAACATAAGCCGAAAGTAAAAAAATAAACACGCACAAAAGTATAAGGACTGAAACAAAATAAACCACGGACAAAGGTGAAAACGGGAAAGAAATGGACCACTAGGTAATTTGACTACCGGCACAAAATAAAAACAAAGTTAAAATAAAAGGACTAAATGCGTAATTAACCCATGGACAAAAACATGAACGAGGTCGCATATGGGGGACTGATGTGGCAATTAACCCATTTAAAACACGCGGATCCTCCCCATGGATCGGGTCACCTCGCAGGTCGGGCGTCTGAAACGACGTCGTTTCATGCTAGACCGGTTTAAAATAGATTTAGGTTATATTTTTTTATTTCGAACTAAATCAAACCTAAAAAGCTACCCTCCTCTCAACTAAAGCTGGTCTTCACTTTCCCTCAACAGACTTGACGGCGCCATCTCCCCTTTAATTCGCCGTTCACCGGCGTTCAAGCCTCACAGCGAGGGTGGGATGACTCCGGCGGACACACGACCACGCTCAATCGACTAGGTAAGCTTCGAACTCTATCTCCTTTTTGTTTCTTTCGAAAGGGGATTGGAAACCAAAAGAAAGACTTAAATTTAAAAAAAAAAACTGAAGAACTCTATTTGATTTTGATGTTCGATTTGAAGAAAAGAAACACGAATTTTGAATCTGAAATTTTTTGTATTTGATTTTCCCCCCTTTTTTACAAATTTTTCCCCTTAAAACTCTATTTTTTTTCTCTATGTTTTTTTTCAAACCCACCCTTTACAATTTTTTTATCGAAATCCCCCTTTACTACTCTCTTTTTTTCAAACTAAAACAACCCCCTTTTTTCGAATCTCAGCCCCCTTTTCTTTTTACCTTAGATTTGGTTTTATAAACCGAAATTTCTTACATAAATATTAACAACTCTCCCACTTTTTAATTGATTGCAGATCTGCGAAATTTCACGGGATGTTGTCGGTCAGATAGGGTATGAGCATGGGTAATATCGGGTTGGTTAGGGTGGTAGACTGATTAGGTTTTTTTATTTTGGGGGTTAATTTTAGGGTTTCTAGAAGATAGAATTTGGGGTTTGGTGGGTTATCGGAGATGATGGCCAGAAGGTGAGCGGCGCGGCAGTAAGGCTAACGGCGGCGGCTAGGGTTAATTTTTAGGTTAAAGGGTATTTTGGTAATTTTAGGGTTAATGGGTTTCGAGTTGTTGGTAAGTCGAGAGTTCAAAAGGACTCAAACATAAGGGTTCAGGCTGTGAAATGGGGGTTCTCTGTTCGAGTATTTTGGTCGATGGGTAGCGATGGTAGTGGGGATGGAAAAAACTATAATATGTTTTTCGGTTGGAAATGGTGAGTGTGAATGCTTTCTGAAGGATGAGAGGTGGTGGGTTAATTTTGGTGATGGAGAGTGAAGGGTGAGTGTTGGAATTTGGCACTTGTCTAGAGATGCCCCCAGACTGAGTTCTTGTGGAGGTTTGGTAATGGTGCTGAATTGGCCGACTTTGCTTTCTCTGGTATTAATGACGTGGGGCATCACAATGACCGATTTTAAAATTGATGCATCTATATGTAAAATGTGTCTTAAATGCAAAATGACTTACGTGAATGCAATGTGATAATGTTGTGTAATGATGCAAATGAAATCGATGCGACGAGAATAAAATAAAGATGAAACGAGTTATTACCAAATAAATGATAAATAGAGTAATAAAAAAACTTTACATAAACATGAAATAAGGCACCAGAGCCTAAATATGATGACCACTAACGAGCAGAGTACAGAGATGGCTCTAAAGGGTTGGCTCCTACGGCTCACTATATGCAGTTTTGGTGCTAAGAGGTACCCGAATTGTCCTTGATGTCCTATACTAAGAGTAGCAAGGCCCCCGGTCATCACCCATTATAGGCTCCTTTCAACCGGGTTCAAATCAGGGGGACCCATTCGCTTATGCATGCACGAAGGAACGATATCCTTACGAAAGCATAAGGTACTCGACCCCCGAAGATACTTGCTAGGCCTACACGGGAGAACGATATCTCCACGAAAGCATTAGCATTTTCCCCCACTTAAAAAAATGGGTTTATATGCCATATTTTAAATGTGTTAAAAATAAACGCGCAATTATAACCGAATGTTACTTTAATAGTCACTTTAATCCGGAACTTCTAATATTAGTAAAGCGGTAATTATTTAAAAAAGCTCAACTCTCTTTTACTTTTGAAAATAAAAAAAATGTCCCCAACGCAGTCGCCATCTATAGCGATGTCTCATTCTCGCTAAAAAAGAAAGTGTTTTTTATTTATTTTGAAAATATTGTCTTCCGCATGGGGTTTTATACAACCCGTGTTTTATTTAAAAATGGAGTCGCCACCGGCCACTCAAGGTGGACCGGACACCGTAAAAACCAGAGATTTTAAAAATGTCGGGTTGGGAGTCAGTTACGGATGGGGAAGGATTAGCACCCCCAATACCGCTCAAAATTCGTACTTTAATAACTACCGCTTTATTAATATTAGACTTTCCAGATTTAAAGTGACGATTAAATTAAAATTTGGGTCATAAGTGCGAGTAAATTTTAAAGGCCCGTTATCCTAGAGTAAACGCCCAATCACTATCACTACGCCTGATACTGGCCCCGTTTACGCTCGAATAAAAGGGCACCGCATTGACAAAATATATATATGTTATGCAAACTTAAAAAAACATGGCAAATATAAATAAATACATTACGGTAAAAATATAAATAAATACTAACATAATAAAATACTAATATAACATAAATAAAATATTAATCTAAAATATTTATACATAAATATTAATCTAACACATAAATAAAAACAAATCTAACATAAATAAAATACTAATCTAAAACATACATACATAAATATTAATCTAACTCATAAATGAAAACAAATCGAACATAAATAAAACATAAATTTAAAACATAATAAATACTAATCTAAAACATAAATAAACATACAAACTAAAAAACACAATTTTAAATTAACTACTACTTCATTAAATCATAAAAAAATACAACACAAATAAAAAATGTAGAAAATATACCTAACTAGGAGTTCGAATGACGAACCCCGACTGAACCCCACCGAAATCTATCACGACCTCTCCAAAAAATAACTAGATCGGATCCAAAATAGGACTCCGATCTAACTGATTAGAACCGAGGACACTGCCCCAGTCCCGGGCTAGCCAAGAGCACTGTTCTCTTTATGGCAAGCCACTGTCGGCTCTTGTGCTTTATATAGGCAATTGTGGTTGTTAAAAGGGGACGTGGAGGCTTTAGCTCCACACAAGTTTTTCTTTTTTTTCATTATTATTATTATTTTATTTTTTTATTATTGTTTTTTTAATTAATAATAATATTATTACAATAATACTAAAAATATTAAAAATTCGGACAAAAGTGAGTGATTACACCGAGTCAACACGCAAAAACAATAACAGAGCAGAAATTCCCAAAACCAAATAAATTCACCAAAACCATTGTAATAATTCACTTATTACATACAATTAATCACCAAAATAAAACCAAATAATTACGATTAATAACAGAGCTAATCAAAATGATTTAACTGCTCGGCTCTTCGATTCTAACATAACAATACTTTCCGCACACTGTTTGTCGCCCTCTCTATACTGATCGATAGATCACATAAAGTAACGTAACAATATTTTCTCTAAGGTTTAAATTTAGATTATCTCCTTAAGAAAGCAATGTGTCTAGCAGTAGCGGAATTCGACGCTATTAATTCAGAGGTCAACAATATAAATTATATAGTTTTAAGGAACTAAAATATAATTTTATCATTAACTCATTTTAATTTTTTTTTCAATTTTTAAATTTTTGGAAGGACTGTAGCCCATCAGTCTCCAACTCTCCATTGAGTATCATCTCTGTAACTTGTCATCGCTCCCGACACTTATTACTTTTACTTTTCTTCTTTTAATTTTTATTAACAACAATATAATTTTATTGAAGTAATAAAAATATAATACGCGACGTACTCGACGAAGATTTAACAACATATAAATTTAAAGGGCATAAAAAGTAAAAAATAAAAAATAATTTTTTTTACTTAAAACCTTGAGTTAAGGGACAATTTTATCTCTATATTTATCCAAATTAATAATGTTGTCCCTCATTTTTAATTATACCATTTAGCTACGAAATCGTTCAAAATAAAAAATGTCGTCCCTCTTTTTTTCTTGTCAATTTAATCAACGAACTATTGATTACATTAATCTCCTCCATGAATTATCGTTGACCGAGAAAGCTATCCATTCTAATTTAATGATTAGACTTACAAAAGATCATAATCGAAAGAAATTTTTATTTAAATAATTTAATTAAACGATTTGAAATTTAGAACAAACTGAAACTTTTAGCGTATTTTGAGGACTCCCCGTGAATAAACCTTTTTAATTAACTACTCTTTTCCAACTTTTCTAGTTCTATCATTTTCACAAATTTCATTCAATCTTCTTCTTTTTTCTTTTTTTGGGTGGGGGTGATGAAGTTAGTTTATAGTTTGATCAAGCTATTGAGTTGGTGCACTCTCCCCTATTCCATTCGATTTTATATGATTTGGCATACCAACTCATTCTCAACTTGAATTATATCACTGTCTAAGTTTAGAGTTAGATTTTGTGCACGTTTATTGTCTGGTTATTAGTACTATATGGTCCAAATTCAAGATTTTTCCTTTTTAATCTTTTTCACAAAAATGGTTTTCTTTTTTTTGTTTTCTTTAATCAAAGTAAAGAGCAGCCTTCACACGAGAATCCTGTTATAAATGTGATCACATGTTTTTATTTTATTTTTGACTTAAATATATATAATTTAAATTTAGCACATTTTTTAAAATTGATACTTAATATTTAAATGTTGAAAGTTATTATTTTTAATTAGAATTGAATTTAAAAATATTGTACGTATTGAGGCTTTATGATAGTTTTATTAATTGACATGTCATTTTTCGTTTAAACATTAACGGTCAATAATCATTTTACAACTTTCGATAGCTCAAATGATTAAATTGTAACATTCCATACTCATATAATTCAATTAAAAAGTATCTTATACTCGAAGGACTATCTACATAGTTCATTCTAAAAATAAATAAATTAAAAGTGTTATATATCTTATTGACAATTATACACTATTGTTGAATTTTAGATTTCTTACCAAGAACTCAAACGCTAGTTTGTATTAAATGAAACAACAAAACTACCTAGATTTCAGTCCAAAAGAAGTTTTTTTGGCAAAAGAAGGAAACTACATATAGACTTTTTTTTATTATTTTTAAGGGTAAAATACACATATAGTCACCGAATTTTTAGGGCGCTTTCGTTTTGGTCACTGAACTTTTAAAACTTTTATTGAGGTCACTCAACTTTTATTTTGATTTTATTTTGGTCACTCTCAGTAACTTCCGTTAGAAAAATGCTGAGGTGACCTGTTAGCTTTATTTTTTTCAATAATATAAGGTCCCACTTTTTACTAATTAAACCATCTCACGTGACCCTTCTCCCTTTTTTTTTTCCAAATTTCGTTCTTTATTGGATGTTTACAAAATGATTCGGAGAGCATGAAAAGAACAAGCTTCAAGAAAAGCAACCCGGGGACCAAAGTGATTCTTTGCAAGTATTTCTTCATGTTAATTAGAAATCTGATGAAAGATCAGACATGTTGGAATGTCCGATTTGTGGGGTATTTGTTGCTTCAACAGTGAATGCGTTGAATGTTCAAGTTGATAGTTGCCTTGCTCAAGCATCTAGATGAGAAAGGCACCAAATGAGGGTGCCAATCAAGCCTATGAAATCAAGAACCCAAAAAAACGATCCATAACTGAGATTTTTGCTGATGTTCCTCAGATCCACAAGGTCAATGAACAAAAAAAAAGAAGAAATTGAATTGCAAGATTGAGAGGCCAAAGAAGAAGAAGAAAGTGACAATCGTAAAAATATTGATGAACAAAAGGCGTAAGTTAAAAAAGAAGAACCAGAATAACAAGGTATGTGATTTACTTCATAAAATATTGCTTAATGCTTATTATGTGCTTTATTATAATCTTCAATCTTTAATTTCATTATATATATGTTTTTTAGATGTTGCAACGATGCTTTTCCACTTTATCATGAGGGTTATAATTTATTGTTGTTCATATCTTTTTTCTTTTTTGATTTTAATAAAATTGTTGCCGATAAAGTTATTTGAACACTGTCTTCATTTTGAGGACTGAGATCACTCAGCAGCTACCTTACAATTGTACTTGTTGTGTGCAATAAAGTTATCCGCAGCATAAAGAGAGGGGGAAAAGTAAAACGAAAGAAATGAAGGTTTCATGTTTGGGAAGGTTTGAGCTGGTTATTATGGGAGCTTAGGTGAGGTGTGGTGCTCCAACAGTAAAGTACTGGTTAGGACAGAGAGCTCTTCTATTGACTAAAGTATTTTTGTCCTAGATTTAGCATATCTGTCCTAGAATACTCATGTCATTGTTTCATTTAAATACTGTTGCAAATTTTCTCTTTGCAAACATCCAGTAAAGAATAAAATTTAGAAGAGAAAAAGAAGAAAGAAGGATCACGTGAGATGGTTTAATCAGCTGAAAGTGAAACCCAAAATATGTTATATTATTGAGAAAAAAAAACTTAACGGGCCACATCAATATTTTTTAACAGAAGGTAACGGGAGGGACCAAAATGAAACCAAAATAAAAGTTGAATGATTTTACTGAAAGTTTCAAAAGTTTAGTGACCAAAATAAAAGTACCCTAAAAATTTGGTGACCATATGTGTACTTTACCCTTTTTTTAAATCTCATCTCCCTAAAAATATCTAACTTCTAAACAAGGATTTACTTAGCATATTTAACTTTGATTATGTGTTACAAGCAACAAACTAAAACAGGAAAAAAAAAACCGTTGATATTTTACTTCTATGTTGATTGTTTAAAAGACTGATACTAATACAAGGACAAGCAAACAAAAACCATCACGAAATTTCCTAAAGCACCATGAGAAAAATCCAACCCATTTCCGTGTCATTTAATAGGAAAATAGATCACTTAATTTCATAAAGCCGCCTCAATAGTTTTGTTTTTGTTTAATATTCTTAGGTGATTATAATATGTTTTAGTCATTTTTAATTAAATATCTTAATTCACATTTACTATAATATAATTTATTTTTTTATGATTTAAAAGTGAATTGCGTCCAAATGACATAGAGTGATTTATTTTTCTTAGTAACCCAAATTTAAACAATGATATTTATTAATGAAAACGGATCTATGTGAAGGTGACCCCTCTCACCCCACTCACCATTTTTTATATTTATATATAAAAATTATTATAAATTTGTCCTTTACTTTTCAAACTTTATGTTTTATTCCTCAGCCATCTAATCTAGCTTTGTCCCTGTTTATTATGATTATAAACGGAGAACTAAGTAGCATATGATGTTATAACACACTATTTACTTAATAGCATGGTCGAAGCCACATAAAAAATTGGGATGTCAAAATTTTTTAGAAATTATATTTTTTATATAATTTGTATACAAAAAAATTAAAAATAATAATTGACATTTCTTTATAAATAATTAATTTCTTTTAAATACCCTTCAAAAAATACACCTCTAAACTAAATTTTTATATATTTAACAAAATGTCAATTTTAATATTCAAAATATTATTTTATTTAAAATAATTTTATCAAACACACCAGACATAAAATTAAAAAAAAAACTTAGATTCAAATATATATTTAACATCTATTCAAAGTTCCATAATTAGATAATCTCTACCTTTGTCTTTTATTTAAAAATGTCACCATAAAAAAGTTCATCATCGACAAATAAAGACGATTTAATTTTCATAAAAATGTATATTTTCATGAGAAAAAAAAAAAACTAATGCCGACTTTAAAGCGAAAAAAGAGCAACCATTTTTATTAGAATGGAGGCGGTTTTGTACTCTTGTGATACAAATGGGTTAGGAAATAAATAAAAAAATCATGTTCCACGTGCTTAAATTAAAAAATATTCCAGAGCTAATTTTGACGTTTTTTCTTCGTAGTTGTGTGTCTCGTTTTTGTGCATAACGTGTTTAACATAGCTTTCAAAAACAAACTTGTATCCGCCACCCGCCTTTATATAACCCCTTCTTCTTCAACATCTCCCCTCCCATCTCATCGCTTTTTCTTCTTCTCTTTGAATTCTCCATTTCTTCATATTCCCACCCTTTTCTCCTTTTTTTTTTCCCTCTCTCAGTCGCTTTGTTTGAAACAAGAGCTTTATATACATAAATCAACATGAGACGAAACTGCAACTTGGAACTTCGCCTTCTTCCTCCTAGTTATCCCGGCGGCGACACCCACGACATGTACGTATTTCTTAACCTTTTTTATTTTCATATATGTTTATGTATGTGCCTAGGCATTTGTTCTGCTGCGCGTTCAAATTCTTTAGTATTGAGGGAAAGGAACAGCTTAATTGATGGGTTTTTTCTTTCTTGATCAAAGGATGGAAGAAAGCAACGGGAGCCCAGAAAACCAGCAGCAACAGCTAACGATTTTTTACAATGGAAGAGTTTGCGTTTGCGATGTTACGGAGCTTCAGGTTAGGATTTATTTTTGTTGAGAAGCTTCATACAACATCCATGCATTAGAATCGAATGAAGATTTTTCATTCAAATGTTTCAATCTTTTTAGATATAAACCAATATGGTGGGTTTGTTTTGTTGATCAAAATTTTTCACATGGAATTGCAGGCAAGAGCCATTTTAATGCTAGCGAAACGGGAAAGGGATGAAACAATGAAAACTCCGACCGGATTGGACCCGGCGTCGCCGACGTTAAAATCTCCGGTAAATAGCCCAACCACGGCGCTTTCCATGAAGAGATCACTGCAACTGTTCCTCCAAAAACGACAGATGCGAATCCAAGCTACCTCTCCTTACCATTATTATAAATAGATCATCATCAATGCTTGCGATTTAGTAGAATTTAAGGAACTTATCTATCTTTCTGTTTAGCGATTATTGCCCTTTTTTTTGTAAAATTATGTATGAATTATGCCACCAGCTGTAGGTTGAAGACAATTTTGTTATGACACTAATTTGTTGATTTTTTTAAACCATGTCCTTAAGCTTAATTATTTGACCGTTGCAATGTTCTTGCAGCGGTCTTTCATCCCCTTAATATACAAAAATTTCAGGCTTCATCTCTCATATTGCTTCAACTAGAATTAACGTAGAACATTTTGATTTCGTTACATGTTTAATTTCACAGTATTTTTTTAAATAATAATAACTAATTTTATCGGATAGATAAATAAAAAAACAAAAAATAAAAACTCGAAAACGAGGATAGTTTAAAATTTAAAATACATGAATCGTATTAATCGATCATTTTTCCTACAATCAAACGAGAAATGGGTTAAAAATATTCAATCAAACAACTTTAAAAAAATAAAAAGATATAAACAAACACACCTAGTGACAGTGAAGAAAAAAATATCACCAATACTAACATAATAGAACATAATAACACATTGACAACTGACTTTATCACAACTCAAGTACAGCATATCTGATGTGATTGTGAAAACTTATCAATGTGAGGAAATCATTTGATGGTCTAAAATAAAACTAGATCAGTAAAATTATCAAATAATCGTCAAGAGAAAACGATAGATACAAAGAAATACACCAGTTGTTTTCGGAGATTTGACTTAAATATTGTATCAAATTTTTTTTCTAATCTATGACACAGTCGACTTTAATTCCCAATCTATGTCATTTGCTACAGTGCATGTAAAGTCGGATTCAGCTGAATCCGACTTTGAACGGTAATTTTCAAAAATACCCCAAAGACGGGTACAATAGGATCCGACTTCAAGCCATTCTTGATGTTGCGGAAGGGTATTTTGGGGAAACCATTATTCATAGTCGGATTCAGCTGAATCCGACTTCACATGTACTGTAAAAAGTGCCATAAATTAGGAATTAAAGTCGATTGTGTCATAAGTTGGGAAAAAAATAATTTTGGTGCAATATTTAAGTCAAAATTCTGTTGTTTACATAAGGAGAGAATAAAATTTATTTAAAAAATAAAAGTACTCATATATGCGAAATATGTATACAAAACGAAACCTAGAGAGTTGTAAATGAGGAAAAAATGGAAGAATAAAAAGTGGAGGAAATAATATATAAGAGGGAAAGGCATCGATGTTCGATTCTTCAACCATCATCCTCCACAGCCAATTTTTCACGCATTGTGAGATTTAAGCTAAAATAAAATATAAAATTTTTAAGGTAGAAACATAAATAAATAAAGATATTAAAAAAAGTAAATAATTTTTGTTTTTGTCAATGCATTCGCTAAAAATAAACATTTCAAATGAATGATGCATAAAAATTCTTCTTGTTACTTTCAAAATATTTATTTTATGACTTGAACATGTTTTATTTTATAAAAATCACCTAAAAATATGTTTATCTTTTCCATTGTGGAATGTAAAACTTGGGAAATTGTAATAGATGCATGAAATATTGAGGATACGAAGTTATTTTCTAATTAAATAATTTTAAAAACATTTAAAATTTATACTTGATTGGATTTGGATTGGGTAGTGTTCAATAATTCGGATTTTTCCATTCACAGAATCATGAAATCGGATATGTTGAAATGACAGGGTGAGAGTGTGATTGGATTCGGATCTGGCATTATTGTTGGAAAAGATGTCCCTTCTCCCGTCTAGTGCCTATCCATTGTGCCGGTTGTTGGTGGTGACATTATCATCAAAATATCACTGTTTTAAATTTTATTTATTAAAATAATACTTGAAAAAGGAACCCTAACGGCTCTCCGTTTTTTTCTTATTTTTTCATAGCCGCACGGCAATTTTTTCTCCCGCGCTCTAAGTTTTGTTTTGTAGTCGGCAATATCAATTTTACTGTCGATTGTCGTTCATTGTATTTATTTTTATTTTTTAATTTTTAATAAAATAATTTTATTTTTGTGATACGGTTTTTCTACCTTTATGATATGTTTATCTCTGTCTATTGGCATGTTCATCTCTATCTTTTGGCATGTTTTTTTTATTTTTTCGGTCGTTTTGGCCGTTCTTTATTTTATATTTTATCAGGGTTGGATTTGACGACACTACGACTGATCAAGATTGCGCTTATTTGTAATCCTGCTGATCTTCTCTGCTCTGGACCTTTGGTTTAAATTTGGATACGCGGTTTGCGCTTGTGAAGTGTTTCTCACGGTGCTCGGCTCTGATTTGCGTTTTCTCGGTGGTCTATCAATAATTTCATCCCTTTTGTGGTTTGTTTTGCCGATGCAGTCAGGTTTCATGTCTATTTTTTGATCGAGTATTTGGATGGGTTTATAACCTTTTCATGTCTGGTTCATGTCTGATCTAAAGTGGCTAGTTTTAGGAGAATTTCCAAATTATGTACTTAGTTTACAACGATAGTTTATAAATTCTTATTGTAATTTTAAGTTTTTTCTCGTTATTAAAACTAGTGGCTTCTCTTTTCAAAAAAATACTTGAAAAAACATATTTTTTTTTATAATATTTTTACAGTAAATTCGTTATGCATGCATAACGAATTTTATCATATTTTATTTTTTTAATAAAGCTCGTCAGACATATATGACGAGTTCTATATTTTATATTTTTTTAATAAAACTCGTTAGGCATACATGACAAGTTATGTTAAATTTGTTTTTTTAATATTTAAAGATTGTTATTTATATTAAAAAATTATTAAAAACAAAACTTGTCATGCATACATGAAATAAGTTTTAAATAACACTATTTTAGTGATAATACCGCTGGAAGTTGTGTAGTCTCAAGCTATACAATAAATTTGGGGAATGGGAAACCCAACAACTTGATGCACACACAATAATAAATAAATTACATGCAAGTTATTAAGAGCCGACTCAAAGAAAAATGTAAAAAAAAAAAACTTCACAATCATAATAACTTTGTTTATAATCACACAGCCAGTGGGTTAGAAAATAATAACGTCGAAAACAAAATGTGGGGGAATGAAACCACAAGGAAATTATGTTGGGAACCAGTGTTTTGTCCCCTCTCCCAGCTGTGTTCGATCTGGCTTTCACACCTTTGCTAATGGAAAATGACTGAAGACACTGCTCCGAAGAAAAAACGCGTATGAATTTGAGGTTAAGGAAATTGAGATAACAACAAGAGATGGGTCCCGAAATTGAGGGCGAAACTTCACTTCACTTAAGTAGGTCCACCAAAGCTATGCCGACTGGGGGGGGATATAACGATTGCCCAATTTCACACAGTTTTGTATATATCTATATATTAAAGATCCAATTCATACCGTTAAAGTTATAGTATTTTTTTATGATATACATATTTGCCCTGCGGATCATATTTGAGGTATGGGGTTGTCTCTCCCAACAATGTTATTTTTAAAATTTGAACTCACATTCTTTTCTTAGAAAAATAATGTGTCTTACCAATGCACTCAACACTTGTTGGTATTAAAGTTATATAATTTTAATGATTTCTTACATTCAAACTTTTTTTAAAAAGAAATTATTTTAATTTAATTTTTATATTTATTTTACTAAATCGAATTAACCAATCGAAAAATTAATAGATTTTACATTTCTTTACCATTTTTTATATTTCGTTTTCTAACTTTTATAATTTATAATATTTACGATTTTAAATAATTTGTTTTTCTTTACATTTTTAAATATTTTTGAATGTATTTTTAATTTTTGCATGAAAGGATAAAATAATTGAATTAGTATTGATAAGAAGACAAAAAAAATATCACGGATTTATTATTTTTGTCAATTAATTTGATTTTTTTAAAAAAATAAAAGTTCAAGGGTAAAAGGAGGTGAAAAAAGTATAAGGAGCAAAATTATTTTAAATCGTTTCTAGGTCAAAAATGTCATTAGATTGTATATACATTGTATGGACAGTTTGATCCAATATATTTTTTTGTTGCCCTCTCGGTTTTCAGGGCTTCGTCCTGACTAATCCAGACCGATCCACGTCGCACACTTGGTTTTGGTGGGTGAGTCTCTCAGCGGTAATTTTTTGCATACACAACGCCTCGAACTCGAGATCTACTTAAGTGGAACCGAGCTGCTTATCACATAGACCAAACCCGTTGGTTTTGGATCTAATATGCTAAAAGCATATTGTGATTAAAATTTAATAGGGCTATTTTTTAGCACAATAAATCTAAATTCTTTGTCAGTAGGCGCATAATGTTTAAAATTTATTCACATATATTTTAAATATGCTTTGCCTCATATCTAAGTTAACATATAACACACAAATTGAATTAATAGCTATAGCAATAAAAAAAATATATGATTGAAATGATATTGCTGGTTTAATGACACAATCATAACATTTTAACATTTGAGACTAATTTATAATTTTTTAAGAATTTCCAATGCAATTAACTTAGATCTAAATGGACTAGATGAAAAAGCTGACCCATCACCCATGAGCGAAATCTAATGCTTGGGAACTGATCATACTGTTTTATTTCTAAATAGTGCAGAAATAAGATACTCTGAGGGGTTTGTTTGTTATGATAAAAAAAAAAGAGTTTGTTTAAATTTTAGAAATAAATATACTAAAAGATTTATAATTTTAAATATAATTTGTAAAACGAACCAGAAAGATAATTATATTAATCTTTTGGATTTACTGACGGTGATCTCCATTCCATGTCATTTATTTCTTAAGATGAGTGACCATCCCAGCCAGCATTCTTTTTTAGCCAAAACCTATTTTCTTATGATGTTCATCACCAAGGTTGAACTTAACCGGTTTGACAGAATGATTTACAGGAATAAAAAGGAACCGACATTTATAGAATTAATGCCTTTTATTGTCAACACACAAGCTAATTTCTTAGCACTTATATTAAGCACCGAGTTTGAAGTGATAATTAAATTTTATTTTAATGGACACATAGCCCCTCAGAACTTTCTTCCCATTGCAACGCGCAATTTCAGAGAAACCACCAACCGTCTTACAACCCGGGCACAACACGAGGTTGGTCCCAGTCGGCCACAATGTGGTTTCGGGTGATCTCCTTTAGCGAGCGGCAACCACTTAATGCCATGGTCAGCTCAATTTCATCGCGTAGCATCTGAAGCACTTTCCTAACACCCGCTTCGCCTTCAGCAGCCAATGAAAACACCACCGGCCTTCCAATCTGGTAAAATGAAACACACCCAATGACATGTCTGTCAAATGCTTCCCAAATTGAAACGTGATTTATATGACACAATACTCCAAGTAGTCTATTGGACCAATGTCTGATTTTTCACATCTTAAATGTAAAAATGCTCACAAATATTCCCGATGCTCCCAGAGCCAATGCCTTGAAGACGTCGGTTCCATGCCGAACCCCTCCATCAAGAAAAACAGGAACTCTGCCTTGGGCAGCTTTAACCACCTGTTCGTTGGCTCCAAAAAGTTACTAAAATGCAATTATAGTTTATGTTTTTCACTGTAAATAATACATCTTTAGAACCGGAAAATCGAAGCTGATTTGATAACCTTGGAGATCTCGGAAAAACAAAAAAGGCATATGTACCTCTTCCAGGGCCAAAATAGTTGCAGGTACATAATCAAGCTGGCGAGCTCCATGATTGGATACAATGATGCCTGCTGCTCCAGATTCTACGGCTAGCCTTGCTGCAATATTAGCATTGTAGAGTTCAATGGCAAAAATGTTTCATTGAGTTGGTTGTTTCTTTAGGGTCAGCTTGCTTACCATCCTCAGCAGTAAGGACACCCTTAACTAGAATAGGCAATGATGTGATTGTCTGAAGCCACTTTACATCATGTTTTATAGAACAGGAACACAATTTGAGAATATATTTCTATTTGATGCAGTACCGGAAATGTAATATATAAAAAGAAACTTACTTTCCAGCTAGTGTCTGGTCAACTTGGCCAGCAACATAGGAAGCAAGTCCGGAGTCATCGGTCTGCGAGATAATTTCAGGATTACATGAACAAACAGGTAAAGTAAACGGATAATGGAAAACGGAGAGTGATTAGACATATATGTCCTACCTTATCCATTTTGCCAAGGTTCAAACCCTCAAAGTTTTTCAAAGTCAGGGATGGTGGCAAAGTAAATCTGCAAATAAGTCCATGCAAGAAATAATGAAGCCAAAACTAAGACCTCCTTTCTTTCCCCCGAACATCCCATAGGTAATTAATTTGCTTGCATTTGATGCCTCACCTGTTCTTGATATCAGATTCCCTGCGGCCAAGTCTTGGAGTGTCCACGGTAAGGGCAATCGCCTTGAAACCAGCTCTTTCAGCTCTTCTCACAAGCTGTGCAACCACATTCCTGTCTTTGTATACCTGAACAAATAAGCATAGTAACCATTGATTACTCAAAGATTCAAACAATTATATCACAATGCTCACAAGCAATACAAAATAGAGAAAAAGTGTAAAGATGATTTCTCAAGCTCACATAGAGCGGGAAAAAGCGAATGCCAGGCCCCGTCGAAGTGACTTCCTCAACACTGGAAGTAGCCCATGAGGATAGTACCTGAAGGGGAAAACATAAATAATCTAAAACAACGAACTGCTGAATGCAGAACACAAGCCATGGACAAATTCGGTTTTAAAATAAAACTGAAGGAATAATTAGAATCAAACCATAATTGTTCCAGCAGCTGAAGCTGCTCGAGCTGTTGCGTATTCTCCTGCATAAAGAAACACACTTTAAGGTTAGGAAACAGATAAACTGCTTAGAACAAGTATATAATACACACACAATCTTATAATAGTATTCCAGTTAAAGACAACAAACCAGCTCCATAAGTAACATCGAACAATGCTATTTTAAAAGAACATTCAACATTTAAGTCCAGTTGTTCGACTTCCTTGGCAAAGTCCATCAACAATCGTAAGCATTTACAAACAAATTTCGTAAAGGATTTGCTGTTATATTGCCATAAGAAACTTCAAATTTTATATCTTATTCACTGCTTCGCTTCTACCAATCTTTATTCTACAAATGAATTCTGTTTCCAAATCACCAAAGTTGCAAAGCGAATCATGTATGTAGAAATATGACGATTGGCATAGCAAATTCATAAACCTTGCTCATATAACATATACTAGTTCTAAGAAGTTAATGAAAAAAAAGAAAATCCATACCTTCAGGGTGAGCCATTTTCTGCATAGCAGTTGGAGCAATCATGATAGGCATTGGAATCTTGAATCCCAAGACAGTAGTGGTCATGTCAATCTTGGTAACATCAATAAGAATCCGTGGCCGAAACCTAATTTCCAAGAAATTAATGTATTAGCATCACTAAATGAAAAGACAAACTACCATACATCTGAACCTACAAACAAAAGATCGCCAGAAAACATTTAATAAATCTTTTCACATTGCAAGTCCACAACACGAAAGCTATTCATTTGTGAATTAACTGAACTCACAAAATCCTGGAAAATGCACTCCGATTCTCCTTGAGAGTCCACTGGTCCTCTGCACCTGATGCATAGTAGTCATAAACCATCTTGGGTAACTTTTCCTTTGCAATGGCCTCATATTCAGAGACATTAGTTATCTCCATTTTTTTTCTCCTACACAGATACCTTTTGCTATCCCAAAGTAGTCTGAATTCCAGAAAAAAATGCATTCAGAGATATTACATAAAACCACTACCGCAATCTAAATCCCTGCATAAAAAAAGACCCTGATCCCAAAAATCCCCAGTTCAGAGCAATTAGGAGTCCTTTCCCCAGCTTTTTTCAGTGTGTCTAAAGCTAAGGTTAACAGAAAAAGGTCGACAAGTTTCGATCTTTCAATCATTACTAAACCGAAACCAGAAATAAGTTTGAAGCCCATAATTACATAAGCTACGGTTTTAGGAGAAAACTATGATCGAACAGAATAATACTAAAAGCAAGAATGAAGAACAAAGAACAGACCTTGGGTACGAGAGCGAGAGAGGCAAAGATACACTGAAAAGGATGGGAAATAATTGTGGAGATCGAAAGTGAGAGAATTATAAGGATTGATTTCTCAAGGCGAGCATTTGAAGCCAAATTCGGGTCACGGAAACGTCAGAGCTTGTGTGGGAACTGTTTGTTTGATTATCATTGATCCAACCATGCTCATCCCAGTATGAATTTTATATTTACATAAAAGACGCCACCATTTTCAGAAATTTTGTGCATACATATCACGTATTCCTTGTCAACGTTCGGACTGTCGCAAGTACTCGCTTTCTTATCTTGGGATGGTGTTCCTCACGACATCAAATGCGTGTGGTCTTTTGAAGCAACTATTTGACGTGTCATGAGAATCAGCCAAAACCTCACACATTCAATGATGGTACAAGTATAAAAATAAAATTCTATGTTTTTTTATTAAATTCCTATAAAGTATTGACCCGCAATCGCATGGCTCAAGGCTTAGATAAGAAGCAAAATAGAAAATAATTATTTTGCAAGGACTAAAGTGATTTAAGAAACTAAATTTGATTAATGAAAAATGTATTTTACAAATTAAATAATTCGGTATTCTTGCTTGAAACATAAATTACACATTAATTATTTATCCTATACTTTACCAGGAATAATAATATCATAAACGAGATGAGAAAATTGCAAAAATTTATGGAAATCCGTAGGATATTCATCTAAATTATAATTGCTATTCAATGTCAAATATTTTTACTATATTATTTTTTTAAAGTGAACTCGTAAACTTAATTAATTTTGTCCCTTTTTAGTGTTGGTGCTAGTTAAAATATATGGTGGTGACAGTGGATACTTGTTAGTATTAGTTTAATATACAGATATTATAGAATATTATGCAATTTGATAGAAAATAAATGATCCGAGATTAGTTGTGTAATTTTTTAAGAATATTTCTAATAATACCACTCTTTATATTTTTTATAATTAGGTCATTAAAATTGAATTTTATTTGTAATTTAGTCCTTAAATTTATTATTTTTTATGATTAAGTCCCCTACAATTATTTTTTACAATTAGGTCCCTAAAATTAATTTTTTCTATAGGTCCCTAAAAAATTATTATTTTTTATGATTAACTCCATATGCATACCACAAAAAAACAACTGACATTATTCATATTTCATATACTTGTTTAAATTCAAAACAACTCGTAAACATACTCTAAATTAAATCACGAGATCAGTTTAAGAAAACCAAAGTTCCAAATTACTATTGTCAAATTACTAAAACATTAGGCGTTTGGTCGTATACCCTGCAAAAGATAAGAATACTATCGTCAAATTACTAAAGCATAATCAAATTCGTATTAACTGAAGACTCAAAAAACAAACGAAAATATGAAGGAAAACAAGAGGAAGAAGTAGAGATAAACATAGTGTCATTCCCACAATTAGAATCCTTCAAACCAAATTATATTAAAGTGGAAAAAAAAAAACAAAGCAAAACAAAACAATGAAATTGAACATCTTTATCAAATCTTGATTGATAATTTTTAATCGATTGTCACTCATCTTTATCAATTTCATATGCGGTTTGAACTATGATTTACTTCCCTTGAATAAACTCCTAAAATATCGAGAATTGCCTGAGCAGCTTTCTACACTGATTGCTTGAAGAATGGTTTTAATCCTTACAAATGATTTTTTGTTGCTGTAGTGAGATTACTTTATTAAATATGACTACATCATGGATTTAAACTTCTTAATTTTTCTCTTATTAAATGGCAGCTACTTGTTACTTTCAGCCTATTTTTTTTCAGTTCCTTAAAACAGCCTAATCCCACAAGCATCATCCAAAACAGGACTTTCAAGCACCAAATTGACACATTTGCTACATTCACCTAAAATTTAAAAAAAAAAAAATCAAATTTGCAATCCAAATCATAACATAAAGAAATCAAATTCACATGTCAAACTACAAAAAAAAAAAAACAATACCCATATCACAATTTGATGTAAAAGACAAAAAATTGGAAGATGTGAAGAAAAAACAAAGATTTCTGGCGTTTGTGTTTTGAATAGATGACGGAATTAAAGAGTTACAAAAAAATACAGATGATAAATATCCTAAACGCATACTAGAGAAAATGGAGAAATTAAAAGATTTTGAGATATTCTGCTTAACTGAGAAGATGAACGGAATATGAACAGTCATCTGAGTTGTCATCGCCGACAAGGACAGGTATCAGTGATGGTCTTTGGTCGCGTACTTGTGGGTGTGAAACTTTGAAGGCTGAATTTAAGATTGTAAAATGACCTACCCTTTTTTAGTCGGTAAGCCATTTTACAAGAAAAATGTTTTTTCCGTTGACCCGTAGTTAGTTTTCTGTTGATTTTGGCATTTTCCTTCAGCCACACACTTGAAAACTATGAAAATGTTTTTCGTAAAGTGTTTTCTTCAAACAAACACACCTTAATTTCCTCTTATTCTTTATAATTTTCACCAAAATAATTTTTTAATAAAGTATGTTATTATCTTATATCATATAAATGGAGTTAACCTAGCAGTTGGAGCTTAAGCCTCCTTGCTTTAGGCATTTGCCTCCCATTTTATTTGTTTCATTTGATTATGTCCAATCAGATGGTGATATATGTCACCATCTGGTTGTTTGATTAAATATATTAAACTAAATGAATAAAAATTAAAAATGGGACATGTGTCGTCGTCTTGTTGGTTGGTTAATTTTATTTAATTAAATTAAAATTAGGACCAAATTGATGTAATAGGTAAATAACAGGGACCAAACGTATAATTATACCAATTTTCGTTAACTACCATGTCACCTCCTCCGTTAGATTTTAACGGTTGGTGGTCAAAATAAAAATACTTTAAAAGTTTAATAGTCTGGTTGACAAGTTGCATAGTTAGGTGATTAAAATAGGATCGCCTCTAAAGTTTGGTGGCCACCTGAATAGTATACCCATATTTATATTTTGCAGTTGGGCTATTTTGTTTCTATTGTTACACTAAAAAAAGTAAAACTTTGATACACAAGCCGTGTAAAATTAATTTTACACAAGTCTGTGTATTTACACTATAAAAATTTAAATAATAAATTCTTAACCTAACCCTAAAAAACTAAAACTAAAACCTTAAATCTTATACACTAAATTCTAAACACTAACCTTAAATTCTAAACCATACAACATAAACCCCTGAACTTTAAGCCTTAAACTAAAAATCTAACCCCTAAAACTAAAAGGCACGTGTAAACTAAAGTTTGCACGGTCTGTGTATCAAAGTTTTTCCCTAAAAAAATTATATTGCAATAATATTTTCCAATTCTGTGGGCCGATTTATTAGTCCCTCGGTTTACCATTATTCTAATACTACATAAGCGTTGGTTTTAAAATTTTGAATGAACAGATAATGAATTAATGCCAAATGGTTTTAGAATTTTAAAAATTAAAATAAGATATTGAATAAAGAAAATTTGGAACTTACTTTTTACATAATTTAGTTATATATATATATATAATGATTCTATATGCATTGAGATAAGGTAATTAAATAAATTAGAGTGGGGTGATAAAGGATTTTTTTAAAAAAAAAGTTTTTAGTCGGTATTAGTGTTAGTTTGATACATTTATCCGTTTCTCTTATAGAAAATAATATATTAACTATATATTATATTTATCATATCATGTTTAATTTTTTGACCTATTTAGTTAATTATATTATATTTATCGATTATTATCAAATATATTGATGGTGGAAATTAAGACCATGATAAATATTTCATTTATTTATTCTTAATTTTAAAACTTATAGTAAAAATATTTATTATAATCATACTCTTATTTATGAAAATATTTTTACTAACACTACAGTAAATAATTTTCCTTTATTTATACTCACGCGATTAATAATAAAAAAACTAAACATAATACATCTCTGTATTAGGTCTAAGTAAAACCAACGGAGATGGGGCATTTCCTCTTAATATTGGATGAGCATGCGGCCTCATATTATAATATTTATAACCAAATTCAATCAAAATTTCTAACGAGAATAAGGAAGAAATTAAATTCCATTGTTTATCTCCATTTTTTGCTCGGCAGGTTCGGCAAAATTGGGGGAATAATGGAGTTGGAAATTAATTTTAGAAAAATAAAAAAGTTGGATAATTTTTAAGAATTTACGGTAATTGTTACAGTGAACACCAAATTTACCTCATGCAGAAAGCGATCAAGATTATGTATAATTTTTTTTGCAGGTTTGTCTCCTGCAGCTGGCGATCAAGACAAGCATGTATGCTGCATGCACGGGTTATCAAATCGTTTTTTGTAAGAGACGACTTTACATTTACCATATATTCTCAAAATTTCTCCAACTTATTCTATTTCCTTAAAATTAATTCTAAACTGCAATATTCTTTAAATTTTATTCTTGAGGCTCAGGATGCAGACATTAATAATTTTCCTTAGTCATTTTTTTCAAAAATAAAATTTAATTTTTTATCTCCATTTCCCCTAAAACGTCTGCAACTCATTATAGAATGATTATTTTCATAATAAATATTTATGGTAATCAATGGATTAAGTACCAGTGATTGTACCAAAATAGTTTTCCTTAATTTTGTTTTTTAAAATTGAAACTGACTGATTTGATGTTGTTTGTTGGGTGCTTAGGGAGGACGCGTATCGACATGATAATGCACTTATTGTGTTAATCAAAGAGCTACTCAATCGTGATTGGAATGTGAAATTGCGACATGTGCAGCGTGGTCTTAATATGGTGGCCAACTGTTTGGCAGCTATTACACGAGGAGGACCTGAGGGGAAGTACAGTTTCTTTGGTCGAAGCTCTGTTTTTATAGGATTTCCAGGATAGCAATAGGCTGAGCTAATCATTCATTTGTTCTGTTCAAGAAAAAAGAATTAACTGTCAATATATTAATTCTAAACACAATAAATTTTTGCATAACCATTTTAAAAGAAAAAAAAAATTTAACCCCATTTTAAATTTTTAATTCCACCACTGTTGCCACGTGCCTCTCGGTCTTCAGTCCACCAAGGCTGAACAGATAAGGTGGCCAATCATCACTTGTTGCATTGCTCCATTATGCAAGTCATTTAATATTTGAAGCTTCCCAAACCTCTCTTGCTATTGCTAATGCAGTCTCTTAAAACATGCAGCACATCTTTGAAATTACCCGGGACAAGTCGCGGAAGAAAATTTTCTTTTCGCCGTGACGGAACTTTTAAGGGACTAGGGACTATAGCCCCAAAAGCGAAAAATTAAAGTAGCCCCAAAATGAGAGATTTCTGAGATCGGGCCTTTAGACAGTGGTGTTGTATAGCTTCGTTTCTTTAATTCATTCTTGGAAATATCTAGTACACACATCTGTCATATCTCATATGTGGATGTCTCGTTGTACCTCTAGAAATTGCAATACAGTTTGCATAGACAAACAATTGAATATGAACCATGGGGCCAGGCGAAGGCAGATTATTTACTCAGAGAGGAAAAAATCTTTTTTCTTGTGGTTATTTTTAAAAGAAAGAAAAAATGGAAAGCATTAAAAAGGAAAAAATATTATTTAAAGGACAATCATTTAACCTTTTTCTCTTTGTTCTTTTTAATCATTAAATCAAAGAGTACATGAATCTATGTTGGATTGATATGGTCGATTATACATTTTGTCCATATCCTCACCGCCCCAAACTAATCTCCATACGGCAACCATACCTTTTGATCAAGCACGAGCCAAATTCCACCCTTCTTTTACTGATTGAGGTGTTTTGGCATCTTTCATCTTATTAATGTAATTAAGATGATGATAATAACAATAACATTACGTTTTCCATGCACCCAAAATTATACAAATACCCTTAACTTTATTAATTCTCTTGTTTACTTCTTTTTGGAAGGGGATAGGTATGGGGGATTACCTAATCATTTCTTTTATTTACTATTATTTTCGTTCCATTAATTTTGTCCTTTATTAATTTTAAAAAATTAATTTTTTAACTTTAATTATGATTATTTTAAATAATTAAATTTTATAAATTATATATTTTAAAATTACTTGATTGATGGTTAATAAAATATATTTTTTCATATTTCCATCAATAATAAATTTTAAATAATAGTGAGTCAAAGTTAAAAATTGACAAAAAATCAATAAGGGACAAATTTAATGGGACAGAGGGAGTATATGAAAAAATTAATACAATAGTTAGATTTAGAGTTTATGTTTATAGTTAGAGTTAGAGTTAGAGTTTATGGTTTAGAATTAAATATTTAAAGTTAGGGTTTATGTCTTAGGATTTTAGGTTTAATAATTTAGAAGTTAAAGAATAATTGTGTAAATTATCTTTAGACAGATTGTGTATCAAAATACAATTGACTGAATTAAAGTGTATTTGGGTTAATACTAGGTAACAAATAAAAAACAGTACAAACTATATCTTTGTGAGATCAAAAAGTTTGATGAGATTTTTTTATTTATTTCAGTTCAACGTTAAAATTTACCAAAGATTAAAAGTGATACTTATAAATCACTTTTAGTAAAAATGTTAGTGATACTTAAATTTTGATATTTTTCAAAACATTAATAAATACTTAATTCATTAGACCAATCCTCCATATTAACCAAACTATTTCTTTACTCTTATTATTCGTTAATTCAAGATCAAGGGAAACTTAACAAGAGACCATTTGCATGACAAAAATTAGGGATGTAAAAACAGGTAATCGGATGGGTTTCAGGTCGGGTCAAATCGGATACATGTCAATTTGATGTTTCGACTCGATTCGGGTCAGGTGCAGGTCATTTCAGGTCGGGTCAAAACGGTTCGGATCCGAATCAGTTAATTGACGGATTAATTCAGGCTCGGGTAGACTTCAGGTCGGGTTTATTTCAAGTCGGGTTCATTTCAGGTCGGGTAATTTCAAGTCGGGTTCATTTTGGGTCGGGTTAATTCGGGTTTCAAATTCGTATTAAGTTTGTGTTTGGTACAAATAGTCGATAGACTTTGGGTTGGGTCATTTCGAGTGCATTATTTAACACCTATCACGAACACGAATCACACTAAAAATAAATATTAGGCACTAGAATGAACAAAAATATCATCGTTATTTAAAATATTAGAGTAAATTACAAAAATTATAAATAAATAAGGGTCAATTTCGGTAAAAATAAAATTTTAGGGACTAACATGAACAACAATATCATCATATTAAAAATATTGGACTAAATTACAAAAATATAAAAATAGGGATTAATTTTGGTTAAAAAAATTTAGGGACTAACATGGACAAAAATATCATTATATTAAAAATATTAGACTAAATTACAAAAAATGAATAAGGGTCAATTTCAACTAAAAAATAAATTTTAGGCACTAGACTAAACAAAAATATTATTGGACTAAATTGCCAAAAATATAAATAAATACAAGGCAATTTTGACTAAAAATTAAATTGTATGGACTAGAATAAACAAAAATATTATTCGACTAAATTACCAAAAATAAAAATATATATGGGTCAATTTCGGCTAAAAATAAAGTTCTAGGGACTAGAATGAACGAAAATATCATCATATTAAAAACATTGGACTATATTATAAAAAATTAAAATAAATAGGGGTCAATACCAGTTAAAAAATTATGGACTAATATGAACAAAAATATAGCCTTAAATTGAATTAGGGATACTTGTGACTAAATTGAATTAAACTAAAACTTAAAAGTGAATATTAGGACTAAAATGCAACATTTAAAACACATCAGGACTTAAAGGAATTAATCTTAAAGGAATTAATCTCTAACCTAAATTATATGTGGCTTATTTCCCTCTAAAATTATGTCATTTCCCTTTTTTTTACCAATTATCTATTTCTTTTTTTTAATTAAAATGAAAGGTGGGAGAGAATCAGGGAAAGTAGTCCCGCCTGATTTTTTAGGCTAGGGACAATTGTTTTTTTTAGCACTTTTGACTTTAGATATTTTTTATTTAAGTCCTAAATTTTTAATTTTAGGTTTTAATTTAATTCAATTGAGTCCAAATTTATATTAATTTAATTGAAATTCCACATTTAGTTTTAGAATTCTTTTAGTTATGTTTGTGATTTATGCTTCTAGATTTTAATTTAGCTCAATTAGATATTGAGTTTAATAAGTTAATTCCATTCGGACATTATTATTATTATTATTATTATTATTATTATACCATATAGATTTTGATTTAATATAATTATACACAAATTTTTTATTTGGATGTAAACATGTAATTTTACACATGAAAGTTGAAATTTTAATTTAGTTTAATTGTACACATGAAGCTTTGATTTCAAATTCAAATGCATAAATTAGAAAGTTAAATTGAAATTAATCTCGTAAATCAATAACCCTAAACTAAACCATAAACCGTTAATACTAAACCATAAACCATAAACCTTAAGGAATCGAAATTAATTTCATAAACTAATAACCATAAGATAAACCATAAACCACTGATACTAAACAATAAATCATTGATACTAAACCCTAAACCGTAAGGAATCCAAATTAATCATGTGAACCAATAACACCATCTTTACTTTATTAGACTAAATTATAAAAAAATAGAAATAAAAATGAGTAAATTTTAGTTAAAAACAAATTTGTAGGGACTAAAATAAATAAAAATATCATCATATTAAGATTTTGGACTAAATTACACAAATTAAAAATAAATAAAAATTAATTTTGGTTAAATAAAAATTGTAGGGAATTAATTGAACACTAAACTACACCGTAAACTAAAACATATACACTAAACTACTCCATAAACTCAAAAACATTAACACTAGCCCCTAAATCATAAACCATAAACCTTAAGTCATAGAAATTTTAGGGACTAACATGAACAAAATATATCATCGTATTAAAAATATTAGAGTAAATTAAAAAATTTAGAAATAAATAAAGATCAATTTTGGTGAAAATAAAATTTTAAGGACTAACATGAACAAAAATATCAACATATTAAAAATATTGGACTAAATTACAAAAATGAATAGTGGTCAATTTGGACTAAAAATTAAATTTTATCTACTAGAATAAACAAAAATGTTATTGGACTAAATTGCCAAAAATATAAATATGAATGGGGCAATTTTGACTAAAAATTAAATTGTAGGGGCTAGAATAAACAAAAATATTATTCGACTAAATTACCAAAAATAGAAATATATATGGGTCAATTTCGGCTAAAAATAAACTTTTAGGGACTAATGTGAACAAAAATAAACCCCAAATCCCTAAACTAATCACATAACCCCAAACATTCAACTTGAAACATTTACCCCTAAACCCCAAAACTCAAACCCTAAATATTATAATCATTGATAATTAAAGTCCAATCCGAATCCATAATCCTTAAACTATTCTTATAACCCTAGACACTCAACTTGAAACATATATTATACCTCTAAACCTCAAACCTCAACCCCTAAATCTTATAAACACTAATAATTGAAGTGCAATCATAATCATCGAATCCCTTAATCTCTAAATTAATCTCATAACCCCAAACACTCAACTTGAAACATGATTAAACCCCTAAGTCCCAAACCCCAACCCCTAAATCATACAATCACTGATAATTGCAACTTGAAAACCTAATCCCTAACTAATCCCATAACCCCAAACACTCAACTTTGCATATTTACCCTTAAACTCCACACATCAACCCCTAAATCTTTCGATCACTAATAATTGCTACTTGCAAGACTAATCCCTAAACTAATCCCATAACCCCAAACACTAAATTAACACATTTACCCCTAAACCCCAAATCTCAACCCCTAAATCTTACAAACACAAGTAATTTTAATTAAAGAATTACAATTAAAATTACAATAATTTGAATATTAAATTAAATATTTATTAAAAATATTAAAATTTTCATTTTTAATTAAATATTAATTTAAAATTATAATTTAAATAAATTAAATATACACTAATAATTTAATTAAATACATTATAATTAAAATTACAATAATTTAAATATTAAATTAAATATTAATTTAAGGGTTAGGATCCACTTACATGGTGTAAAACTCATTTAGTTTTACACTGATTTTAGACTGTTGGATGATGGTAATAAATGAGTGTAAAACTAAATGAGTTTTATACCATATAACTGGATATCATCCCTTAATTTAAATATATTAACTTTGTAATTTTTAATTAAATATTAATTAAAGTTATAATTTAAATAAATTAAATATACGC
Organism: Hibiscus mutabilis; assembly: GCA_019671005.1. Lineage (NCBI taxonomy): Eukaryota > Viridiplantae > Streptophyta > Magnoliopsida > Malvales > Malvaceae > Hibiscus > Hibiscus mutabilis. The sequence continues at coordinate 7,001,266 of CM033748.1, read as the reverse complement.
TAATAATTTTAATTAAATACATTATAATTAAAAATTAATTTAAAAATTAAATAAATATATTATAATTATTAATTAAAATTAAAATAAAATTATTAAAATAATATATTTACCCTAAGTATAAATACACCCTTAAAAGGGTATGGTCGAAGCCCTAGCCCCCCTAAAAATATTATATATATATGATCCACTTACATATAATGTAAACAATTATAAGTGATCAAAACGTTATTTTTTTTAATTTAAAGAATAAAAATGAAAAATTATAAAATATAAGTGACCAACCATTTTGTTTACCCTATAAGAAAAAAATCAATGGCATTAGCGCCAAAATCCTAAAATCTTCCCGCCATTTATAATATTAAAATATATAATTATAATCCTAATTTTATTGAAATCAAAAGCATTCAAAAACTCTTCCCGCCATTTCTAACATTAAAATATATAATTATACTATCAAGTTTACTTCATTTTCATCAAAATTATTTATCAACAACTTTAATTTGTGTACAATAATTAAAAATTACGGTGTTATAATTACAACTATGAATTTAAAACAATGCAAAAGGTTAACCATCTAATATTTGGATTTTATCAAATCAATAAAAAGTTCTCAATCTTCCCCAATAAAATTTGGTCAAGTTAATTAATAAAATTTGGTTAAGTTAATAAAAAAAGCAAATGAATATCTATACTTAGTAGTGTCAAGTGTGATTTGGTTAAAAGAAAACATAAATATGCTTTGTTTTCTTTCCTTTTTTTAAATTTTAATTGATTATATATGTAGGGACTAGAAATTTGGAGTACAATAAAATAAAAAAATGAATAGAGGTTAATTTAGAGTAAAAGTTAAATTTTATAGACTATAATAAATTGGACTAAATTGTCAAAAATATAAATAAATATGAGGCAATATTGACTAAAAATTAAATTGTATGAACTAGAATAAACAAAAATATTATTAGACTAAATTACAAAAAATAGAAATTCCACTAATTCCCTCCAAATTGTGGGTGGCTTTTATCCCTCCAAAATTTTTAGACTAAAAGTAAATTAATCTCAAACCTAAAAAATGGGTGGCTTATTTCCCTCCAAAATTTTGTCTTTTTCCTTTTTTTTACCAATTGTTTTTTTCAACCAATTGTTTTAGTTTAATTCAATTGAGTCCTAACTTAGATTAATTTAATTGAAATTCCACATTTAGTTTTAGAATTCTTTTAATTATGTCCGTGATTTATGCTTATAGATTTTAGTTTAGCTCAATTAGATTCTAAGTTTAATGAGTTAATTCAATTCAAACATTATTATTATTATAACATATAATAAACTTTGATTAAATATAATTATACACAAAATTTTGATATGGATATAAACATGTAATTGTATAGATGATAACGTCAACGTGAAAGTTAAACATTTAATTTAGTTCAAACTTAGTAGTTCAGCCTTGACAAATAATTTATATTGAATGAGTTACTAAGCATATTGAATTATTACTAAGCATTGAATTATTTAATAAAATTTCAAACTTAGTAGTGTCCAATGAATATCTAAATCCAATCTTCCCTTTTTTGATACTTTTAATTGATTATATATGTATATATAACAAAAATATTATTTAACACTTTAAATTGATTAAAAAAACAATAGTTTACATTTATCAACACTTTAAATTCATCAAATCATAGACTTTCGCAATTACATGTTAGGTAAATCAAGCCAGGTAAATATTAGTTCAGGTCAACAACAGGTCGGATTCAAAATAGGTCAGGTAAAATCAGATCTCGGGTCGATTCAATCGAGTAATATCGGTTATCTGCCAGGTTAGTCTCGGATTCAGGTTCATTTCAGTCGGGTGCAGGTCGGGTTTTGGGTCCACAGTAACAGGTTTAATTCGGGTTCGGGTCGTTCTTAGTCGAATGCAAGTCGGGTTCGGTTACTACAGTAACATGTCCAACTCGGGTTTGGGTCAACAACAGTCGGTTACAATCGGTTTCGGGTCATCGTATCATCGGGTCAAAACTATGTTTTGACTCGAGCAGATTTCAGTCGAGTTTTCAAGTTGAGTCAACTTTTTACATCCTAATAAAAATACTCGTCGCCGCTACAGAAGAGTAAGCATCAGTCAAAACAGCGTTCATGATTATGATAAAAATACACCTCGGCTTCTAGGGACGACAAGAAAACCCAAGTCGATTAGCCTGACCGTTCATTCTTTTTTCATTAAAAAGAAAAGTCAGGGCATTTGCTTTGAAGCCAGCATTTGTAATTAGTTCCTTCAATTTCTCGTGTTATTATTTGATTTAAGAAGGATAATTATTTGATACATATACCGTTAGTAGGATTAAAACATAGACATAAATTAGATTATTATCAAAAGGTTTTGTGATCTAGAATACTCTAGTCCCCCGTTGAAAAATGAGATTAAAAGATAAAACTGGCGGCACTCGTGTACCACGAATGAAGACTTCCTATCCCGTGATCAGCAAAACATAAATTAATGTAAGAGACTATAAATAGGAAAGCAAACGAAACTGGTCTTTGTTTTGCTGTTTTTGGAGTGTTCCTTTGGTTACTACAAAACCCTATTGCATAAACATATTTAAATGATTGTGATTATCTGACCACGCAAGAAAGAGAGACGATTGACTAATGATCGACTGCCATGGGATTCTCAAAATATTCCTTCCCACGAGCACTCGTTCCCAAAGCTAATTAAAATTTTAGAATAATAATAATAATATAATAATCAAGGAAGGGTAATCATTTTCAAAGGACCAAACTTCAAAGAAGAAAAAAATCAATGTCTAAATTACATATAAATTTTAATTCAGTGCGATTGTATATATTTTTTAAAAATATTACAAATTTTGGGAAGGAAAGGAGATGAAATTTCCAGGTTTGAACCATGATATTTAGTGTCAACTTACGATTAAAAAGTATTAAAAACTTATGAATAAAAATCACCTATCCTTTTTAATATATTTTATGCCTAACATTAAAAAAATAAACCATACACTCTAACAATAAGTTTCTAACCCCAAATCTTTAAAAATAAACCTTACACTTATCCCATAGATACTAAACTTTAAATCTTATTTTTAGTATGGACATAGATGCATCAAAAAAGAATAGAAGATTTCTACTAGTCAAACTACACTAATCTTATTACAACAATGCTATATCCACAATTATGCATATAAATTTTTTTAGTTCATAATTATTTTCGTATTAAATAAATATAACTAATTTATATGTAATTACTAAAATAATATCACATCAATAACAATTTATAATTAATTTTTTTTTGGAAAATATATAAAGTTTAACTTTAAACTAAAATTATAAAAGGAAAATTATTTGCTATACTGGCAGTGAAAACTTTTAGTTTTTACAAGTGCCCTGGTTTTAGGGTTCAAAGAGTCATTTTAAGGTATAAGGTTTAGAGGTTTAAGTGTCGGGGTTTAGAATTTAGTGACTGTGAAAAGAATTAAGGGTTTATGGTTATAATTTAGGGTTTATAGGTTAAAACTTAAATATTCAATATATTACCCTAAAATCTAAGCCCTAACATCTAAACCTTAAATCCTAACCCTAAACCCTAGATTCCAAACTCATAAACCTTAAACCCTAAAACTAAGACACTTGTGAAAACTAAACAATTCCACAGCCAGTGTATTGAATATAAATCCAATTATAAATTTAGTTAATTGAATCTTTTGTTTACATCGTTATTGTCTTAACTTCTTGAAGTTCGTGGGTCTAAATATGATATTTCTAGGTTTAATAATTTATGAATAGCTTATGTATTACATAAGAGAATATCTAATTTTAAATTTTATAGAAAAAAATGAAATCAAGCTTCGACCATGGCCATACACAAGATTACCGAATCATGGGATTGATGAGTACTCCATTTTTTAGGTACAAATATCCCCATTGTTGTAATCAATGAAAACAAGGATGACAGTGATGAATATAGTAATTAACTTGGTCAACACGTGGCAAACATCCAAGTAAGGTAGGACCCTACACTTGGCGGCTACAAAGAGGAGATCCTTTCCTTGCCGGGTCCCAGTAAAAAAAATTATGGTACCAAGTGTAAGATCGTGGGGATTTATCAAATCTAAAAAGGTGACAAATAAGGATCACGACACTCTATTATATCACATCAATAACAAATAATAAAATAAAATTTTATATATGCCGAAGATTAGGAAGACTTTGGTTTTTTTATTTTTATTTTGTGTGTGCAAACTTGTAGAGAAGAGAAATGATTAGGAAGACTTTGGTTTTTTTATTTTTATTTTGTGTGTGCAAACTTGTAGAGAAGAGAAATGAGAAGGAATTTTTTATTACACTTGGCGGCAGGGTAGTTCCCTATTCTAACTTTTTTTTGGTTAAAAAAGTTCAATGATTAAGCAATCAAACAACGGGAACTCTTTACATTGCACTTGCATGAAATGTCATGGACGCCGCTTAATCATGGCGATGATAATGGACTTCTTCTGTTTGTGCACGAGGCCATCCCAATTCCCACCCCTTGATTTATCGTTGTTTTTTAATTAAGTAAAAAATTATTTATATTTTTAAAATAAATATTGAAGTTCAAATTCATATAAAGTGAGTTAATATGCATCTTCGATCACTTAGTGAATTTCTTATTAACGTTTTTTTAAATGGGTTAAATTCACGAATTAGGAATCATGTAGAATCAATCATGCATAGAACAACATTATTTATTCATATCTATAAGTATGAGGTGCTTAGACGTATATTTGAGTTTATTTACTTTTATATTTTATCTTAACAGTACTGTGGAAAGTTAATTAAGAGATGAATGCATAATCGAGGAATAAAACAAAAAAAGAAAAAAGAAATCAAATAACAAAAAGAGAAGGAGAAGGAACTCTGGATCGCCACTTTCATCATGACGTCGTTTTGTGATGATATATGTAAGGCAAATAATATAGTTTGACTTGCAATGCGCAATGTCGCCATTTCAATATTATAATATGGAATTCGATCATAATTATTCCGGTGATGTGCAATATAAAGCGCAGAAAACATGCATTCCTGGCCATTTTCATAGGGTCTTTCCTCCTCCTTTGTTTATCTTTAACGTCTTCAACTAAGAATGATTATAATTCATGACTAGGATCATACTATAATTTAACATTAAAAATGAGCGAAAATTCATAAGTTGTTGGCTCATATTCATGTATTATATGAACTTACATGTTCTTAAAATCATTTAAATTATGGGTAAAACTTGATACACGAGCTGTGTAAAACTAATTTTGCATATAAAAACTCAAATCCTAAATTTCTAACCCTAACCCTAAAAAACTAAACCCTAAAATTTAAATCCTATACACTAAATTCTAAATACTAACCTTAAATTCTAAACCATACCGCCTAAACTTTAAACCCTAAATTAAAGCGCTAACCCCTAAAACTAAAAGGCGCATGTAAAATAAAGTTTACATAGGCTGTATATTAAAGTTTTTTCCTTAAATTATTATCTAGATTCAATTTAATAAGATAAAATAATATTGTTTGCAATGATTGCTTCACATCAAGAAAATATCATTTTTTTTTCAAATTTTACAACACAATAATTTTTTTTATGTAAAAAAAACTTATTATTAATGTAATTGTAAGAGGACGGATGATAGTTGAAGGTTTGGAAGAACACAATTTAGGCATAAAGTTAAAAATAGTCCTTCAACGTTTGATCTTTTGGTCAATTTAGCTCATATTTTTTGGGTGTAAACAACCACCTAACGTTTTATTTTTTTTCAAAATTCACACTCGACGGATGAAAAACGTTAGTCAACTAACGGTCAACGACCTTTGATGACGTGACGATGCCACATGGCACTTTGCTAACATGGCATAACAGTTTTTTTTTAAAGTAAAATAATTATTTTTTATATTTTAACCAATCAAATGATGCCACGTCAACAAAGTGCTATGCAGCATCATCTGATTGGTTAAAAAATATAAAAAAAAAATTAAAAATATTTATTTTAATATTTTTTTAAAAATTATAAACAATTTTTTTTAAAAAGTTTATTTTTTTTAATATTTTTAACCAATCAAATAATGTCACGTCAACAAAGTGTCACATGGCATCATATGATTGGTTAACAATACGAAAGTATTTTAAAAATAAAAATTTTAATTATTTTTTAAAAAATAAAAAAAAATATATGTCACGTCAACAAAGTGCCATGTGACATCGCCACATACATGCCACGTCATCGAAAGGGTGAACCGTTAGTTGACTGGCAGTTTCTATCCGTCGAGGGTAAATTTTAAATAAAAATAAAATGTTAGGTGGTTGTTTGTACAAAAAAAAGGACTAAAGTGACAAAAAAACCAAACGTTAGAGGTTATTTTTAATTTTATGCCTATAATTTATTATATTATCATAGTTGTGGTTGTTAGTAAATCTTTAAGTTTTTAAATTAGAGTTTGTTGTATGCTTAAAGGTACTCAAACATACAACTTCTTAACCAAATTAAATTCCAATAGATAATTACGTAATAAATTATTATATTACATGTTTTAGTTAGCATAAACAATGTAATTATTGACAAAAAATATATTTGTGGCAATAGTTGATTAGATGATAAGAAAGATAGTAGGGTATAGTAAGTAAATACATTGAAATGGCGGGAGATATTTGCGATTTGGAATTGTGATGGAGGTACTTCAACTTCAATTATTTGCCAACTCAATTGACACCCTATAAAAGGCGGCTTTGTGCCTTGGAGCTTCTCCTGCAACTATTCCAAATCCCGAAGCATTTCCCTTGGAGTCTCCTATTTCTTCTTCTTCCACACTCTCGTCTTAGCTAATAGTCCTTAGAGATGGGTGCAAATCTAATGGAAAATCCAGTGATATTAAAAAAGGCAAAAGGAATGGTGTCGCCCTTTGCCTTTCTTTTCTCCATTTTGCTTTATGCCTCTATCTTCTACATCTTCAGCTTTTCTCCTTCCACTCTTTTTAATGATAACAAGTTTTGGTTCGTCATTTCCAACACTCTGATCCTCATCATTGCCACTGATTACGGTGCTTTCTCTTCATCAAAACACCAGAAACGCGACGTCTACGAGGAATATGCCTTGCATAGCCAGGGCCAGGCAACGAGGAGAATCAGCGCTGCCGCTGCCGCTGCTTCATTTGTTTCTCAATACCCAGAAATTGCGAAAAGGAGCCTTCCCATGGAAGAAGAGACTACTTCGGAAGACAAGTATAAAGAAGGAGATCCCGTAACTCAAACCAATAACGATATCCCAGAAAATATATTGGAAGTTGTAGAAATCGAACCTCGAACTGATAATTCCCAATCCAATATCGGTACCGAGGCGCAGGAAGTAGCAGCTCCCATGAAAGCAATAGCTGCTAATGGAACAAGTCATCACCAGGTGATCAACAAGGTGAAAACTGAACCAAATACTATCCGACGAAGCAAGTCCGATAAAGTAAAACATGTTAAAGAACTTAACGACAAGACGAAGACGAAGGGTGTTCTACATCGATCCAAGACGGAAAAGCAGCACGAGGAACACGACGGACAAAGTGCCAAAGACGACGAGTTTTCCAGCATGTCCAATGAGGAACTAAATAGGAGAGTCGAAGAGTTCATTGAGAGGTTCAACAGAGAAATTAGGCTTCAAGGTGTCAGAAACCAGCAAGTTTTGGAATACGAATAGACTAAGTTAGAGGCGAAGAGGAGATTGTGATAATTATTACAATAATTTTGTTGTGTCTCCTTCGTTATGGTTTTGATTGAAGGTGCGTTTGTATTCCCGTTTTGTTATGTTTCAAATAGAAAGTTGTACAGTAGGCGGTCGGTGTAAATGGTTTGGATTTTAGTAGGAAGTAAGGAGAGTTTATGGAATTATCATTTTCAGTTTGTCTTTCAACCATTTTCGTTTTCAAAAGGCCTCCTTATAATTTAGCCCTATCTTGTACATTTTCAATGGATCGATTTGATACACAAAATCCAGGTGGCAAAAAAGTGTTATCATTTTGCCTCTATGGTACGGTGTTACTATCATAATAAATAGTATATAACTCTATCTTCGGATTCAATATCAGAAGAGTAATCTTACAATATTTCTCCATACATTGTTAGCAACTTTATTCTACTAATAGAAAAATGAAATTTTAATTCCCTTCATCAAAATTCAGTGTTTATATAAGCATAATTTAAAAGAATCAATCAAAGAGTCCAAAGCATGAGTAAGTCGATAAGATGATTATCAGTGATCAAATAATTAATAATTAAAAAGATGGCAAAAAAATCAACATTATATATATATATATATATTTGGTAAATGTAAGACAAAAATGGACTACGTTTTGGAAGAAAAAGAGGAGACTTAAGAAAAAAATTCTTTCAAAAAAAATAATGAGAAAAAAATCCTTTAGATATGCAAAACAAAATCTAGAGAAGAGAATAAGGAAAAAAATAAATGAAAAAATATGAGGAGATGAGGGATTGATGACTGATAAATTTTCTAATTTCTACCCATAAAAAGACAATTGAGGGGGAAAACAATCCATGTGTTGGCCAAATGTAGATCTAAACATTATAACAAGTCTTCATTAATTAATTGTTTCCATTCCAACTCTTCAAAATGAGATGGAAGTGAAGGTTTGCCCAGCTCTTCAAACCATATAATTTATATTGAAAATGATTTGATTTGAAGGATACATCCCAGAAAATTGAATGCAAGTTCCCTCATAACTATTCCAAATCTTCTCACGCGGTTTCAAACTTATAAATTAACAAAGGTTAATTTGAAACTAATTATTAATTATGTAATCTAATAATGTTTAAGAGCTTCAAAGAGAAATACGCCGATGAAAATGCCATCACTCCCCTTTTGTTTTAAGAGCTAAAATTAAATATATTCTGAAATGGAAGTACATTAATCAATATTTGTCTTATATCCGAGAAGTAAGAACAGGCAGCCGGCCACTTCCTCTAAAGTCTTCCTATGCTTATATTTTCCTAGCTTAAACTTAGCTCCCTGATCGTGACGTGCATAGGGTTGGAAATCTTCTACATCAAATATTTGACAACAAAAATTTTCCATGGCCACTTCCGCTCGGGGGAAATATCAATTCAACTGCTAAATAATTTATTTTAATATTTAATAGGAGAGATGTCTTAAAATCCAACCAGATTTGTAAAGCTTTTTCTATTTTTTTCATTCACAAAACTCAAACTTAAAACATTATTTAAAAAAATAAATGTTTTATTTTTAATATTTAATAGTTCGAGATTCTTTTGTTTTATCCTTTAGTTGATTGATGAATCTCACTCTCTTCCTGCCTGCTGAAGTCGTAGTAAAATGGAAGAAACATTATCAATTTTTTTTTGCCGTTGGGAGAACCTGTTTTTAATGGATGTGTATATAAATCCTTTACGATAACATGTTTGACTGAGTTGATTAAATTTTTTTAAACTAATTTTTAATGTATAATTTTATAAAACATTTTTAATGTATCGATTTATACTTACTATTAGTAAAGTGTTTTACTGAGTTGATATCGTAAATTAACCGGATATCAATTCAGTTTTCAAAAAATTGAAATACTTATTTGATAATTAATGTTAATATAAGAGTGTTTTTGTCTTTTTAATACTTTTTACGCAATTTTTAAATAAATTGGTTGGAAAGTATTATTTGAGGATTCAAACATAAAATTAATAGACTGGAGTACAAACCTTTATCCTTTATACTAATAATTTTAACATATGGATTTAATTTTTTGATATTAAACCAGGTAGATCCGGCCCATTTCTTCATGAGATCGTAATTGGGTTGAAGTGAGTTTTGAGTATTTATAATCAGTATTTTTCACCATCCAAAACGAAGTGGGATGATTACGATTCAAATGACTCGAATTTATAAACTGTGTCCAGAATAATTTAAAATGTTGATAATGATATTTTTACATTTAAACTAAGACTATTTTATTTTTTCAAATATTTTAAAAAATATATATATATAAATAAGTGACAGATTGTTAATTTATTTTAATTTGATACTACACATCAATTTATATGCTTTTTTCATTTTTATTAAGGGGGAAATTAAACGTATCCTTTCCTTTCGTATAAAATTTATCATCATTGTTTAGTGAGTTAATTGCACCACACATCCCCAAACTATAACATTCATTTTAAATTAGTCCCTAAACTTTTAAATATTCTAATTTCATCCTTAAACTACAACCTTCGTTCTAAATTTGTCCCCAAACTCTTGAGCATTCCAGTTTCATCTTCAAACTATGACTCTCATTCTAAATTGGTCCTCAAACTTTTTGAACATTCTAAATTCATCCTTAAATTATAAGTATATGCTAGTCATATCTTATGTTTATAAAACCGTTATAAAAATTGTTAATTGTCATGAAAAACTTATGTGTATTATGTAATAATATTATGTGGTATGAACGAAGATTTGAGGATGGAATTAGAATGTTCAAAAAGTTCGAGGACCAATTTAGAATGAGAGTTATAGTTTGATGATGAAACTATAATGCTCAAAAGTTTAGGGACAAATTTAAAATGAATGTCATAGTTTGAGGACGAAATTGAAATATTTAAAAATTTATGGATCAATTTAAAATGGGCGTCATAATTTGAAGACGTGTGATGCAATTAACTCTTGTTTAGCTGTAAACTAAAAAAAAATCAAAATATGTTGATCATCCCTTGGCCAGGGCTGTGCAATACGTTGTTGCAGCTGAATATGAATTTATTAGAAATATAATCTAAACCCATTATATTAGAAATAATAGAATATGTAAAAACCCATTAGATTAGAAATGTCATCTAAGCCGAAGCCCAAATTAAAATTTATTCAAAAGCCTGTGTACATAAAAAATCAAACCCAACACAAATTTAATATTATTACAAAATTTTGATTAATAAAAATAATAAATTATATAATAAATAGTTTCCTAATTATAAATACTATTTTCTTAAAAAAAAACCTAACCTAAAATAACGTTCCTCTCCGCTTGGGTTCAACATCGAAAAACAAAAAATCGATCTAAATAATACTGTTTAGTGTTTAAACAGTCTATAGTTCATAAATTTAAAAAAATTTAATTATACAAACTGAACCAAATCAAATTTAAATTTTATTTAATTTATAAATTAATTTTAAATATTTTATAATTTAAAAAATAAATAACAGAATAAGATGTGCGCCAGAAATTATTGTTATATCGAGCAATGGACTCAATTGTAAATGAACTAAAAAGTTTAGATGTTAAAGTGTAATTTATCAAAATGAAAAAAAGAACATATAGAAAGAAAGGAATGATACTAAAAAAGAAGAATGATGTATGAAGGGCAAGTAGTTAACTTGTAATTAGAAATGACATGGCTTAGGTGGCTTAATTAATAGCCAATTCGAAATATATATGGTAATTACAATGCCAATTGTTGAAACGTGATTATGGAAATGGTTTAAATTTCACCATCTTTTCTTGTCTAGGATGAATGGAACAAAAGTTTGTTCCATTTTTATTTACCAAAATCGTGAGATAAGAAAAAAGGATTCAAACCAAAATCAAGTCTTCTACAAGGATTTAAGCTATAGTAATGTTAGTAGTTGCAAAAATCATCTTACTTTTCAATAATTAAATTCAACCCAAAGCCTTGATTATTAATAATATAATTTCAATAATAGAAATCTTCCTACACAAACTAACAAATAAAATTTTTAATGTATAATATATAATTGATAAAAAAAAATAGATCTGATTTCCCATCATAAGTTGGCCCTGCATTACACCTTTGTGCTGTTACATCACACTTATAGTGGCCGGAGAAATAATGAGGACCACAGCTTAAACCATCCAACCCTACTCATTATTTCCATATTTTAATAATTAATCCTTCAACAATGTTGAGATTTTTATTTTTGATATAATAATTTGAAAATTGTTTTTGGGCATGATTGGAATATTGCAAATCTTATTCAAAGTCCAACTAACTTGAAAATATATTTGAAAGGGTTTTGACTTTTTTTTAAAACGAATTTAAGTGACCAAAATGTCAAAATCTAAAGCCACGTACCGATACGGTTCAATTCGTATCGATATGAGTGCTACATAAATTTTTCAGTAGCCAAAATTCGTTTCAATACGGGGCGTATTGATAAGGATGTATCGCGTACCGACGCCCTTTGTTTTTAAACGCTCTAACGGCTAGTTTATGAAGAACGAGTACCGATACGGCCACCCGCGTACAGATAACAACTGCTTTAGAACCGCATTTATTGTAGAAAATAAAGTCCCCAACGGCTAGAAACTCAATTCGGAGTATAAAAGACCCCAAGAAACATCTGAAGAAGCTAATGAACTACCAAGTCAACATTTAATGATTTAGAAAATAGTTTTTGTGCTTAAATTGTAATATTCTTTGTATAGACAAATACTTGTGAGCTCAATTGTAATATATGCTCAAGTGTTATAGATTTGGGTGAGAGCTTTATTTGTGCAAACATTTACCTTTGAGAGGATTTCTTGGTTGTTTTCTATTTTTCTTCTTGTAAAAAGGGTTTGCTAGACTTTGGGGTATAAGTCTAGTGTTTGTAAGGGTTGCCTCTTGATCTTGGGAAAAAGGGAAGAAATTCTTAGAGAATTTGGAAATTCTTATTGGGAAAGCTAAGGTAGTGGATATAGAGCTTGATTAGAAGCTCGAACCGCTCTAAATCCTTGTGCAATTATTTTCTATCTTTTTGTTTCGCACACCAATCACCCAAAATCCAACTTCTCCACCACTTGGCAATAATCGGTTGAAGAATTTGAGCACATCAATTGGTATCAGAGCGAGGCTCAATCAAGAGGCTTAACATCCTATTGAGGCAATCCTGGCAAGCTCGATCAGCCAACAAATCAACCAGTGTTCATGGCGTAATCAATCGACAAGCCACCATTCTTCAACGATGCTCATTATGCCTATTAGAAGAATAGTATAATGTACTTTATCAAATTCATAGACTTTCGTCTTTGGGATGTTTGTTGAAGATGCCCCGTTCGTACCTCAAAAAAGCAAGGTAGAATAGAACGCCGAAGACAAAAAAAAGATAGAGCTCAACTTAAAGGCTTTGCACATTTTATTTTGTACATTAGGACTGGAGGAATATACCAAAGTCTCTTCTTGTGAAAGTGCCAAAGAGGTTTGGGACAAACTTGACAAAGAGATTGTGGTAATGTCCTATGAATACAACCAGTCCAAACTAGACATCAAGTACTGTACTCTAAGATTGGATCGATGCTGGGAAATCCTTCTCGATGTGCTCCTCCAAACGCAACATGTCAACCTACGCACGGAAAAAACCACAATTCCGTACGCTGAGCTAACAAAGCTCAGTGGTACATTTCTACTCTACCGCAATTCATGAATATCATAAAACAAGTATGCATGATAATATAATTAAGAGTGCACAGAAAGGCTTCTCAATATCTAAGGATCATCGTCTAGCCTACCATAGCTAGAGTCCATAACTATGTCTCAAAAATACCACAATTATATAAGAAGACCACAAAGCCATCCAGATTTACCATACGCGAGGTTTCACCGACCATCGAGTTACGTCTTGTACCCTGATCACATACCCAAGGGTTATCTAGCCCATACTCAACAAGTGATGAAATTAAGGGGGAGCTCTATACAGACAAGGATTAACATTTGAAGAAGGAAGGCTTCACATCCTATCTTTGATTCAAGTGTTAAATTTAAATTGAATTTCTTACATTTTTATTTGATTTATTTATTTATTTGAAATTCAATTAGATAATCATGAATTGTTGGACTAACAATTGGTTTTGATGCTGAGTAAGGGGGAGCCATTTTAAAGATATTTTATTTGTCAAAATTTTTAACTTTCCATTATTATTAAAGCTTTCAAGTTATTTTCAAACTAAGTTTGAATTCTTTTTGATATAATAAAAAGGGGAGAAAAGTTTGAAAATTTGAAATTTCAAAATAAAAAGGGGAAGCTTTTAATATTTTCGAAAACAAATATCTTTTTCAAAAATTATTTTACTAGAGGGAGAATTTCAAAAATAATTTTTTAAGTTGGTTTTATTATATAAAAAATGGGGAGAATGTTGAGATTTTTGTTTTGATATAATAATTTGAAAATTATTTTTGGACTTGATTGAAATATTGCAAATCTTATTCAAAGTCCAACTAACTTGAAAATATGTTTGAAAGGGTTTTGACTTGTTTTAAAACGAATTTAAGTGACCAAAATGCCAAAATCTGAAGCCCCGTACCGATACGGTTCAAGTCGTACCTATACAAGTGCTACAAAAATTTTCCAGTAGCTAAAGCTCGTATCAATACGACCAGGGGCATATCGTTACGCTAGGGTGCGTACCGATACGGATGTATTGCATACTGATACCCTATGTTTTTGAACGCTCAAATGGCTAGTTTTTGAAGAACGAGAACCGATACGACCACCCGCGTACCGATACTGACGACTCCAAAACTGCATTTATTGTGGGAAATAAAGTCTCCAACGGCTCCATTTCATCACCAACTGTCCTCAATGGCTAGAAACTCAATTTGGAGTATAAAATACCCCAAGAAGCATTTGAAGAAGCTAATGAACTACCAAGTCAACATTCAATGATTTAGAAAAGAGTTTTTGTGCTTAAATTGTAATATTCTTTGTATAAACAAACACTTGTGAGCTCAATTGTAATATATGCTCAAGTGTTATTGGTTTGGGTGAGAGCTTTATTTGTGCAAACATTTACCTTTAAGAGAATTTCTTGTTTGCTTTCTATTTTTCTTCTTGTAAAAGAAGGTTTGCTAGACTTTCGGGGTATAAAACTAGTGTTTGTAAGGGTTGCCTCTTGATTTCGGAAAAAAAGAAGTAATTCTTAGTGAATTTGGAAATCCTTAGTGGGGAAGCTAAGGTAGTAGATGTAGAGCTTGGATAGAAGCTCGAACCACTCTAAATACTTGTGCAATTATTATTTTTTTTATCTTTTTGTTTCCTACACCAATCACCCAAAATCCAACTTCTCCACCACTTGGCAACAAAATCGGTTGAAAAATTTGAGCACATCAAATAATCTCCATGTCTGCTTTGCATTTAATCAACGTTACTAAGTTGGGTCTGGGACAACTGTAGGGACGGATGTGTGATTTTATTTTAAAATGCGAATTTATAAAACTTTAGAGGATAAAATTTTATAAAATTTTAAAAGATAAAAATAATTTTTAAATAGAAGATACATAAAAATAATTAAACCATATATAAAATTTTTAAATTTTAAAGGAGACGATCGCTCCCTCCAACCAATCACGGATAACTGTGAATCTACAAATAACAAAAAAAACCCAGCATATTTGAAAGTTACTTCAACAATGAAATAGTATGCAGCAAGGCAACCAAGAAATGCAACTTCCACTAATATTGTATTTTGTCATTATTAGTTCATCTTATTACTATTATACTATATAAATACACGATTTCTTTAAAATATATTTTTCTTTTTTATTTAAATTTGGCTTCAAATGAAGTTCTCTCATTTTATTGTCAAATTATTAATATTGGAACCATTAATTATAGGAAAATGCGCAATGTAACATCATTTACCTAATGATCTATCACACTCATACAGAACAATTATGCTAAGTGGGTACCACACTTTATCAAAATTAAGATAATCTTCAAAACTTGTCACTAAAACCATACCATAACGTCAATATTCAATAACCCTTTTAAAACTGTCCCAATCAGTGTAATGCTTGAAGCCTGATAAATTGAATCCAACTTTATTAATTAGGGACTTAAATCTTGTTTTATGAGGTTTTTTTGGGTCATTTGAGACGTGATTCGTTAGTAGAGGATAGGTAAATTCATGATTTTTGAAGATTATTTATGGTTGGGTTTACCTGTTCTTAACTAAAGGCCCATTTTTAGAGATTAAGGTCATTATATACAAAAAGATAGTTGCCAATTAAACATAATGATGAGTAGTTAAAGGTATAAGGAGTTTATTAAAAAATGGATTAAGAAGTAATCAAAATTATGATCTGTACCATTTGAAGTGTGTGAAAAAATATTTTATATAAAAATATATTTACTATGAAAATATTCATCAATGTATAAATTTTACTAAACATTGATTTAAATACATAAGCAATGATTTTTAGTTGTTTTATTTAAATATTATATGAAATAGTGAAAAGACGGAGAGTTATTTATTTATAATATTAATTATAATTTAAAGTAACAAAATTTTTATTATTTTTCAATTGAATTGAGACACAATTAACTTGTGACACTATTTAATTAAGAATTTCATTAATAATATATATGGAAAAGATCTACATACATTAATTTACCCAAGAAAAAAAAGCCCCTAAAGGAAAAATATTAAAAAAATTATGCATGACTAACGTTAATGAAACATGAATTGTGATGATTGGATTATTGAACTATTTATTCAGAAAAATTATTTAAATTAAAATATTTGGCAACACTGTAGCAAACTCATGGAATAGCTAAGTGCATACATCATTAATGCCGATAGCAAGTATGTAAATGTATATTTGACTAACTTTCAAAAGCTAATTAATTCGGGGTTATTTAATTCCTACTTTATTCAGGAGTAGTTGGAGCGTGAAGACTGAAAAAGACTTGCTAAAGAACTTGTTGAAGTAAGAAACAACCAATACCAATTATCAAACCTAATTCATTTGTCATGTCTTTCTTTTGCCATGCGTTTGGATTAAGGATGTTTTTCATAATCTTTACTTTTTTCTTAACTAAAGCAACATTAATTATTTAAAGCGAGATAGACATGAATTTATTTTTCTAGGAAATAAAATGAATTTATATGGGGGAAAAGTAAGGTTTACCAGAAAAATTGAATTAATTCATGCTTAATTGGTAAATTTTGAAAGACCGAGATAGGCACCGAAAGGCCGAGTTAGTGAATTGGTTAACCACTAATCAAGCTCCCTGATGACTTTAACCTCACAAGAAAGTACCTGAGATGTGACTTAACAACAAATTAAATGGCAAGATCCTGTGATGGTTTTTGCTTATACATTAATAAATTATATCATTAATATGATATCTTTTAATTGGTCGAGTGACCAAAAATACTCATCAACTTTCATTTTGTGTGTTCGAATCTTGATATTTATATTAAGAATTTAAATATCACTTTATTGTAAAAAAAATTATATCATTAATATTTAAGTTAAGAATGAGATTTTACTCTTAAAAAATAACAGTCTATTAAATTTAGTGTTTGAAATGTTGATAGCCATATTATCTTAGTAATTAATTAGCATTGACATTTTTTTATCTAAAATTTAGATCATGTCCCTACCCTAATTTTATAAGAAAATTAGTGTTTGAGTTTCGATACATGTTTTGTATGGTCATATTCTTCTATTAGTTTATGGCTATGCATAAATTATAAATTTAATTAATGTATTATAATTTGGTCCTTTTTAGTCGTATAATTTTAAAATTCTGATCATACGCCAAACATTTGTTAAATATAAATTGTAAATTTAGTTATTATTCTTTAATTTCATCACTTCAATTTCATGTAATTCAATCATATTATCATTATGTTATTTGGTCCAAGATTAAAATTGTATTTATTTTTGAAATTATATAATCTAAAAAGTACGAAGGTTAAATTTAATCAAATTAGAGTACAATGATAATGAGCAATAAAAATATATATATAATATAGGATTTGCTGAGAAAGCATATAACTAAAAATTTGGTAGATAGATCTGCAAATTAAATACCTAATTGATTAAAGTAGTGACAATATGACGTGAATAACATTTCAAATTGATATACCTAATGCAACATTAATGTTTATAACTTTCAAATTGACTGAACATCTTTCATTTATTTATTTATTTATTATTTTAATCATGTTATGGCCTCGTGGGATTGTTGGTTTTGCATGGATTTTTTTGAAGATGGAATTCAGAATATAATAGCAAAACCTAATCCTTAGTTTTTTTAAATCATAATCAATACCCAAATCATCCATTTATCTTCTGTTCATAAAAAAATATTGACCAATAAAAATAAGATACACAGTTATCAAGGACAGAGCTACCTTGGGCCCCGACCCCTGTTATAAAATTAATGTATTCGATAAATTCTGATCTAATTATAATTTGGTCACTGTAAAAATAAATGTTCACATTAAAAAATATAAGAGTTTATTAAATATATAATTAAGTAGAGATTGAACTAAAAAAATAACGAGCACGCATTATCAAATTTTTTGATCTAATATCAATTTAAATATTAGACAAATTAGGCCTTGAATTTTGAGTTATAAATATAGCATTATATAATATTTTTTAATAAAATATGTATAATTTCCTTTTGTTGTTAGATCTATTTTACGAAGCAGATTCCAAGATTGTTGATTTTATTCACCACTCCTATTTCAATCCTGAAGCGTGTAGGTGGATAGAGACAAGATGTCTTGTTCTCTACTTTTATTTATCCAGTGTTTCATCATTATCATCATTTTACAGCCCACTAGACGTGTTTTGCTGGTCCGATATTTTTATTTTTTAATTTAGATTTATTGTATGTGTTTTTCTGCTGCAAATTCATTTCTTTTGGATTGTTTCTCTATTTTAATTTATAATAAAATTCAACGACATATTGTTAAAAAAATTATCCAAGAAAAGCAGCGAGCTGCTGCTACAATAAAATAACTACTAGCATGGCTAGCTACAAAATTTTCCACCCTGTACAACGTTGTATGCTTGTATCATCCTGGCTATCTATTAGCTTCCCGTGTAATTTGGCACTGACATCCTCTCTAATAAAAAAAAAATACTTTCTCTATAATTCTACTTTTATCTCTAAATTGTATAGTATTGCGCTCCTCCCATATGCAGTAATCATAAGCACACCAGGCAAGCTTAAGAATAAGTAGAGTGTTCAAAATTTTGGTTAACCGAATTAATCGATCGAACTGAATTTTTTTTGGTTAATTTTAGATTTGATCGGTTAACGGTTAATAATTTTTTAAACTTCGGTTATCGGTTAATTCGGTTCGAAATCGGTTAATTAACCGAATTATCCGAAATTTTTATATTTTATATATTATATATATTTATTTTTGGTCACTAAACTTTTTAAAATTATAAAATGGTTATTAAACTTTATCAAATTAGCACAAAATGATCATTAAATTTATTAAATTATTCAAAAATAATCATTAAAATTTTCAATATTTATCAATAATTTATAATGTGCAATAAATCAATGATCATTTTGTAATATTCAATAAGTCTAATGGTTGTTTTATAATTTTTGAAAGTTCAGTGGCTAAAAAGATTATTTTAACATAGTTTAGTGACCATTTGTGTAGTTTACCCAAAATTTTATAACAAATTTCGGTTAACCGAACTAACCGACAAAATTAAACGGACTTTTTCGGTTTGGTTAAAAATTTTCGAAAATATTTCGGTTCGGTTAACGATTAATAGGAAAAAAATCGGTTAATGAAATTTTGAAAGTTCGGTTCGGTCAGTTAACCGAACCGACCGTTTGAACACCCCTAAAAATAAGTACTATGATAGACTTACCCTTCAACTCCACAATTGCCCATTGTAGCTCTTTTTCTCAACTCCATACAGGTTTGTTAATACAACAAAGCCCCAATACGTACCCCAAACTTGTTTTACAAACCAACCCTCAAAGAACAAGTGATTATATAATATTAATATTAATAATTACCCTTTTTTCCATTATGAGTTAATGTCGACCATAACACACATGTTAAAGGTTGGAATATAAATATTTGGCGAAAATTTTGTTTTTCAAGCTTTAATATATTCGCCGAAGTGAAAACCAAGTTGCAGGTGCTCTCGCCAAATCTGCTCGTCTCGATAGTTTTGAAGTCACCTATTTTGCTCAACCGCCAGAGTGTGTTGACGCACTTTTAATGTTGGAAGATTCTAGTAGCTAAATTTGTTTATTTATGTCGGGTTTTCCATGACTCTTTTTGATGGTAGCATATGTATTATTTTTTTTCTATTTAAATTTAAGAACATTTTTAATGAGACATATGCAAATATTTTTCCGTGTATGATTTTTTATGAGTGCAATTATACTATTTCACCGAAAAAAATTACAACAATTAAATTAGAAGATAATTAAGTAAGCTTAGTGAAAAGTTGCCATAGTGAGCCCTTATTTGACTATCGGGCAATTCAACATTAGTCGTTTGTTATTTATGTTTTTTATTCTGTACTTATCCATTAACCCCTAAATCAAAATATAATGTGAATTTAATCACGCTTGAACACTCATCCTCTTGAATGTTACAAAGTCAAAAATAAGATCCAAAAATATTTATATAATAATTGAATTCGGGTTAAATTTCTAAAACTTTAAAATATCATGTTTAAGTCGCATTACATATAAATATTATATGTTAGTGTGAATTTTACTTTATATTGATTTGAACCTAATGAATAGAACCGGTAGATAATTTTATTTATTTATTTATTTATTATTATAATTATAAAAATCTATGTGATCCCATAATTTTATTTTCCCAGCGCACTTTCCACCCCATCTCATTTCTCAACTTACAAACGACATCACACCTTTCGCCCCAAATTTCTTCCATTTCCAAATCCATCCACCTTTCCCTTCCCTTAAAACCCAGATTTTCTTTTCCAGTTTCCCCCACAGAATAGATCTAATATCCCAACTAATTAACTATTTCCCTCTCCGCCTCGAACAATACATATATACTTTTTAAAGAATTCCGTTGCTCAGATACTTAACGGAAAATAGAAAACAGATGTCTTCGTTTCGTTCAGATCCGATCCATGGAACCCACCCGGATCCAATCGATCACCTCGACCGTCTTCCCGACTCTCTTCTCCTTTTGGTCTTCAACATGATCGGCGACGTTAAGGCACTCGGCCGCTGCTGCGTCGTCTCGCGTCGTTTCCGCGCCCTCGTTCCACAAGTTGAAAACGTTGTCGTTCGTGTTGATTGCGTCATCTCCGACGACGATTCTTCCCCCTCGTCATCCGTCAAATCACGTGTCTCAGGTCCCTTTACCAACCTCTTCCGTCTCGTTTTCGGTGGCATTGTCAAGCCCCTCCAAGCTTTGGGCCAATTCCTCGGTCCCGATCGCCACTTTCTCAACAAAACGCTTACTACATCTTCCTCTTTATCTGTCGGTCTCGGTGGTGGTGATGACGGGGAAATGGACCAAGGTGGGGTTACCCATCATTCTCCAACGCAAGTGCTTAGAAATTTCAACGAGCTTCGTTTCCTCCGAATTGAATTACCTGGCGGCGAGTTAGGGATCGACGACGGAGTTCTGCTGAAATGGAGAGCCGATTTCGGGTCAACCCTTGATCACTGCGTCATCCTCGGAGCTGCTTCCGTTTTAAACAATGTGCATTTGCAAGTATCGGAGCATGGGAACGATGGATTTAGCATAAATAATATCAACGGCGATGATAACGGGAGCATCCCCGAGTCATTTTATACCAACGGAGGCTTGAAGTTAAGGGTTGTTTGGACAATTAGCTCGTTAATCGCAGCATCAGCCAGGCATTATCTGCTTCAATCTATAATTGCTGAACATAAGACGCTGGATAGCTTGGTTTTAACCGATGCGGATGGTCAAGGGGTGCTTTGTATGAACGGTGATCAGCTCGAGGAGTTGAGAGTGAAGCCATTATCGGCTTCTTCCGCTTCAAAAAGAACGCTGGTGCCCGCGTTGAATATGAGGCTTTGGTATGCTCCTCATTTGGAATTGCCTGATGGGGTCGTTTTAAAAGGTGCTACTTTAGTTGCTATTAGGCCTAGTGAACAATCTGCTTCGAAAAAAGAGATTTCGGATGCTTCTTGGTTATCAAATGCTTTTGAAGAGCCTTATGGGACTGCAGCTAAGATGCTGGTTAAGAGGAGGACTTACTGTCTGGAGATGAACTCGTTCTGATGTCCGCTTTCTGTTCTGTGCCGGTAAAAATTTCTTATTTGTTGGATTTACTGGAAGATGCTGATTAATTTGCTAGAAAACTGTTTGATGTTCGAATTGTTCATGACCATATGAGAATTGTTTTAATCTGTTAGTTGGCATTCACTTATCACTTTTATACCATTTTTAATTAAAAGGTGCTGGGCAAAGAAATTACTCTTCATGTCTTTTTGGCGATGAGTCTGAATGATTTGGAATTACCTTCTTTATTGATCATTTTTATCATGGAATACGTGTTGCGTCTCAAAATTAGCATGCTCTGCGTTGTTCATTCTGTTTTTAGTTTTGGATATGCTTGCATCGCCTTTTTATTGTTTCATCTCTTATGAATTTGAAATCCATTTGGCAATGGCATATTTCAGGGTAAGATGCAGCAACGGTCTAGGCCTAGGGGATAGAGGTGATAGCATGCTTCTGGAAAGCTGATGATAAGACCCCAATTTTGTAAGTATTGTTGCTTAATCTCGGGGCAGTGTCCTATGAAAGCTAAACCTTGCTTTGGAACGCCAGTGGCAAGCATCCCTGCTTATTGTTAATGCACTAAAAGTGTTTGAGCTTTGACCGGTAACCAAAATGCATCTGCTGTTTGTTTTAATTTTCAGGCATATGCTCTTAAGAGTGCACAGCTGCAACTAGATTGATGTTGCAAGAGCTTTCAGTTCCTAGTCTTTGATTCTTTCATCTATAATCCTCTATATGTGAATATTGTAGGTATGAAGATGACATGCTTTATGTTATATACATGTGAAGTTTATCAATAAAATGTATTTTGCACTTGGCTTTTAAAGTTTCTTCCATAAATTGATTGCTTTATAGGCTTATCTTTGCAAATACGTTGGACTTTTTCATCCAAGCACGGTCATGTGAGATTTTAGTTTTTCATTATCCTTATTAAGATATTATTTGCGGGCATTTCATTTAGCTTGTGCTACTTGTGTTTTCCCATTTTTTGGTTTTCACTTTCCAACTATTAGCTTATATGTTTAAATTAATCCATCAGGATAATGTATTTGTTGATGGTGAGATTATTATTATGATACTCTTCCACATTTTCTTTATTATATTTCATAACTTATTCAATGTTGGATAGTTTTTATGTGGCGTTTAGCAGAAAACAATTGTTGATTAGGTGTTGATGTTTTCATAGCTTGCAGTCGACGTGAATGAAGTATGGATTCTTGCAATCAGCTACAGAACTCAAAGCCTGCCTTAACAGAATTGATGAAAAGATTATGTTTGTCTTTGAATCTACATATATAGACCTAATCAAAGATGGAAGAGGGGGGGGGGGGGAATTAAAATATGAGGAGATCCAGAATCATATGCATTGCCCCACCACATAAGCCATAGTGGTGGAAAATGGAAATCCATCATTATTAATATTTTAAAACCAAAACAATTCATTCACGCATTGGATGTTCACTTCAATTTTCTTTGATGAGTCGGTACCATCTTATTCCTGATATAAACCCACAACCTCAAGGTTGAGGGGTGAATTCTAATAAAATTTGGTGCTAATCAAAACCAGTCAGTTTTTTACATTTCCATTAACAAATTGAGAAAATGAAGTGATATTAATAAAGTAGAATCTATTATTACTAGTTTGACAGAATTTGTTAAAAAAAGTATCATAAATTTACTATTTTTGGTGTGAATACAATTTTGCTATATCATGTTGAATTAAATGTTCATAAAAATCAAGGGACTAAACACAAATTAACCATTTAAGGGGACCAATGCCGTCGCCGACCCTGCTCCCAAATTAGCACAGTCCACTGAATGCACATACATATTAAATAATTAACTCGATCATCAACGTTTCATAACCTCATATGGAAAGCTCAAAAACAATATGCAGAATCCATTATAAGATCGAGTGGGTTACAATTCATAGGCAGAAACTCAGCATGCAAATTGGTTTTATACACATTTTCAGAATTAACTTGAATCAAATCGTGCTCGGTTATTCTTGTTGGAAACAACAACACACAAGGCAGAATCATGACTTCAAAATGGATAAACCAGAAACAGTAACAATTATCAGAAGCACAATAATAAAGGTATCCCACCACTCAATGCAAGGGAAGGAAAGGCATTCTCACTCACTGCTTGCCCAGCAACCACTGCCACAAAGCTTTTCTACATCATCAAAAAGGAACTGCCAGGTGTTTCTGCTCAGGTTTCATCATCAAAAAACTTCAATCAGTGCTTGAATGAAAAAGCTGAAATAAGATGGTTACAATTATGATGGGAATTCTTAAGAATTAAACACTATTTCTTTCATCTACCATGTCCTGTTAACAAACCTCACTAAGAATATTATTCCTTCTATCATGCCAGCTCTAAACCAGAGATAATTGAGGAACTAATTGCAGCAGCATGGTTTTTTGTAAAATAACAAGTGAAGAAACCACAAACATATCAATAAGTAAAATCTCAGTATAAGCACAACATGCACTCACATTTCATTTCACTAATTAACCACTGTAGTTCTTTTAATTTGTGAAATCTAGAAGAAATAATACCCCTCTTCTTTCACAAGAAGTTTTTCTATTTTCCCATTAATTTAGCTTTGCATACCAAAATGCCTGAACAAGCCAAAGCAATAAATTCTAAGGGTGAAATTTAGTGCCATAGTCATTGCAGTATGCATACTATCATCAAGAAAAGAAGAAAGATACTAGCATTGTTAGTTCAAAAGCTAAAGCAAATTTAACAAAACCAATGTAATGCAACACATGGTAGCTGCAGCGATAACATTTCTTTATTTTAAAGATATATTAAGCCACTAAAATGTGATAAAAGGAGTGGTGTGTGTATTATCTAAAACCATTACAACAAAACCTTGTTCAAAGCTACAACACACTACCTAGAAGAACTCTAGGTTGCCCTTATAAAGAGGCCAACATCGAGTTGAAAGCCTACAGATAGTCTATAATAGAATAAGTCTCTCATATTTAAAATAAGTATTAATAAGCATATGGTTATACTTAATTATTTTAAGCTTTGTATACATCTAGAAGATTAAATCTCATACAAACACGTATGTCCAATACAAATATTTTAGAGAAAATAAAATGCAAGATAACTACAACTTAAAAATAATAGGTGATCTTAAGTAAGGGAAAAGGATTTAACTGATAAGACTTTGATGCAATTTACATGCTGGTATGTTCAGATTCTTAAATAAAAAATAACTCACAGAACTTGTATTTCTATGGTAATAATCACCGCAGCTAAAACATTTAACAATTTCCAATTTGTTTCTCAATCGTGTATGTGGTGAGTTCCCTAAGCCTACTATAAGCCTATTTAGAAAGGTTCGTTGCAACTGATATTTTCTTTTCTAATATGAAACTTATGACTGCTATCCTATGGTATTTATAATATCATGAAAGTTTGGTAACTAGTTCTTATCATTGATCTTTTTGGTCATTATTGATTTTGATTTGATGTTAAATCTCAAAATTTTAATCATACCTTAGATTGAATATATATATATATATATGTCGGATATCAAATGAAGCAAAATATCATTTTCATCTTTTTAAGCTCATAATTGCTTTAATTATTTTTGTCAGTGGCGGATTCAGGATTATCATATAGTGGGGTCAGAGTAGACTTTAGGGTACGAAGATTCCATACCTTTACAATATAATTATTGTTCACCCTATACTCAAACAAATTGAGTGGGGTCAATTCTAATATTTCCATAAAAAATGGTATACTAACTCCTTAAAAATCCTATTTAACCTTTTAAAAATCTTATACCACAACAAATCAAGTGGGGTCAATTTACCCCTAAAGGCTTCGCCACTTATTTTTGTCTCTATATTTTAGCAATTTTCACCGTAAGAACAGTGACAGCTCATTTTCAATAACATATATAAAGATGTTAAAACCTGGCTTTATCCTTGCTAAACCTAGAAAAAAAAAAACACTTACTTTGGAAGTAGCCATGGGTCATGAAGTTTGAGAGCTCGAGGCCTTATATGCATGGCAATTTCCTTCTTTTTTTCCCAGATCTAGTATACATTTAATCGTCTAGAAACTTTAACTAATAAAAAACCTGACAGTCTAGCTGATCCATTGCCATGTGGAGCAGTTAAGGTTAACAAAGTCGCACCCCAATTGAAACGTAAACTTTAATGTTCTAATTCAGTGCCCAGCAGGGCCTGGCCACCAAGAAACTAACACCTGGCATAGGTTCATATATGTCAGGGAGACGGGAACCGGGAAGAAGAGAACAAACAAGGAGACAACCAGCCGTTCCGTGGTCACAATAACCTGTGCAGGAATCATGACAAAAGACAAATATAATATTGTCCTCAATGCCAGATTTCTTTCCAGACCAAGAAATTGACTGGTTCATGCTATTATGCTATGCCCAAGCACAACACGTTCATCCAAAAAGGATGCCAAAAAAAAAAGGAAGTTAAGCGGGCACAAAAATATTGAAGCTAACTAGGAAAACTAAAGCAGGTAATATAGATTTGAATGTCAAATACTACTAATCGTAAAAAACTTCAATTAAATGAGGATGTTGAGTGTTGAGCTTACCATGGAAAACATGGGGCAACAGGGAACATTTCCAGTAAACTGGTTAGTTCTTTCCTTTGCCTTTCTGATCTGAGCTCCTGTTTCCGTCCCCGTAGCAGAGGTGGTGGTGACGGTTCTCCACCGGTGGTGTGCCAATGTAGAAGGGTGGTGATACGTCTATGGAAGAAAACCTCTGGAGGTGATGAGGCAAAAGGAAATGAGAATTGGACTGAAGGGTCCCCCTATTGTAACCAGCTAGGCCGGAAGAAATTGTGAAGTTGATGTTATAGTCACCCCCTAGCACAGCTTGTGTTGTTGCCACCGGGATCAGATGTTCAGTATTGGGAACAAACGAAAAATGCTGCAACTCTTGATGGTTTTCACCCGACACAGTGAATGGCGGCATTAGTATTTGTTGGGGCAAAGGGTTTACTAGTTGGATTTGTCCAGGAAAACCCGCAGAATGGTTTCTGGAAGAAGAAGAAGACCCGAGGAGCCCCGTTGTGAAGTAATCCATTTGAGTGACAGGCCACTTTCTGGGGTTTTGATGAGCCGAAGCCGTAGGACTAGTGTCATTGTTGCTGGCACTGCCAATGCCACAGGTAAGTAACTCGGTGAAGGTAGAGTTTTGAGAAATGGGGTTCACATTTTGTTGATGAGGAATACCAGACTCTTGCTCTTTCTCCTTTTCTTTTGCTGCTCTTTCCCTTGCTCGTTCCCGGGCCTTTACACGGATCTCGGACCTCGAAAGGGATAAACCCGAGTTCTTACTCGTCTCAGACGTGCTGCTGCAAGCTGATTTGGACAAAGAAAGGTGCTGCTGACTTTGGTTTTGTTGGTAATTGTTTGGTTCACCATTTAACTCGACATGATCAGCCGAGTCAAGCCCTTGTTCAGTTCCCTCACTTGCTCTCTTCTCATCACTTAATTGCTTTGGGGTGTCAGAAAATGGTGTATTAAGTGAAGGAAGCTCCGCGATTGCATCAGCAGCTGCTTTAATTAGCCACTCTATTGCTTTACTAGGCTGATCATACCCCAACCGATCTTGTAGATCATAAAACTGTATAGCTGTGGTGACAGATAACCTTACCCTCCTGTCTCTTAACCCCTTTGAAGTCCAAACCTTGCTGTGCCGATCTTTGCCACCCGAGGCTCGAGAAACCCTAATAATTCTCGAGGAATGGTGCCAACCTCGAAGCCTGTTAACATCGGTCAGACCATCAACTCCACCACCATTTGCATTAGCCCTTTTGCTGAGCGCTCGATCTCCTTTATCATCAGGATAGTTGTCACTACCTTTCTGACCTATCTTGCCTGACTCATTTCTCCCACCATTTCCAACTCTTGAGAACTTAGAGGCTTGTGTCTGAATCTCATCCCCCTCCATGCCACTTTCATTCCTTTCTCATAAACTATCTTCCCACCCCAGACAGTAACCCCACTCTTACCTTTTCTTTTGTTGCTTGTAATTTCACTCGTAAAGAGAGAGAAAATCTGGGATTTTGAAGAAATGAGAGATGGTGGTTTAAGCGAACGAGGGAAGGTGGGGATGAAATGGCCTACGCATTGATGACGAATACGCAGAAAGTAGTTTAGCTCTATGTATAGTGATAAATGGCCGTTTTTACGCTTTGATATATCACGGTCCAAATCAGGAGGCTAGCCTCCCCCCCTTCAAGTTTAAGCTTTTTGCAGCTTCGGTGCTTTCAAAAGCATAGCCTGAAAAATGGCAGCCACAGTCTGCAAGAAAAGGCTAAGAATTTAGATAAAAGGTGAAATACTTATCCGATGCCTCAAAATATGCATTTCACAAACTCATTGGCCATTGCAACACACACGCTAGCTGAAATCTAAAGGCCTGAAACCTTGAGCTGAGAGATATATCTGACATTTTGTTGTTTATATGTATGTACTTAAGGAGCTAAAAAAGAGTTGCTCCATGAAAAATGCCTTTAACAAAAGTTGAATAGAAAAGCTCTCCTTTCTGCTATAATATTTACCTTGAATCTGAGAAAGAAACCCTCTTTTTCTGCTTCACAGTTAAGCTAAACGAAAGCAATAATTGCTTTGTGTATGCTAGATGCCGATCTGAAGCCACACCTCCTTCCTCTTCCTTCGGTTATTTTAAAAGCTTTTTTCTTTTTTGCATCTGACCCTAAAAATGGCAGACACCACCACCACCAGCATCACTATTTATCCTAGTAGACAAACCCCTATTAATAAATCAGCTGTTTCTGGAATTACCAACAAAGAAATAAATCCCCTTTTTTCAAAAGGCCAAAGAAAAAAAAAGGGTTTATGCTCACTTTGAACAACTTTGGTTGGTGGGTACAGGAGTCCAGTTCTCAGACAACAAATATTTTGATTATTTCCCCCTCTTTATCTCTCTTCTTTTGGTTTCCCTTCAGTACTGATTGAAGTGAAAACAGATGTTTTATAGAATCCAAAGCTACACAACAGATCTGCAAATCTTCCACAGCTGCTTTGAAGAAATTAGCTTCAGTTTTAAACAGATCGGTTACCTGCAACAACAACAAAATACCAACAAATTAGAGCTCCTGAGATATTAATATTAGCTTCTCCATAAATTTCAACTGAATTCCCATCTCCAATCAAACCCTCGAAGAAGTAAAGCTAAGACCTTTTACATCTGTATTTTTCAGCTCATTTAAACGGATGGGTACTTTAGATCAGCTCTCTTTAATCCCAAAACAAGCTGTAAAGGAGAATTCATTTTTAACTATTGAAAAACAAGCTCTTTTTCTCTCTGTTTTTTTATCTTGAAAAGCAAGAAACCTAAAGGGAATTTAAACACCCAAACAAACAAGATTACTCGTAACTACATAGATAAAGCGAGAGGAACAAACAATGGACCTGGGAGCTGATTTTTTTCTTTGGATTCCAAAAAAATAATTTAACAAAAAAAGAAGGAAGAGTTGCCTGCAGATTTTTCCTTGGTCATGTCTCCCTTTTAGCTCCCTAGAAAGTAATGAATCAAAGAAAATAAAAACAAAAGCTTTAATTAGTATGCAAAAGCTTTAATTAGTATGCAAAAGCTAATTAATCCACTTGAATTTTCATACCAAAAAATGGATTTGTTACTTCAGAAAATAACTTACAGCAAAGCTAGGGTTGAGGTGTTTGGTAAGAGAGTAATTTAGGACAAAAAATGGAACATAAAAAATCCAAGGAGATGGGAAGTGGTAAGGAAAGAATGGGGAGAAGATATTTGGAAGCTGAGGGTGTAAGCGTTGTGAATCTGAATTATACGAGAGGTTTAAAGTGAAGATATCGGGAAACGACAGACTCCGTGTCATTTCAAATCTAAAGTATTTTAATATGTGCCCCTTCTTCTCCACATTTTGCCCCTTACTCCCTCCTACATTTACTTCTTTGTCATTCTTTTTTTTATTATTAAATAGAGATATTATATTCTTATGTCGAAATTTAAATTCATATAAAATAAGAAAATATAGGCATCTTTAGCTAATAAGTCAATTAGTAAATCTTTTCGTCATTCTCTTTCTTTCTTTTTTTGGGATAAATGAGATATTTTTTATTCATCCAAAGTACCATCTCTTTACAACCAACCACACTCTATCAAAATAGAGTAACAACTACGTATCGACCCTAACAAAAGAGAAGAACAACTATGTATCAACAAACAAAAAAATAAACCAATAGCTTATACAATCCCCTACTGGACAACAAGAGTAGAAGAATAAGAGGTGAATTTCACGTTATCAGACAATTTCATTCGAATATCATTCATGATCAATGAGACGATAGCAGTTGCAAGACGAGGGCCCTTTCCATACAATCTATAGTTACGCTCTTGCCAAATATAATAGAGGTAACAACACCACGTCAATTGAATGATCACAGTTCCAAGGGTTTTTCCTTTACTATTAGTTTGCACCCATTGCACCACAACCGACCAATCAGAATCAATTTTGTGACAAGCCAACATAATCTCAGCCCAAACTTGTTGTGAGAACATACACCCTGCAAAAAGATGACCCCTATCCTCCGGACCACTATGACATATTATGCATTGTGAATCAACTTGTCACCCTAGTTTTGGTGGGTAATCTATTCAAGATTACAAGCCAAACAACAAAAGAATATCTAAGCATAGCCAACCCACCCCAAATAATTTGAAACCAAGAAACCCTTTCATTCCTATGTTTAAGGGCATCATTAATGTTTCATTTATTTTTTTCTTAAAAATTGCTTTAATTATTATGAATATTAAATCCACTAATTGACAGAAGCTTTTGTTGTTAGATTAAGGATAGTTACGGCTATTGTTGTTGATTTTCGGAACGTTTTTGTCGAGCTGGATAATGTTGGTGTCATCTCTCGACTTAACTTCTGATCTCTTTTTGTTTGAAAGTTTGCTGTCATTAAAGGTGACATCTTAGGGATTTTTTTTCCAATTTATTTTTCTCATTTGTTAAACGTACTTGTAATAGTACTGCGAATTGGGTAACTAAAGTTGTTAATTTTCTGTTCTTCCTTATGGCTTTAGGTCTCTTTTGTATCTGTATTAATTTAATGAGTTATGTCTTTCTTTTCAAAAACACACGCGTATTTAAAGTTGTCATATATCTAATGTAGTGTTTTAAATTTGCTTGCTTTTTCATAGTAAAACTTTATGAAGAGTAAAGGCCAGTAGAGTAAATACATACATATTGATTATCTTCTCCATTACTCCATATATCAACTGACATAAAAAACAGAGTAAGAATCTGAATTACATTGATTCTCTGTTATGAAAAATAAATTTGAATTACTAATTAACCGATTTAGTGAATGAATTGTTTGATTTTTTTAAAAATACCATTAGTTAAAATTCTGAAAATTGCGACTTGTTTCATTATTTGCGAATAAAATAAAATAAATTAGAAAAATTGTCGTCATAATGAACATTTTTAATATTCAATTTGAATTAACCAATTAATAAATTAAATATCAACAATTATACCAAAAAATTTAAAGTCTCGTTATTTTATATATTTCACTTACTCCAATATGGGAATTATTTATATAGGACACCATATCTTGTTTAACTTAATGCATTAATGTCATCAAGGCCGCGACAATCTCAGCTTCTTTTCTTTGTTGTTTACTGTATATATAAATCTCCAGAAATAATTTGATGCGAAATAAGTATTCCTGCTAGTCATATTTGATTTCGAAGCAGAAACATTGCAACTAATTATTTCAAAGGATGAATTGCAACGTAAATTGAAAACAACACTTGTATTCATTAAAAAAAATTAAAGATGGATACCATCGTATATAATTTGTATTGTACACGTTTTGTCATAATCTTCATACTTAGAATTATGCTAAAAATATTCGTACTTAGAATAATAAGTAATTAGTAAAATTTACAATTCAATATCTAAACTTTTATCCCAACAAGGCAACTACTTCGACGATAGATCAAGGATTTGTTTAACGTTTTGTAAATTTGTAGTTTAAAAGTGTCTTAGAAAAAAATATATTGTTAAAAATAACTTATGAAAATATATAATACAAATACCATCGTTTTACAAAAATATAACAAGATTACATAATAAATTATTAACCTGTCAAATTTTCTTTTTTATATTTTATTTTTTAGAATGTAATAAACCATTAAAAAGCGGCTCTTAATTAACATGCGATGATGTTAATGATCTTTAAAGTAAGTAATTAAAATTTTTTAGGTGACATCGTTCACTCTTTTCTAGGTTGTGTTTCAATATCCATTAGAAGCAAATTTTTTCTCCCATCTCCTTAAGTAATAAATATTCAAAAAAAAATCTGGTATTAAATTATATTCAATTCCTGAATTTGATAATGTTTTTATTTAGTTTTTGAATTTTTTATTTATATTAGTTTCAGAATTTTATAATTTTTTAAAGAATATATCCTTAAACTTTAAACTTTTAGTCCACTCAATATGCGACACTCTAGATTATATCAAATCATTATAAAAAATATGTATTTTAAAAATTTTAAGTGACAATATATATAATAATTTTAGAGTGCCACATTATTAGAAGAATTAAAAATCTACCGACAACCAATTGGCCTAGTGAGATAAAGCACGAGGTTTCTTAAATAAGGTAAGTAATTCGAATTTTGACGTTGTGAATGAAAAAAATTAGATTGAGAGGGTTGCTCCATAATGAGTCTTTACAAAAACCCGATTCAAATTAGTCGACCAATGGGTTGAATACCGATGATTATACGAAAAGAATTAAAAATCTAATTCCAATGATGGAGTTGAGCAAAATATCAAGTTTTAAAACTAATATAGAAAATCAATTTAATTAAAAAAGTTTATAGGCTAAATGTTATTTTATCCCCAACCTATTATAAAAGGCTACGAAGATGGAATGAGAGCCTTTTGTACACCTTCATGCGAATTAATATCACGCGAAGTGTAGACGTAGAAATGATGATCCAGCAGCCATGGATTTTGAAGCTCCCCGCTTGATGAATTTAGGTTGAATCCCTCAAATTCATATCCCTTACTTCCGAATCTCAATTATATAGACGGCAAAATAATTATTAAAAAAAGGAACCCTAAAAAGTTTTGAGTTAGCCTTACTTAACTAGAGAGTGAGTGCTCCAACAAGTTGAAAGTGAATGCAAACCAAAGACATAGATACAAATACATATTATAATTGTTTCCAATGAATCCAACAAGTAAAAGTAAAAGATGATGGATGGCCTCCATTATTTCTGCACCGAGTACGAACCCCGTATACAAAAATAATGGGTGGGGCAATGGAGTTGGTTTATAAGCATTTAGCAAAGCCAGCACATGCGTTGGTGTTTGTATAAATCCATTAATTTAAACCAGATGAATGTGATTTATTTCTGGTTGTACTGTGTGACCCCAGGCCCAGATACAGAAACCGAAGAGATAATTTATTGTTCGTGTCATTTAGATGAAAAGAAAAACAATCATACCCAGGCCAGGGCGTGTTCTGGCCATCCGATGTTCAATCGCTTGCCCGTTAAAAACAAGCCAAACCTTAAACTAACCACCCTACTTAACCTATTAATTTCCCTACTCTCTCTCTCATATTCCTCACAATGTTCTTTTACTGAGTGCAGAGAGGGAAAGAAGCAAAGGCACGTGTCGTGGTGATAAGGGGAGGAGGGAGAGGGAGAGGGAGAGGGAGAGGGAGAGGGAGAGGGAGGGCGTGCAATCTATCAAGTATCAATGCATTTGGCTGACTTCTCGATGAAAACCAAAACAGACTGGATTTCTATTATTTTATGTCATCACTATCTGTCTCTCTGTCTCTCTCTCTCTCTCTCCACTCCATTGCAACTGTCATGGTCGGTTCAACAAGCAAACAAACAATTAAGCATGTAGCAGTAATTGATAGCTCTGAGCTTCTCTTCCAATTCGGGATTTTTACCTTCTGTTCAAGTTTTTACAGTTTTTTTTTCCACCTTTTTTTCATCCATCACGTGAGATGAAATCATGGTTTTCACTTCTATGTAACTGTTGGTTTGGTTTTCAAATGAGTCCCCCTTTTTCCATGTGTATCTGCCTCTCTGCTGGGTCTACGCTGAGATTCCATGAGACCCTGAATTAAGATCTGGTGAAATTTGGAGCCTTACAACACATAAACGCAAGTTATGTGTATGATTAATTCCTTGAGGTGTTTTTCAAATAGTTTTATCGGTTATATAGCAAACCTATTAGTATATTACGCAAGGTTTCCGATGCCTCGAAGGGGTCAGCGATTGTGGATATGGTTACTAAGCTTTTGGAGATGGAATGTGCAGATCCGACATGTTCGCAGGGAGTGCAATGATGTAGCGGATGGTCTTGCCCGGATGGCTCGCGGTTCCCCGATAGGGGAGATGATGAAAAAGAATGACGTAGATGTAAGATAGAAAATATATTAAGAATGATGTTTATGAAGGCATGAAGTTTCGAACCATCAAACAATACATCCAAAAATATTAAACTAAACTTAAAAAAAAAAACTAATTAAACCCCTTAATTTTTAAAAAATGTGTTTAATAATATTTAGCCAAAATCCGCCACTAAATAAATCCAAAGTAAGAGTGAGTGTAAAAAAAAGGCTATAGGAACGGTTTGAGTTAAAATTAAAGATTTGACAGATTAAATTTGTTAATTTAAATATTTGCTAAATAGCAGATTTGAGTGAAACATCTAATTTTTTTAAAAAAAAGCTCTTAATAATATCTTTTTAAAATTAGAGATTTTGACTCTTTTGACATAATAGTTATAAAAACTCTTTTATCGTTAACAATTATAAAAAAATCTCTAAATAATTTAAATTTAACATTTTCTATTTTAATTCCTCACCCTCGTATATTTATATTGTGATATTTGTAAACTAATAATTTTTATTTTATTCTTTTATTCTCACATTTATTATTTGTATATAAATTTAATAATTAATAAAATTGTATTCAAATTATTATATAAATAATAAATTAATATATAGGTCCTTCAAATATGTTTAGTAATGTTATATTAAAAAATTATTTTTCATAATCTAACTAATATTAATAGATACAAACTATTGATATTTAATAAACTATTCAAACAAGTATTGTATATAATTATGTCCTTATATGTTATTTTATTTGTTTAAATAATCAAACAACTATCAATTAATTTTACAAAATACTTTTATACAATTAGCTAATACAATCTATTAATCAAATCAGTTAATGTTATCAGCTATCAGTTAATAATCAAACATAATTATAATTTTTTAATATAATCCTCTATTAACTATCTGCTAATTGTCAAACATAATCATATTTCTCATATCTTTTATTTTACTCCGAAAGAGACCTAACTATTCGGCCTACTTTAGCTTGAGCCCAAACCCAATCTCCTCCTCATTCTCTCTAGGGTTCTAACTTTTCCAGTCATTTTCCTCTTTGCCTTGTGAAGGTTGGGGAATTAAGAAGAAGATGGCAGTAAGCTATGCTTCCAGATGCTCCAGAGGTATGTCATTGCGATTTTATTGACATGGGCATTTGTTAGTTTTAAGGATTTTTATTGTCTCTTGTTTCTGTTAATGGGAATTTGCTGATTATGAACACTTGTACGAATAGCATACAAAGCATTCCGATCCCACATATACCCATATGCATGAAGTTTTAGTTTTTCTTGCAAAGAGTTCCCTTTGATTGATACATAGTCTATAGAAAAAAAATCCCCGTAGTTAGCTATAAGTTTGGGCCAAAATAAGTGGAGGATCTTAACCATCGAGTCCTGGAATTTCAACCTTTTTTGGAGGGTTTAGGCTGGGTCTTATTGAAGCTTAGCTAGTCTCGGCAGTGTAAGTTATTGCTCATCTTTCATTTGGTGATTCATTAGCATTTTGTATCTTGCCTACAATTTTACGTTTGGACCTTTCCCCACGGTGTTTTCTGATTCTTTAAGCCACTTATGCTTCATTTGGTGAGCATAGCTTTAAGAAACCTCTTATTCTTGGTTTCACAACTAAGAAGTCTCTCTTTCTGTGGGATTTTAGGTTTGAGTTGTCTATGAATTCTGGCCGTGTCGGTCCTATCATGCTTTTATTTTCCTTGATTTCATCTTCTAGATAAGTGCTTGGATCCATCGGTTACGCTTGTTATCATTGTTTTGTTCCTCCTACAATTGGTGTAACTAAGTTGATGCATCATAATATTTAAACACCTCCATCTCCGTGTACATAGTTCATTTTGTATCTAGTATTGTCTCTCTAGCGTTTACTTGACTCTACAGTATATGCAGTGGGCATCAGTACGTTGATGGATAGCCTTCGAAACAACTTCTCTAATTTACCGAGCAGCCTGTATCAGGTCAGTGTGATTTCTAGCATGATGTTTCGTTTAAGCTTGTATTATGTTCAATGAAATCTTTCACATGGAGTGCATGCTAGTGTTCATTCTAGATTATATATTATCCGTGGAAAATTGAGATAAGCTCCCCAAACCTCTGGGAATAGACAAGCCTGAGGAAACAGGTTTGGAAAAGGTTGGTTATGATGTCATTTTTTATGGGATAAAATTTCAAGCCATGCATGTCATATTAACCTAAATGGTTCAAGGAAATAGGCATTGTTAATCAACATCAAGTTTGGGTGAACTTTTCCCTACTTTTTACTTGTTGGTTAAGCATCAAAGATTGTATGAACCTTTGAGTCAGCTTTCGAAAGACCTGCATATGGGTCTGAGGAGATGGCGGCCTGAACTACTTAATGTAATTTCAGTGGTGTTTCCAGGAGTTGAACCTATTGTTACTGAAAGCTATATTATGAGTCTTGTGTTAGGATCCTCATAGCTTATTTTGAATAGAATCAGTCCTTGCAGCTTGATGTCAGAGTGATCGGATTTTGTTCAATGTTTGATGCTCTAAGTGTATGTTCTAAGTCCAGACAATATTTTGTATGGTTCTATGATGATTCCCTTTTTGATATTCTCTTTCAAAGGTAACCTTATTATTTCATTACATTCCGCAGCAACAAAGGACTTTTATACAGATGAGAACTGTTCTCAAAGTAGTGGATAACTCGGGGGCAAAAAAGGTGATGTGCATACAACCGTTGAAGGGGAAGAAAGGGGCAAGATTGGGAGACACCATAATTGCATCTGTAAAGGAGGCCATGCTCAATGGAAAGGTGAAGAAAGGGAAGGTGGTATATGGTGTAGTTGTGCGTGCTGCCATGCAGCGAGGTCGTTGTGACGGGAGTGAGGTCAAGTTTGATGACAACGCAGTTGTTCTCGTTGACAAGCAAGGCCAGCCGATAGGGACCAGAGTTTTCGGCCCAGTACCACATGAGCTGAGGCAGAAAAAGCATGTCAAGATCCTCACGTTGGCAGAGCACATTGCCTGAAGCATGGATCTTCCTCCCCCCTAAAGAACATTCGAGTTTTTTAAAATTAGAAATGCCATGGAGGAACTTGGTACAGAACATGTGTTGAGATTTTCTCGTACTTTTCCTGTATTGAAGGAGATGTTGTAGAGAAAAAGAAGCAGATCTGTTTATCAAACTCATGCTTCATGCAATGTCCAAGTTCAATTGTTTGTTTCACTTAATACTTTAAGGGCCATTGGTGCCATTGAGCCTGAATAAACTATTGGAAAAATTAAGTTCATAGAAAATTAATTATTTCAATGATTTAATATTTTAAGCATGATTGATAATAAAAAATTAATTTGAATCCAACGCTTAATTTTTTAATATTTATTTGTTCAAAACTTAAAGTTTCAATCTATCAAACAAAACATTAACATTTTCCATAATTTTGTCATTGAAAAATTCGAACTAATAATTTTAATTTTAAAGTATCAAACATATTTAAAATATTAAATTACAGAATTTATTAATTTTTAGTTAAGCAATTTTTTAAAAGAATTATTAAACATACCTTTAATAAACTGAGAAAGCAGAAGAGAAAATAAAAAGGGATAAAACAATAAGAAAAGGGAGATACACGTGATAATATTTTCGGTGTATAATTTTCCTAATCAATAAAATCACACCACGTTCATAAAAAAAAAAAATAAGAAAAGGAAGAGAGACGGCCGCCGGTCTACCAATGGCATGACATGAGAAAAACCTAAAGAAAAATAGATTATCACCAAAGAGAGAATACTATGGATTTTTTTTATTAATTGTAATCGACTAATTAATAAGGATAACTAATATATTGATTGTTATTATTGCTTAATCTTTATTATTTTGAAAAACAAACAAAATATTATTATGCCATACAGTTAACTTAGAAATATCACGGCAATTTTTTTTTAAGAATGTTTAATATTAAAATAAGTATTTAAATTATTTTTTTATTTTTAAATTATTTTTTGGTTAAAATATATATTTTAACATTTATTTTTAATTTATTTAAAATCAAATGAGACACTTTAAATAAAAAAATTAAAAAATAAAACAGCTAAAAAAATGATATAAGCACTTAACAAATAGTATAGCTTGGACAATTATTTTAATGTTAAGCATTAAAAGAAAGTAAAGAAATTACATGTAGTTATAAATTGGAAAATGGGATTCAAAGGCCAGGCCCAGGGGTAGGGGTAGCGAATCAGAGCCGTAGGGATGATGTTAAAACAACAGACAGGGCATAATTTGACGGCGTCACTGTAAGCAAAGGACAAACCCTCCTCCAGCGGCTGCCACTGCACAATAAAGAAAACAAAGTACTACCATCACTACGACGGCGTTCAGTCGTTCCTTGTCGGCCTGTCGATTTTTCCTTTTTCTTTGTAAAGTTTAAAACACTCTGATTATCGTCCCAAAAAAGTTCTAGAGAAAAAAATATAAATAAAGGGTAAATTACATAAATGACCACTGAACTATGAGGTTGATCTTAATTTGACCACTATATATTTTTTTTAAATAATTAGACCATTCAACTATTAAAATGGACTCAATGTGACCACTTGCCGTTAAAACTTAACGGATGAAGTAACGTGACAGTTAGTAAAAATTTGTATAATTACATATTTATTCCTCGTTACTTATACATTCTATCAATTTGGTCTCAATTTTGATTTAATAAAATAAATTAATTATTGAATTACTTATTGGAGGACTTTAATTATTTATATTTAATTTAATAATTTTATTTTTCTCCTC
Organism: Hibiscus mutabilis; assembly: GCA_019671005.1. Classification (NCBI taxonomy): domain Eukaryota; kingdom Viridiplantae; phylum Streptophyta; class Magnoliopsida; order Malvales; family Malvaceae; genus Hibiscus; species Hibiscus mutabilis. Next base: position 6,961,997 of record CM033748.1, on the reverse strand, counting down.
CAATCAGGCAGTGACACGTGTCATCAGATTGAAGGAAGAAAATAAAAGCAAGAAGCATCTTGGCTCTGGTAAGATTCAAACCAGGCTTGCACTGGGCCGAGTGTATCTTTGTAATATATGGTACAAAACCTAATATATATGCTAGATTGTTGCTCATGCTAGAAAAATGAAATAAATATGAATTAAGGGGACTCGAACATAATACATTTGAGATGCATAAAAACATTTAAATCATTGAAATAAATTTAATAATTAAATAAAAGTTTATAACATTTCATATATATATATTCAATTATTGTTAATGCATGATTTAAAATAAAAATGATTTTAAGATTTTTGTATTTTTAAATCAAATTTAATATATTTTTTCTTCCCCACATTTATTTTTTATAATTTCACATATATAATCATTGAATTGATTTTTTAACTTATGTTCGTGAGTTTAGATTCGTTAAATAAAATTTGAATATAATTTTAAAACTTTGATTTTTAATATAATAATTTAATTAAAAATTAATAAAAATTATTAATTAATTTAGAAAAATAATTCAATGATAATGTATCTGAAATTATAAAAATAATAGTAAAAAATATATTAAATTTAGTTTAAAAATACAAGTTTGTTAATTTTAATTTAATTATTATATTTATTTCAGTAGTTTAGATATTTTTGTGCATTCCAAATATGTCATGTTCGAGTTCCTTTAATCCATATTTATTTTCTTTTTTCCTGGCATAAGCAACAAACTAACATATATATATAATGTTTTGTACCATATTTCACAAGATGCATTTGGCCTAGTGGCTCTCTCCAGGGCAAGCCTGGTTCAAATCTTGCAAGAGGCAAGGTGCTCTTTTTTTATTTCCTTCACAAGATTTTACTGACTTTCATGTTACTCTCTTCGTTAGGTTTTAACGATAGGTGGTTATATTGAGTCAATTTTAATAGTTCAATAGTCTAATTGCTTCAAAAAAAGTATAATGATGAAATCGAAATTAACTCAATAGTTCAATGGTCATTTATGTAGTTTACCCATAAATAAATAAATATTTAACCAATTTTTTAATTATTTTATTTTCCATTTTAATAACCTGAAAAATAAAACATGTTCCCGTAGTCCGTACTAGAAGGCATGCGTTTAGAAAAAAAAAAAAACAAAAAAAAAACATGTTTCACTGAATCTGAAGAGTCTGAAATTAGTGTGAAGCAGAGTACTTTTTTTCTGTTGGGATATTTTGGTCCCTTCCTATATAAAAGGGTCCCACTCCCACCCTCATCCAAATTCACGCTATTTCTATATATCGATCGTCTTCGTTGTTTGACTGCAGGAAGGATGCTACTTTGAAAACATCTCAAAGGCTCTCTTTTTTCTCTCTTTATTTTTTTTAAAGAAAAACAAAATATTCCTATATATATATATATTGCTATTGTCTCTGCACGTCAAAGAAGGCATGCCTCTAAAGTTGGTAGAGCTTAAGCTCTCGTCCGTCAGGTTTTGCCGGGCGTACCTACTCAGTTTCAGGTAAAAAGAAAATCGGCAGAGCTTAAGCCCTCGTCCGTACACGCCTTCGAAGGTAAAAAAGAAAATTGGCAGAGCTTAAGCCCTCGTCCGTCAGGTTTTGCCGGGCGTACCTACTCAGTTTCAGGGTTCTCAGGTTTTAGCATTTCATAACTTTGCTTATCTCTCTAGGTATTACTTTCTTTCTTTTACTTTCTTGGCTCTATAACATTTATCACTAAAGTTCTTGCACCAGTAGCTACATTGTAGAATGTTTCATCGTTTATTCAAAAGAAATATACATTTATTTTTCCCGAAAATCACTTTTTGTTAATAGTTATTCACACTCAGTGTAAAAGTGATCAGAGTAAATTGTCGTTGTTTCGTTTTCTCTATTCTCAGCTACAATCGATATAATACCTATAAAAAGGCCCTTTATTTCCCATCCCCTTCCTTTCTTCAACCTTTTAGAAGCTCTCTTACTTTCATTTTCCATTAAAAGTTCCATCCCATTTTTCTTCTTGTTCTGGTATTATCTTTTGCTGTTGTAGTCAAACCCAGAGATGCAGGTGACGGCGAAGAAAACTGGGATTCCAATGGCAAGCAACATAAGGATAGTCATAAAAACCGATGAGGCACCAGCCACGACGATGATACTCGACAATCCATGCAAGATAGTGAGGCAGCTGGCTTCCACCAACGCTGTAGTTTTGTTCAGCATGAGCGGGTGTTGCATGTGCACCGTGGCTAAACGCCTCCTCTTTGGCCTCGGAGTTGGTCCCACCATCGTGGAACTCGATCACCATGGAGCCGGTTCTGACATCCAAGCCGTCCTCTTTCAGCTGGTGGCCGACGGTCGAGAGCCTGTCCCTGCCGTGTTTGTTGGTGGGGAGTTCCTTGGTGGCATTGAAACACTCATGGCTTGCCATATCAATGGCACACTAGTCCCTCTCCTCAAAGAAGCTGGTGCACTTTGGCTCTGATTCTCTAGTTTTTAACACTCCTATATACGTTTCATGACAATTTAATGGAATATTCTGGTCTAGCTAGGACTGGCTAACTCTTATTTATTATATGAATTAACAGTTATATGGAATATGGATATCATGATTTGCAGTCTCTTCACTCTTCGTTTTTTTCTTTTCATTTAAAACGGTAGGGTTTTCAATGTATGTAAGCTTTCTCTTTCAACAATAACTAGCTAGCTAGGGTTTTCTGCACTGCAGAGTGCAGAGTACGGGGTGACGCCAATGTGAGCTGAGCTTACTTCTTGCTTGTCTGCTTCTTTTTCCTGAGCATTAAATTACAGATTTTCTCATCTTAATCAAACTTAATTTATTTACTCTTCACATATTGCCCAAGAAAAGCATCGAACTTGCCGGAATATATGATAAAGCAATCGCCGGCAATGGATACCTTCGGTTGACTAACGGTGTTTTCCCTGGAAAATGATGGATTATTCATAAAACATTAATTCTTCAAACAAATCTCCTTCTCTCTCTGGGTTATCTCGGTTGTCAGTGGAAGTCAGATGGCGTGAAATAAAAGGAGTAGTGTGTGATTTCTTTTTGCTTTCTTTTGGCAGTCCACTCCTTACGCATGTATGTTTCCCTCTCAAATTAAAGCGCAAATTGTAATTAAAAAAATAAAAATACGATTATTGATTTTTGAAGTTGCAACTGAAGTACTCTGGTTTGTGATTCGGATCCTACTGTATCAGCATATGTTTACCAATAGTTGATGTTAATTAATTCAGCTGGCTAGAGTTTGGCTCTATCCAGATGATTTCACCGAATCCCCGTTGCAGAGAGAGATTGTCCATAACAAGGGAAAGCTTTCACTGTTTTTGAGTACGTGTATATGTTGGATTAAACATAAAGGTGGTGAAATTCGTCATAGTAATTAATTAGCATGTTTTAATGGCCAAGATGGAGAGCAGAGGGAGACAAGGGAAATGATTACACTATGAAATTACCAATCATTTCCCAATATTCCATTCCCTGAATTTCAAAGTAGTAAAATATGCTAAGATAAAAGAAACAATGCAAGTAGACTCATTTCCTGAGACAGAACAGAATCATGGCTATTCAGTTTTCTGTTGTTTAATGTGGTTAATTTTCCTCCTCATGGACTGCATGTCAAACTTTGTCTGACATTTTGATTGCTATACCCGACGCTACATCATATGATTAATCTCCTTTGTACTTTGTCTTTCCTATTCGAGAGACGAAAATTAAGAAGCCTATTTATTTTAACAGATGGTGGAAATGAAACTGTTTGTTATCCAAAATGCTCAGTAAAAATGATTACCCAGGAGAAGTAACGTTGTTGTTGCTTTGACACAAACTCAGGCTCAACGAGGGAAAATTAAATAAAAATAAGTGATCTAGATCTCATCCAATAACATTTTTTTATAGAATGAGTCTACCGCGTGCGTCTAACATTGCTGAACACCGTTGAACACTATTAAATTAAATATTTAAGATTAAAAATTTTAATGACTCAACATACAATTATAAATTATTTAAAATAAAATTTTAATTAAATTATTAATATATATATTTTATTTTATTTTCAAATAATTAAATTAAATACCAATCATAATCAATTCCTAAATTAAAAAACCCTAATTTTTTTCCTAAATTTTGTCCGTGATGATTTCATCCAGTGTTATTGGGATCTTCAAGCATTGTCACTTCCAATGTGTTACCTCCATTCTCCAGCCTTCCATTTTGACTTTTTTTTCTTAGAATTATCTTGAGAACCTTCTTACGTTAATGCAAATTCCCAAAACATTTCTCTTGTTTCTTGTTGCATTTTCTTCTGTTTTGACGATTGTAGCTGAGGATTGATACTGTTGGTTTTGAGTTTCTTAGGCGAATTAATATTGATATTTCTTAGGTGATAGTAGCTGGTAATTAATTTCATTATTCAAAAAAATTCAACGATCGAAATTTGTTTATCTTGATTCACTGGCAGCCTATATTAAAAAGGTTTTGACAACATATAAAATCATGATTAGGGGAAAAAAGATTTAGGGTTTGTTAATTTAAGAATTGACTATAATTGATATTTAATTTAATTATTTAAAAAAATAAAAATATAATATATATAAAAATAATTTAATTAAAATTTTATTTTAAATAATTTATAATTATATGTTGAGCCTTTGATATTTTAATTTTTATTATTTAATTTAATGATGTCCAACAGTGTTCAACATTTGTGGTGTTCAGCGATATTCGACGCCCGTCGTAGAATTTTCCTTTTTTCCTTTTCTATATCATTTTTAAAGGTAAATACTTGAAAGTTACATTGAAATAAGTGAATATTATTAGATATACTATGAATGATGTGGTGAGCCGGGTCCATCTAACTGAACTCAGCAAGTGGTCCAAGTAAAAAAGTAAAGACCGTTCATCATAGGAAACCCAAGTTCAAATTACTTTGCCGTACAGTGTGTACATTATCGGGGATTAAAAATATCTATGGACATATATTAACTTGGACCATATTTTTTTATATCGATAATTATTTTAAAAATATTATTTTAGTAAAAAACCCATTATCTGACGTAATATATTAATTTGGGTGCACCCTCACGCACCATATCTCTTCCCTTCCATTTCCTCTGCGTTGCCATATTTTGACTGTTATGAGACGCTGAGAATTAAATACAGATACTAAAACGCCAAGATTTTTTTAGATCATCTCTCTCTACTTCTTGATCCCCTTTGGAATCCGAGATTTCCCTCGTTTTCTAACCACAAAATCTACCTAGAAAAACACACAAAACAAGGGTTTTCGGAGTTTGGGCAGTGTCTGGGATTCTGGGTCTCTTTTTACTCTGTGGAAAAGGTGGAATCAGAGGTCAAGAAGAGCAAAAAGGGCGAGAAAATGAAGTGGAGATGGATTATCGGAGCTTTCACTACAATTCTCATTGCTATTGCTTTGGCTTCAAGAAGTACACCTATCATCTCTTTTAAATTTGGACACATTATTACCAAGTCTCTTGCCATTGTCCACAGGTCTCATTTCCTCTCTCTTTCCACTCTCTCGTTTTGTTTGGATGCTAAGAAAGTAGTGGGAACTTGAATTGTAATTGAAAGACCTTTTTTTCCCCTTTGTTTCCTCGGTGTTCAATTGATAAAAATTCAAATACCCTGTTTCACATTTATGTTTACTCTGTTGCTTTTACTTGAATTCCTTGAAAAGGGTTGCCTCTCTTGAACCCATATTTTCTGTTTTAGAATAAACGATGAAATAGTTGACTTTTTATTTGTATGGCAATGACTCTTTTCTTCTATTTGAGCAGGAACACAGGTAACCATATTTTTTCGGTACTTTAAGGTTAGCGTAATGCCCGATGCTCATTGCATGATGGAAATATTATCTGAATATTTTAGTATGTTATTTTAGAATTAATTTTCACAATGTTGATGCGGAGGCCTGAAAGCTTTCAATTATAAATGGTTATGTATTACAGTGAATTTAAGGGAACCACCAGATAAATGGTATCGAAAATAGCCAGTTTAGCAGCCATAACCTTCTGTTCAGTAATTATAGTATTTTGTTTGATATTATTTTCAATACATACTTGCAGTAGTTGTAGAGTTAAACAGAAGTGATTATAAGATTTATGCAAGTTTTGAAGTCAAACATGTCTATAAAATGAAAAACGCACACCAGTTTAAGTCATTCAGCAGTCTAATTACTATGATGCTTAAGTGGAACAAATTTAAGTGCAAGAATAGATTGCTCTGATTTGGAACCTTTTCTTTTCTTTTCTTTATTCTTAGTAAAATAAGGTTTGTTTATGCTGTATCTGAAATTGATGCTCTAGGATAGGTTCCTTCCTTGATTTTCGTTGAAGCCTAGTTTTCTTTTTTGTTGCCTTGGGCAGGTTAAATTGTGGTGTATCTGCCCATTTTGGCCTGATGATGGTATGTGCCGTTTGCGGGATTGTAGTGTTTGTGAATGTCCAGAAAGTGAATTCCCTGAATTATTTAAGAAGCCCTATCATCATGGCCTTCCATCAGATGACCTTAACTGCCAAGAAGGAAAACCAGAGGCCACAATTGATGTTTTGCATTAAGATTCTGTGCTGCTCCTTGGCAATTAATGCTTATTACAAAAAGACTTGCAGTGACAATGGTGGTGTTTTAAATTTTTAATGCATTCCAAAAAGAATGATCTTGTCAATCATTGAACAATTTCATTTTGCAGCTGAGATGACATATGTGAACCTTCAACTGAACCCGGTGCGCTACACTGGCTATACTGGTCCATCAGCTAGAAGGATATGGGATGCTGTCTACTCGGAGAACTGTTGCAAATGTCAAATGTGAGTTCTCACTTGTTTTTTCTTTTACGCAAGTATGAATGAAGGATGCATAAGAACTTTTTGTGCATTTAGAGGCATTAGGCTCTTACCCCATAAAATTTTGATTTTTGAGAAATAACTAATATCAAATATCCTTTTATTAATTGTTTACTGAATTCCTCCTTATGACTTCTTCACTATACCTTTTTAGCTTAAGGAGCTTGCAGTGAGTTTTTTCTCCTGATCAGAACCTGATACCTAGTCAATTAGTGTTAAAATATTTGGAAACAGGCTTGCCTAATAATAAAACTGGTGTTTCTGGTTTTTGACTTCCATCATTCTTTCTTATTCAATATTTATGGCAATTTATATATTCATGATATTTTGTGTGTTTTCACATATTATAATTGTGTTTAAGGTATTATATATTTATATAAAGTTTTATGTATTTTATAATTTGTGCAATATATATTTAGCTGCATTTGTGCTCACATTCATGTTATGTCTTGTTTTTAGTTGACTTTTTCATGTTGCATTTGTGTTGTGTAACCATATAATGTCCAAAGTTACCATCTCTCTCTTTCTCACCCACAAACAAGCACGAACACAAATATTTGTGTATTGGATTTTTAATGTCTGGTGATGAACCTCCAATCAACATAACTTAAATGGATTCTTTTACTATTTGGAGAAGTGATTGTTTACTGCATTTGGCATGATTTATGTTCTAGCATGTCCACTTCGTTACAATTGTCCTTATTGGAAGATAGGAATATACTATTAAGCCACCTTTTTTTTCTTCACAATTTTTTTTTTCATTTTTACTCTGCTTTGAAGATCCAGCTGAAGCATTATGCCAAGAAGAAAAATTACTGTACAAATTGATTTCCGGTCTTCACTCAGCTATTTCAATCCATATAGCTTCTGATTATCTACTTGATGAAGCTACAAACTTGGTATATATTATCAGTTTTGTGTATCTTTATTTGTAGGTGCAGAATAGTTCTATATATATATATATATATATAAAATTATTTCCTTATTTCAGTGGGGCCATAATCTTGATTTACTGTATAACCGGGTTTTAAGATATCAAAATCGTGTGCAAAACTTGTACTTCACATTCCTCTTTGTTCAACGAGTTGTGACAAAGGTGTGTAGCATGAATACAAGTACGTGATAAATAAATCTATATTTACTTTTCAAGTATTTATTTATTCCGGAGTAAGTTTTTTTACTAGAGCTTGCTTGATGCGTTCGCAGGCAACTGATTACTTGGAGCAAGCTGAATACAATACTAGTAATCCAACCGAGGACCTGAAAACACAGTCCCTAATGAGACAGCTACTTTATAACCCAAAATTGCAAGCTGCGTGCCCACTTCCTTTCGATGAATCTAGACTATGGAAAGGACAAAGAGGACCTGAGCTGAAACAGAAAATACAAGCTCAGTTCAAAAATATAAGGTTTCTCTAATTTCCTAGTTGTTGATGCATTTAAAAAGCTGCAATTTCTTATTCTACATTATGCTTTTGAACATATAAAATGAGAAACCATATTTACTTAAACTCATACCTGTATTGGCACATTAAGACATATATCTGAATTCATTCAAACTTCGACATTCTCAAGAGGAAATGAAATCTGAAATTGTAATTTTGACTCTCTTTGGGTTCTTAGTAGCTTAATTTACTGTTTCCATTTTCTCTTTGATTTCTGACATTTGATATCTGTATCACTGGTTTAATCAAGTACTGGTATGATATGACAATTGCATTTGGCTTGGCAGTGCATTAATGGACTGTGTAGGGTGCGAGAAATGTCGACTTTGGGGAAAGCTTCAGGTTCTTGATCTTGGAGCTGCGTTGAAGATACTGTTCTCTGTTAATGGTGAAGAGCACTTGCATCAGACAGTAAGCATTTCCAACTTTTGACTTTCCATTTTGAGTTTTAATTTCTTTCTAGTGTATGGTTAAACACTCAAACTTTATCACGTTAAAATCAAGTATCGTTTTCCAACTCTATTGGCTAGAATTTTTGCTTAAAGAATGTTAGAAGTTACTGAAACTCTATGAATTCCGACCTACAAAATGGTGTCATATATAATATGTGGGAAGAACTAGAAACATTTAAAGTAACTTCATTTTCTGTTGCAGTTGATAGGCTGTTAGTAATTATTCTTTTTTTGCTTGTTTTTCGTATTCTGGCATGTCTACTTTTGCCATTAGCAACTAGTTTATATGTTTTTCTTTGCATGGGTATAGAACTTTTGATTTGGACTAATGCTCAGTTTATTGACCCATAGTTGGAGTTGCTACAGAACGAAGTGATTGCCCTGATGAATCTACTCAATCGACTAGCCGAGTCTTTAAAATTTGTCCATGAAATGGGAGCTGCATCTGAAAAACTGAATGAAGGAACGATAATTTCTCCTCCTACTAGGCTTAACAATCTGGTACAAAGGATGCGGGCGTCAACTGTTAAGACATAGGTAACACATGATCAACTTCCTGGCTTGTAACGAACCTGAACATGTTTAGCTTTTGGTTTTGCCTTATCCCACACATTTGTGTTGTTTGCAGGTAATGATAACAAAAGGATGAGAATTCAGCTCCAAAGAAGCACATCTTTCTTTCAAAAGCTTTTGGAGAGAGAAGCATAATTGTACAATCGGCAGTTTTGCCATAGGTGCAGATTTTCATGTAAAACAAGACTATTAAAAGGTAACAGAGGCTACTAAAATTATTATAACATATTATGATTTGTAATCCACGTTTATTATATATGCAAAATAACCTCTCTTTTTTTCTTATTTAAATGTAGATTTTGGTTTTGAATTTCTATAAAAGAAAAAATATGCCTTGTATCTTTTACACTTTGAGTGGTTTCCTATAACATAAACAGGAAACAAGACAACCAAATTCCTATCTGTGAATATGTTCGTCTGTTCTGGATCCATTCTTTTCTCTTCTTGCAGATTGCCCCAATAGCATGAGCTATTGAAAGTTCTTCAGTTTCAAACCATTCAACGTGTGCGCTTGTTTTCGGATTTTTTTAACATTTTAATTAAGGATAATTATTCGATACACTGGCGGTGGAAACTTTTAATTTTCACAAGCGCTTTAGTTTTAGGGTTTAGAGACTCAGTTTAAGGTGTAGGGTTCAGGGGTTTAGATTTAGTAGTTTAGAATTTAGGGACTGTGAATAGAATTTAGTGTTTAGGGTTAGAATTTAGGGTTTATAGGTTAAAATCTAAAACTTTGACATATTACCTTAAAATCTAAATTCTAACCTCTAAACCCTAAATCTTAGCCCTAACCCCTAAATTCTAACCATTACACCTAAATTCTAAACCACTACACCTAAACCCCTAAACCTTACACCTTAAATTGAGTCCTTAAATCTTAAAACTAAGGCTTTTGAAAACTAAAAAATTTCACCGCCATTGTATTGGATATAAATCCTTTAATTAAACATGTTCAGACAAGTTCAAGTTTAGATTTTTTTTTTCGATTTAACGCGCATGTGACTACCACCTCTACTTGAGATGAATCATTTACTTAGAACATAGAACTCTATCAAAATCAAGCCATAACAATGTATGAAGCATGATGTCGGAGATGGTTGTTTAAAAAAAATCTACTTTATCTTCTTAATTAAAAGCACATCATCAAATTCTTCCCTCTCAGCAATGGCAGCAACATGAGCATCAAAACGATAGCTTGGTATCTTGTCATCTCAATGAGGATAGGTTCTAACATGTCCTCAACATCATCAGCAACCATGGCTTAATATCTTTTCCACGTGTCAAATGGCAGCTATGATGCTAAAGCCTTGTAAAACATCATCCACTCACTCTAACCAAAGGCCAATAGTTCTATTTACATTTTCAGGAGCATAAATAAGAAGAAGAAGAAGAAAAGTTTTATCATTCCATTCCATGGAAATTGGTTCTCGAACCAAATAATAACAAAGAATCTTGAAGAACTGAAACTAATCATTCTAGTATCAAGTGTATAGCAAGGGAACTTAAACATAACATCAGCCTTTAAGAGTTCCCCACCCTGAAGTTGCAACGTCAAGCTATGTATCTATACAGCAAAACATACAAGGACAAAGAAAGCAATACAGGAAGAATAACGTAGACCCTCTTCGGCACCCTTATGCCGCCGCATTCCTCTTCGATGATCGTCTCCAATTGCGGACAACTAGAGGATCTATGGCGAGATATCAAAAGGGGAGGCGCCACCTCACCCCATGTTTGTGTGTATCTGATGCCCTTCGCCATTCCCTGCATTGATACAAAAAAAAACCTTTAGGAAGAAAATGCTGCTGCTGATTAGGAAGCTTGAGAATTCCTGGGGAGAATCATTTGTGAAAAGCTTGGTGTTATATAAAGTTTGCATTAGGAGTTAATCGAAACTGGAGGCGGTTTGGTAACAACTAACAACGTTGGACTAATCTATAATTAGTGCAAAACCCAGCTAACGTATGTCCTGAAATGTATAGGGAAAGTTTCAGAGTGATGGAAAATAGTATTGGAGATGGATGCTAAAATTAGAGCAACTAAATGAGTTAGAATAGGAAGAATCTGGTAAAGTGTTAACCAGATTGGTCTTAAAATTGTAGGAAACCATTAGTTTTTTTTAATTAAGGTATTTGGAGAATAACCATTTTCAATATATATAAATGTCTTAAAAATGTCAGTAATATTTCAACATTAATCAGAAATAAACCAATTAATCCCCCCCCCCCAAAAAAAAAAAAGAGAAGTAAACCAGTTAAACATCTTTGCTCATTGGATTCAATGCTCTCATAATTTTCTTATTATTCTTGTGCTAGTAATGTTTCATATCAGTATTCTCCTGTATCAAAATTCAATACCTTTCCTCACCAACAATCAGATTGAATTTCTCCAAAGGAGGCTAAAGGTGGATTTTACTAATATTCTTTTAGTAATAACTCCAAAAAAAAAACATTAAAGCATATAATTTTATTAAACATACCATTTTTGTCCAACCATAATGTTTGATTCAGACTTTCTTCCAATATGGTTACTAATCAAGGAGAAGTAGATTTTCTCTTTGGATGGACAAAAACTGTTTTTTTATTAAAAAAATAAGTTCTTTGGTTCGAACATGCAAGTTTTTCAAGAAATTTGTCCAACCGAGATTGTCAAAACAATGTATTATCAACTTCGGACAAACCAGTTTAAGCAAATTTGGACCTTTCGATCAATGGAGAAAAATCAACTGACAGATGGCACAAAGCCTGTTGAGCTCAGAAAAGTGAAAAATTGGAAGCTATCAATCCCAACAAAATACATATCTGCAAAAATCATCTCATTTTCCATTCAAACTTGACACATAAAGGAAAGAATGGCCCCACTCCCGCTGTGTTCTTATCTCTTGGAGCTTGTATTGCAAGCATGTAACATCATGATACTCCTGCAAATTAATATCAACAGTGAGTGGCGGCACTAGGAGTTAAAATTTTGAT